>JAWWML010000031.1:466623-542854 GCA_035047165.1 Ormyrus rosae | reverse complement strand
GCATTTGTTGATTCATCAGAATTAACCAATCCATTTTCGGCTTCACTTTTCCGCGATCACTTTTTTAATAGAGGATACAAAAAAGTGAAAAAAGTAAAATTATATCAAAGTTTTTTTAAATCTACAACACAAAATTCTTAAACTTTCTATTTATTGAAGATGTACACTTAAAGTTGAAGACTTATTATAACAGTTTTATAACGTTTGAATAGGCTGCGACTCGTTTCGTTAAATCTTTCTTGATTTATTTTCCCGGAAAGGCGAATTTATTATTTTTTGTTTCCGTAACATTTAATTAAAAAAAACAGCGCGCGCTGTTAAAAAGATTGAAAGAGTCGTTACCATTAATAATCCCGGCACAATCAGCAAAGCTATTTACAATTGAAGCCCAGCGGCATATTATTTATTACGTAATTAATATGCAAATAATAACGTCTGACGAAGTGACCGGGAAAATTGGTAACAGGAGCCTGCGAGGGCAAGTTTATAATTTCTCTTTTATGAAATTGGTCGATTCCGTTCCAAATTATCGCCGATGACAAATGTAAAATCGATACGCCAGAAAAACGCGCGCGCGGGGCGGAGGCGCAAAATCTTTCGAAACAACAGCCGCCGATAAAGTTCGATTAAGCAAGCAACTTTTCAGCGAACTGTCCCCGAAATGTTTTACGACTCGCGGGAGCGCGCGCATTCAAGGTAGCGATAAATTCGTTGTCAGCCGTAATAAAGCGCCTTTCCGCAAGCTAATACAATAATTCTTCCCCTCGGCGTCGCCGCCCGCCTTTTTTCGCCCGGGCTCGTAAACACTGAAATTTTATGCGTTATGCGAATCTGAAGCGTTCTCGCGACGAGAGAGAGATCCGAGCTCTCTCTCTCTCTGCCGCTGGCTCTCGCAAAATTTCGAATTCCTTGCGAACCGCAGCACACGAGGCGCGATGAGGGGAAAATCGATGCCGGGCGAAAACGAGTCGTCCTACTTCGCGACAGAGTCGCTTTTAATAAGGTTCGATTAAGCGTACATTTTCGAATTTCGCTTCTCGATTTAAAAGTGAAACATTTCCAGGCAGACGGAACGTCCTGGGGAATCGCTTAAGTGTCGGATTTTTGCTGCTTATTCAAAAGGTTTAATTAAATCTATCGGGAAGCTGCACTTTTCGGGGCGCATAGCAAAATTACGGGGTGTCTAATTATTGGAATTTCCTTTAGCAGGGCTCATTTACTTTGAAAACATGCGATTTAGTCATTTGGCGAAGAAGGCAGTGAAAAGAGATTTCAAACTATTCTTTGCTTTCGAGACTCTATTATGGTTGCGCGGATATATACCTTCCATTGTTATTATTCCTTCAACAATGTAAACATGGAAAATATTAAGTCTGAAATTTTACGCAAAAAACGAGTATTGTGCGAAAAATGTAGAAATAAAAATTTGCTGGCTTTTAAAGTTTATGAAAAGAGCATGTAAGATTTTCCGCGAGAGAATTTAAAAAGATATTCCACTCTTAAAATTTTAAAAAGCTCTTGACCATTATTCCTTCTACTGCTAAAATTTTCAATATTGGTATTAAGCACATTGTTGAATCTCAACGTTGAGTGTCACATTTTGCATTCTTATGACACCATTAAATTTTCTTGAATAGATTTACACGCATTATTCAAATAGAATGTAAAATTTCTTTCTCATGCTAAGAATAGTGTTTTACCCCCGCCGCATTGTGAAACCTGTTATCCGATCTTTTACCGGGATTTCGAATAATGCATTTAAAAGGCATCGCGCACACTCGAAAAATAATTACCGTAATTCAGGGGCAGGAAACACCGGCGCGGGTTAAGTTCGACAAAAAGTGCAATCTCCCCCGGCTTCTTAATTAAACCAATCGTTTAATTAAACTTTCACGTAACTCGTACAAAGGCGAGGGAGAAAAAGGCAAAGCAACGCCGAGGATTAAACAAAAATAAAAGCCCAAAGTCCACTCGAGCGTTCGAAAGCGCGCGCAACAAGGGCGCACTTAAAATGTCGAAAGGCGCTCGTCCGCGCGGCTCTTCGCGCAAACATTGCCGCTCGACAAACGGCGGTGAGCGAAAACTGCCCGCCGGGCAATTAATCAAAGAATTATTCGGGCCGATAAATCAAAGCCTGCGGGCGGCAATTAAGAGGCGGGCTATCTTATGAAAGAGGCTACTTTTTCTTGCAGGGGCGGCGTCTCGCTGGAGACGGAGAAGTCGAAGGGCGGCACGACGAGCAAGCTGCTGATAACGCGCGCCTCCCTCGGCGACAGCGGCAATTACAGCTGCGTATCCAGCAAGGCCGCCCGAGCCACCGTCGTCGTCCACGTGCTAAACGGTAAGTGAACTCGTTCGCACTTACGGCCCAACCCCTTACAGCCATTGTCCCCCTCCGGTGCTTTATATATATCTCTGTCTCGCTCTCTCGCGGGCGGCCCTTTGTTCGCGCTCGGCGCGCGGCTGAAAAGCTCTTGGGTCACTTTGGCACCGGGTAATTTGTGTACACTCTTTGGTACACGTGTGTGCGGAGTGCCATGAATGCCCCCCCGGTAACGCCGCGTCGTTCGCTCTCGTATAACGAGTCGACGACGGACAGTTAGTTTCGATGACACGGGATTTTTCGGCGGTGCCCATTTCGAGGACGTGTAATGAAAAAGATAAAAGTCCATCGGGTTTGATAAAAGCCGCCGAGCTTTGACGGACGGCTGTATTAGCGATAATGGCGGGAAAAATGACGGAGTAATTGGGCTTCGATGTGTGTGCTTTCATCATTTATTCATGGACTGAGCTTCGAATGTCGACGGGGATAATGAAAATACTTTAATTATACAGGCCGGCCGGATAAACAAATTCTTTTGTTTGCGCGATCCTTTTCCAAATATTTCGGGTCGAAAAACGAAGTGATTTTAATTTTTTTGTTTATTAATATTGCGATACTCTTTACTCAGTTATGTATTTCATCAAATTTATAATAAAGTAAATGTATCAAAATTTTTTTTGTTTATTTTAAATTTAATTTACATCGAATTAAATGTTTTTTTTTTAAGAATAATTAATAAAATTGTGTGTTTCTTAAATTAAAATTGTTCTAAAATATAAATTTTCACCAAAAATGATAAATTGTATAAAATCGTTTAATTTTATATTTTTCGAGAAAATTTTATATTATCACACCGGTGTGAAAATAGGGTACTAACAATCTAGAGACCCCTTTATTTATCTGCTAATCTATTGATAGAATCTTTAATTAAAAGCGCCCCTTTTAATTAAAAACGGAAATTCTGCCGGATTAGTTGGAATTAATTTTTATAAAGATCGCCGCGTTTTTTCCGTTTTCTTCGAGTTTTCTGTACTTTTAAGGCTACATTAATACAACCTTAATCTCGCTCCTCTTAGTTCAGTCAGCGAACGTATATACCCCGTACCGTTCCTCGTCTGCTTCTCTGTCTTTTTTGGCTCTTCTGCTTTCTCTCTCTCTCACCTCCTCTTCTCTCCTGTTTTCTCTGTGTATATTTGCATTTCTCCACCTTCCTCTCTCTCTCTCTCTCTCTCTCTTTTTGCCGATTCGGCCGGAATAATGGATGAATCCTAACACATCGTCCTATTTCAGCAGCCCCAAATTTTCAGCTGAAATATTATTGAATTCTTACTATTCTTGAATATTCTGTTACCGGGAAATATAAGCCAAGTTAAAATTATGCAAGGGAAAGGGGGAGCAATGAATTACTTTATTAATTTAACTCGAGACCTTTGCAGCTTTTTATCTTGATAAATTGTCTTGCTTTGATTTATTTACTTTTTTAAAATTACTCAAGTAAATTCAGTTCCTTAAAAGCCACTCTAAATAAAAGCTGGAAAAAGAGCTAAACTAAGATGGTCTTAATGACCTATGCGTGAACGAGTCGCTCAGTCAAATCCAACTGCACTTGGCAGCTCGGGGTCGAAAAGTTTTTCAGCTTCATTCGCCAACTTCAAAGAATTCAACAATGGTGTCCATTTTCCGTCTCGCTCCTTATACAGTCGCCTCCTTTTCTCTCTCCCCCTCTTTCTTTCTCTCTCTCTCTCTCTCTCTCCGACTGTTCGTTTCCTCGTTTCCAGTATTATACCTTTGGCCGGGGCCTGGCTTTCTGCCGAGCTGTGCGTTCTTGCAGCAAGTCGCTTTATCTCTCTCTCTCTCTCTCTCTCTCTCTCTCAGTAATTGCCTCGGATTTTCGCCGATGGCACTTGCAACGCCGTTCGCGCTTAAGTGCCGCTGCCGCCGCTGGCTGCGAGTCACTTTTACGGCGCGTTTGTCGTTTGTTGTCGCACGTGATTTCGTTAATTGCCGGCACCCCGAATCTCTGCCTTCGCGCTCTTTATTATTTTTTCCGTATCGCAGCCTCGCCTCCCCCCGCTTTTCCGGCGCCGGCTTTCCTCTCCTTTTTTTTTTTTTTTTGCTCCAACCTTCTCTTTTTTTTTTGCCAGCGTACTGCGTGAAATCGTTCTTTTAATCAAACGTGATTAATTAGATTGACTTTCCCTCTGTGTTCGGGCGCGCCCTTCGCTTGGCTTTTACTTTCCTTCACTTTAATTAATTTCTTCAGCGTCTCTTTTGACTTTGTCTCTCTCTCTCGCGGGGTGCTGGAAAAGGGGGAAACGGGAGGGGGAGAGGACTTTGACGACTGCCGATTACAGCGAGTTCTTTATCGGTGGGAAACGTTTGTGCAAGGATTAACTTTTTTTTTGTAGCTGTTGGGCGGTGATTTTATATACTTTCGATAAAGTAGTGATTTTTTTGTTTTAAGCTTGTTTTTATCGATTGCAGACGCTCGATGCCAGGTTAATTAGTGTCATTTCAAATTTTAATTACAAAATTATTACGCTTCACGGACTTATTGAACCGTTTTAAATGAAGTATACTGTATCATCAATATTATTTATTAATTTTAATTATATTTTTATGAATTAGTTTATGAACCAAGTAAATGTAGACAATGAATTGTTTGTAAAATTGTAAAAAATATTACGCTTTACAGAGTTATCGAATCGAATTATTAATTTTAATTATGTATTATAATGAAATTGAATTATTTATAAAAATGTAAAAATATTATTATTAATTAAATATTTTTAAAATAATTACATTACAGTTGATAAATATTTAATTTTAAAATTGCTGTGCGATACTGTAAAGTATTAGTAATAAAGTATTATAGAAGTACTGTAGATTCTTCTCGAATGTGATAAATCAAGTTTTTTTTCACTTATTATCGCTTTTATGAAATAATAAAAATTGATAACTGTATCTTACTGTATCTATTAACTTAATTCAAATTTTGTCATCATATTCTGTTCCATAACTCGACAAATGTTTTAATAGTGTTTAATATTAAATATTAAGTAGTTCAAACATTGATATAGTGAGACTTACTTAAGTTCGGTTAACAAAGCGTAAGTAAAAGAACTCTAGTGGATTAGTTCGACGAGTAAGTGACATAAGTAAAATAAAGTTTTATTTACCGCAAACCGCCTTAAGCGGTCCGCATTATTCACCCTCGTCCGAAAAGGCCATCTCTCCCCAAACGGCCCGGCAGCAGCTAAAATCCGCTTCGGCGGGCTTCGGATCGTCAAAAATGGCCGTGGTCTGGCAATAATCGGGGAGGGGAAGAGCTAAGCGGCGCGCGCGTCGCGACGACAAACGCGCCCTAACGAGCTCGAGCAACAAAATTCCCGGCCCTCGGTAATAGCCCCGGCCTTCTGCACTCCATCCTTCTTCCTGCCGAAATTACGGCCTCGGCGGATCCCCCGCCAAAGCTCGGGGAACGAGACAGAGATTGACGCGGAGTCGCGCTTAAACGTCCCCCGGACCCCGGTAATGAGCATCCGGTTTGACGTTCTCTCTCTCCAACCAACCCCCGTCTCTCTCTGTGCAATTGCAGGCGAGCATCCAGCGGCGATGCAGCACGGCGCCGCCTCGAGACTGTTGGCCCGGCCGGCGGAGCCGCTGCTCCCACTGCTGCTGCTGCTCCTCGTCTGCCTAAGAGACGTCGCGGCCTTTGTCCCGCTGAGGTGAACGCCAACGGCCAAAGGAGGTGGTGGTGGAGGAGGAGGAGGAGGAGGAAGAGGAGAGATCATCGCGAGCGAGGCACGCCGCCGCTGCCTCTCTGTCTGAATGGACGCTGCATTTCACGGAGCTGCCAGCTGCCCGGCAAAGCGACGTTAGAGGAAAGTACAGCTATCTCTCTCACTCGCGGTCCCTCCGTGCGCCAGTGGTATGCGCGCCCGTAATGTGTCCAGTATTTTGAGGTGCTCACTGGGGGTCAACTGACTGATGATGTTTTAAAGGGGACCTGTCCGTAGATGATTGCTTGCGCGCCAGAGTGATTATTGGGATTAGACCTTTTATCGATTATTGTATCATTTCTGTTGTTGGAGGAATAACGCTTAAATTATATTCGATTATAATGACGACGAATAGCGTAATGTTGTAGGAAATGTTTGAAGGGTTATTGTTAGTGGTATTTTGAAGATTGAAATTGAAAAGCTCGCGATACTTGTAAGATTTCCTGTATCTTTGCATTTACTTTGGTTTAATAATATTTCGTTTATAATTTGGTTTAATATACACATATATTGTTACAGTTGAACATGTGCGCGCAATTGTCGTTGCAGCTGGTCATCTGAACATAATCAACATTACTATTCGCGTAATGAAATTGACTAACCCGTTATTGCGAAAACAATACGACGTACCGGTGTACATGATTCTCCTTATCTCCTGCAATTGTAGTTCAAGCATTTCCATTTAACAGTAATACGTTAAATTTACGAGCCTCCCGATGCTATACTTTACGAAAACTTCATTCGCTAAAAATTTATTCGTACTCGATAACAATTTGCGGTATTCTATATTACTTCAATTACTCGTCATTGACATTTAATGTCTAATTTATGTCGGAAATTTGTTGCTAATGCAGTCGTTTGCGTAATTCGCCGAAATAAATCTTTTTATAGTTAATTAACGTGCGATTATGATACGCATATCATTTTCAATCCCGAACGACGATTTTCGCATTAATTCTCCATGCACGTTGCGAACGGCGACAGCTTGTCACAGTGCCGTTAAAACGATAATTGCTTTAGAGTTATAAAATGTCTGCTTTCTTCAAAAGCCTCCATATTCGCCCGCTGCGGTAAAAAAAAACAAAAGTCTTCGTCTGCTTAATAGTAGCCGTTCAATATTCAACAGCAGTTTCCAGACCTTGACGAAGTTTCTAGCTTTGTCAGGTAAACTAGTTTACAGAAGGATGGAATTTCAGATTCGTGTGTGACTTGCGATGCGCATCTCATCAACGCGATAGTAATTTCACCGTCGGGGGATCATTTTTATTTACCGGCTCCGACGAGCATTCCTTAATTACCGCATCGGATTACTCGCGAAGGTAACAATAACCGCCTGACGGACGTCGGTGCAAAAAGCCGGCTATTTGATTAGCAATACGGGAAAGCGCGTAAACACACAAAGAACGCACGAATACACAGTTTCAAACGTCCACTCAATAATAGGCTTGCGTCCGAGCTTTGTACACAGTGGGAGACAGAGCTTGCGAGCTTTCTCCACCTCCCTCCCCTTTCTCTCTCTCTCGCGCTACTGTCGCCACGTCGTACCACTAACGTATATATACAGCGTGCCGATGCGGTTTTCCTTGCGAGCTCCGCGTCTGCTGTGCGCCACTCGGGCACCGAATGGCTTTCTTAATTAGGTTTCGCGTGTTTATTTAATTAAAGCTTATCGTTTTAATTAAGCCGAGCGCGAGAGCGCGCCGCCTATAGGCGAGACTCGAAGTAATGCTAATTCCCCGATATACATTGGCTTTGTTATGACAAGCGCCTCGGCAATTAGGAGGCTAACTTAATAGAGCTACCGGGAGAGAGGACGAATTCGCGAGATTTCCAGCCGAGTGAAGTACTCGTTTTATTGTAAGCAGCCGGGGGAGTATCCATTCCGATATGTACTTTCAAGTCGCGTACTGATACTACGGTCAAACTGTTTCTCTGGTCTCTGGCGGAGTCTGGCGAAAAACTTCGTAACTTTGCTTCTAATTCAAAAACTTGCCGCCGCCCGTAAAAAAGTTCGATTTCAATATTTTTTATGTCTCGTAAAGTTTTCCTTAAACATGTTGTTCCACCGGAGAGGATTTTGCGATATTGAACTTTTCAGTTTTAGGGAATAGATAAGTTCGATCGCTTTTGTTGTCGGTTATTCGCTTCTCTATGGTCGTTGAATTCCTCTGCCGCGCGAGGGTAAATAGTCCGTTTCTAATATCGGCGTGACTTGCGGATAGCATCGAAATGCTAGTTGTTTCTCCCAGTCACCGTTTTGGAATAACTTTTTTCCGCCGATAAAACGTAAAAACAACGGCCGGCGGATCGTCGGCTTATTGGAAACGGGGAGCTTTCAATTAAGGGGGGTGGTGCAATATTTTAGCGCTACTTATACTGAGCTGGTTTTCATTGCATTCTTTATACTTTGTAGCAACAGTAAAAGTTCCGAGTGACGGTATATAGCGGTGTTCGGCGGAGTACTTATTTTCAAATCACTGCGAACGCTCGTCCGCAATGACCCGAGCCAATCCAAAGTTCGAGACGAACTTCGCTAATCACATTGCAACTTTAAATAGCTTAGAATAGATCACGTGGCTACCAGTACGTGACGTCGCTTTCTAGGAGCTGCGTGATAACTCGTTTACGCGCCATTTGATAAATTTCAAACTTTGATGTATTTACTACGGTATTCTCTAATTTATTGCCGATTAGTAAAATAGTTCATTGTAGTTTAAAACCAGATTGCAATCGAGTTAAAGGGGGGATTCTCGATGCGCGTGTCAAGCTTCATCGAACGGCTATTCGATTTTCGAAATAGTTCCTTTACACAGTTAATCGATTAAAGTAGTTGTATGCCAAGATATACAAGTTTTAAAAAAAATCCTTAGCATACTTAATTATCATTTGATTAAAAAAATGATGATGTATGTTATAAGGTTAACTTTTATGAACTGAAAAAAAAATTAAAAAGTCAAAATTTGATATTGTACATAAAGATATGATTAACCAAAGAAAAAGTTTTTCAAAGTAATGAATTTTTGTCATTTTTTAATTTATTTCAATGTAAAGGGGCTCATTTTACTCGTTAAATAATTATCTAGAGATTCACCATGAAAAAATTTTGAAATAATTAATTTTCAAAAAGTTTATAAGCTCTTGTCTACTTGGGCATAAACAATTGACTCATCCCTTGCAAATTAATTATTTCAAACTTTTTTCATGGCGAATCTCTAAATAATTGTTTAACGAGTAAAATGAGCCCCTTTGCGTGGAAATAAATTAAAAAATGACAAAAATTTATTACTTTGAACAATTTTTTTTTGGTGAATCATATCTTTATTTACAATATCAAAATTTGTCTTCTTAATTTTTTTTCAGTTCATAAAAGTTAACTTTATAAAATATATCATTACTTACGTAATCAGATGACAGCTAAGTTTGCTAAGAATTTTTTTTTAAAACTTCTATATCTTAGTATACAACTACCTTAAGTGCAATTGTCGGTCTGCTTTTTACAATTTTGATTTTCCCTTTTAATGTAATGACTAGTAGCAGCAAAAAATTGATTTCTACTTAATTCAATTACGCTTTAGGTGTACTTTAATAAAGTTTTAACCCTTTCAAAACTGGAATCAAAAAATTCTCATATATCAAATATAATAGTATATTACGCACCTAAGGAGGTAAAGTATTAGTAAGCTCATAGCGCGTGTAAATTGGCACCCGAGCCGAAGGCGAGTTCCCGATTCGGCGCCGGAAGGGAAAGTAGTACTTTCGGTCCGCTGGGCAAAAAATTCTATAAATAAAAAACTTTGTTTAATAAGTAAATTTTGTTAATCAATTAATTATTCGAAATATTATTATTATTATTAGGTTTCGGGGGAAGGGATCTGTGCACTTAGGCATCCGCCCATTGTGCCATCCCCTGGTATCGGCTCACTCGGGTAGCTTTGCCCTTCTCCAGAAGGAGAGTTTAATAAGTAAATTTTGTTAATCAATTAATTATTCGAAATATTGATAAACTAAATTCATAAATGTTACGTCAAATTGCATCTACATGGTCAAAACGCGAGTTGGTTATCAATTAATAAATTAATTTTTAAAATCTATATTAAGAGAAGGTAATTTTCTTTCTTCAGACTGAAAACCCGCAAGAATTTCAAAATGCAAGACTAACAACCCTTCAAACATCAGTTTCGTTCGTAAATGACAATGGAGAATTCTCCCACGTCCCAAAGATACTTGCGGCAATTACCCCTCGGTACACTGGTGTACCTTCGAACTTTAGAAGCTCGCAAAAAAAAGAAGAAACTCGGGAAAAGGCACAGCGAAACAGCGTCTTCCTCTCCTTTAAAACACAAAAGCAACCGCTCAAGGGCTTTCTCTCTCGAGGGGTTCGAGGCAAAGAGAGAGAAAGAGATAGAGAGAGAGAGAGAATGAGAAATAGAAGAACTGGCAGAGCTTTGCATTATCAAGGAATATTTTGATCCAGCTAAGGAGTTGGTTACCCGAGCTTCCCCTCTCTCTCTCTCTCTCTCTCTCTCTCTCTTTCCTGTGCCTCGAAGTATTCCCACCCCCTCAGGGAGGGCGCGCATATATTCTGTCTGGCGAACAAAGGCACGCGGCCAGTCGGCCTTCTCTCCCTCTCTCTCTCTCTGTGTCTGTCTTTCTCTCTGCGCGCATATAATCGTTTTCCGCCAAGTGCAGCAGTCCGCCTCTCTCTCTCTCTTTCTCTCTCTCTTTCTCTCTAGCGTTAAGGCGGAAACAGAGGAAGAGGAAGAAATTTCAGAGGAGAGGACGAACGCTGCGAACCGGACGCTGCTTAAAGGCACAGAGGAGGCAGTCGGGAGCGAGGGAGGGTAGGTTTGCACGCTCCCGAATTACTCGGCTCGACTCGTTCCATACTCGATACTATATAACGTACTTGCATGCGTGCTTTAGTGGGGTATTAAACGCGTACGCGTGTGTGTAAGTGAGAAAATGTCTAATCGATAACGAAATTTTGTAAATAATCATGGGAATAATTACGCAAAACTAATGTGCGGTGTGACTTTGGTTTCTCCTTTTTTTCTATATAAGTATAACGACGACGATACGTATAAATATGGATATATATACGTGTGGTATGTATAGGTATCTCGATGCGTGGATGAGGCGATGCGTGATTGTTATTTTCGCTCATCTTTTTTAGAGGCGAATGGCGTAGCTGCGGCTTGTACCAGAAGTACGAAAATATAGCTGAACGTTTTAATGGATGTTTTTATAGTTAATGCAAGTATCGCAAACCGTTGATTAATTCCGACCTTTGTTTACTGTTTTTCCGGAAAATATTTGTTGTAATCATAGTAGGAAAATAAAAAAAAAAAAATAAAAAATTTTAGAAATTATAAACTCAACTATAAAAAGTTCGGTCTTGTTACTTTAAACATCGAAATCAAATTTGAATGTTCTATTAAAATATTTTATCGCAAAATGTTTTTACAGTTAATTGTTTAAGATCAGAGAATAACGAATGTAGCGAATAAAAAAGTTTTTATCATCGACGAAAAAGATTTTTGCGAAAAAAACATTAATAAAGTCACAATCATTAATTGAAAAAAATCGTTGAAACACGTAGTAACAAGACAAGTTCAGCCTGAAATATGAGTTTCTGATATTTCCTAGAAAGTGAATCGCAATGCTCACGAAACGTCGACTAATAAAACACGCGCGATCGAACACCATGACAGGTTATTAAAAAAATCACCTTATATTTTTTAACAGACAGCGTCATTTCTGCTTGCTTCCAATTTAAATCGCCAGCTATTTTAGATGGGTATCCATTTTATTTCTTCTCTCGTATTAAAAAGAAAAAAAAATGTTTTAATTACCGTAACTGCACAAAGCAGTGTAAAAAACGTTTATGAATATTAATACCCATCGATGCTTTACGAATTTCCCGATGTATAAATTGCAAGCTCACGCCAGAACTATAAAAGCTTTTGTTTTCCAAGAATGCTAAAAAAAAAAAAAGAAAAACAATTTATTCCCTTAAACCGGGCTGTAATGCGCTCGTTTAAAGCCTCTCGAAATTCGTGCAGCATTGTTCCGTTCGAATAGCTGAAAATTAATTATATATAGCGAATGAATATAAAATAAGCAGAATGAAAGAAGCGATCGGGATTGTAAAAGTAGATGTCGCCGGAAACGTTCGATTGTAAATCCGAAAACGTTTCGACGGGTAAAGCATCAACACACTTAGCGCACTTCTGGTTTAGCGGTATTTTTAATAAACGCCCGCGGGCCATCGTAATAAATTTCCGAAATTTACTTCTACATCTTAATCACCATAAGTGGCGACGTAATTTTCATCGGGACGTCCTCTCGCTCTTTCTCTCTCTCTCTCTCTCTCTCGTTCTTTTTTTGCGGATGTGTATTTCGTTATTTACGCGTTTGTGCTTCCGTACCCCCGGGCAATTTATAAGCGTTCATTCACGAGCCCTCTGCGTACACACACACACACACACATTCACAGAGATGTGTGCATGGCGAGGGAAAAAAATTTGGCCTTAAAAAGAAGGTCACTAATGGAGCGGTGGCCATAACCAGTGCAACGACCCGAGCTGTTTAAAGTTACGTCCACGTTATTATTACGCTGCTCACTTCAGAATGACTTCGAACGAGGCAACGTCACGGGTTATAAAGCATAGGTCCTGGATTATAACTTTATTTTTTTGCCTTTTAAACGAATTCTCGCTGTACGGCCGAGCGTTCGTTAAAGGCCGTAGGAGAGCCTTGGAATTTACGGCGGGCGACGCTTTTCTTTAGCTTTGTAATTTAAGTTTCTTGCGAGACAATGATTGCCACTGTATTGCTGTAAGCTTAATGAACCTTGTTAGAGAGTAGGGGGCGGAACGGAGTATCAAAAATCAGAGAGAGTCGAGAAATGGCAAGTTTATTTTTGCATGAAACCATTCATTTTTAAAAAGAAACGTAGATTTGATTGTATCTCTTACATCGAGTTACGCGTCATTTAAATGGTACACGAAAGCTTTTTATAACTTGTTCAAACGCTGGATATGCTTTTCGAAAGTGTAACTTTATTTATTAAGAGGGAAGCCGACCTTTATCAACACAATTTTTAGAGCTTCTTTCTACTTGGTTTGAGAGTCGTAAAAACTGCATTATAAGTAAACGTAGATTTTTTTGTACCATCATACCTTACATACAATATCAATTTTAAGCAAATTAGTCTAAACTAGAATTGTTGTACCAAATGAATGGATTATTATAAGTACTATAGCTACGTCGAAATAGTTCATATTATAATAATAATTAACGTTTTTTAAAGCGGAAAACTAAAAGAAAATCGTAAGAGATTTAAAGTCAGAGAAAGAAGTAATAGACATAATATATACCAGTGAGTGAACGCGTATTTTGAACGCTTCATGCATCTTAATAAAACTTGTTTTCTCGCATACATCACTTTTATTTACACGACTTTTGTTAAAAGGAATAGGTATGTAATTTCGAGCATTTCGTACAACGACTATAATAGAATACGTTTTAATATTTCGTGGCCTTCCATCAGATGTTTTTTATGAATGTTTGTATTTTTGTTATGGACTAATAACGAACTTGTAAAGGTTAACGATAAAAAATTGTAAGAAATTTCGAATGATTGTGTTCAGCTGTATAAAATCTGAAATTTTTCGATTTCAAATATATTATTATGTACAAACGCGCACATCCTAATTTGTTACCTGCGTCGAATCAAACTCGAAGAAGCGCTGTATTGTATCGATCGCGCTCAAGTTTTCGCGTGCGAAGAGGAATGAAAGGCAGGCGCAAAAGAGAAACTGGTAAGAGAAAAAAAAAAAAAGAGGCGAATGTTCAAATGGTGTTATAAGACGGGAAAGGAAGCCTGGCGAAGAATAAAATAAAATTTATCGCTAACGGCACACGTGTGATTTCCTCCTTTTTATTCAAAACCAAATCCTCCACTCTTATACTGTTTTACATATACACGCACTCGGTTGCAGCATAATAATTCAATTTAATTTCATCCATACTAATTAAATATTCTCTCCTGGAGGGGAGGGAAAAAAGAAAGAGGGACAACCCGACGAAACTGTATTATTCATTATCCACGCTGCGAATTCACGTCCAAGAAACTTCAACTGATAAAAAAAAAGAGGAATACTAGACAAAAAAGGAGAGAAAAAGAGACAGTGAATATTTGTATGATTAGCGTGTAAGTAAGGTAAAGCAAATTTTAGACATTAATGTAACTGGACTAATTTCATCATAGTTGATTCAGTGTAAATAGTAGTTTCGCTTGATATTAAAGAATTACTGATGTACTATATACGATTACTGAAAAATTGATTGAAATGCTATGTACAGAGAAATAAACTTGACGTTAACATTAACAACAATTCCGTTTCAATGCAATTCCTTGAAACTCTTATTAAACATTTTTATTGCTTAAACTATTTCGAAATAGTAATGAAATTTATTTTATTTTATTTCACAATTCTATTCATTTCAAAATGCAAATCGATACCAAACAAAAATTACAAAATTTACTTTTTTCTTTCTCATCTTCAAGCCGTCGAACTCGAACAATTTCATCTACGAATAAATAAGCACGTAAGTATTAATTCTGACTATCTTGATTGTTTTTCCCAGTAATAATAATAATAATAATACCATTCAAAAATCTAAATCTAAATCGAATTTCGCAAGCCTCTTACGATTGCATCCGATACCCATCACAGCTGTTACTCGAGGCAAGCACCCGAAGGATCGTAAAATTATAAATATCCAATCAGCGGTGAATGAACCGTCCGTGA
Source organism: Ormyrus rosae (assembly GCA_035047165.1). NCBI lineage: Eukaryota > Metazoa > Arthropoda > Insecta > Hymenoptera > Ormyridae > Ormyrus > Ormyrus rosae. The sequence continues at coordinate 527,933 of JAWWML010000031.1, read as the reverse complement.
CAGAGTCCATCGAGCAGTTCCGGAATTTCCTCCGGGGTCGCAGGAGCCACATGCCTCGGAGCTATTCCAATGTGTATACGTCCATCTGGGCACGAAATGGTCATGAAACCTTAAAAGCTCGTCGCCGTAGACTCTCTATCGGGAGGATTCGAGCGACAGGGGGGACTAAATCTTAGCAGTCCCACCCCACAATGCATCTGCAATGCAAGTGAGACAGTGCGGTAAGACGACGACGACGACGACGACGCCCAGGAGAGTCGGTCCCGCAGAGGTGCAGAGAAGGAGCCGCCGGGAGTAGCGGGAATCCAATAAAATCAATTCCGTCCAATTCCGGAGGCGACAGTACACATTAACCGGCCAGGAATTGCAAATAACGATAACGCGTATACGTTCGAGCGATCTATCCCCCCCCCCTGCCCTCCCCGGCGGTGCGAATGAAAAACTCTCCCTCCACTCGGCACGTAACTCCGATATCGACTGCGTACATCCCTCGTTTCTCTCTTTCGTTCGCTCATTCGAATATTCACTGCGGGAAATCCCTCGAAACGAAATAACGGCTCGGAGATCGCGGCTGACTAACCGGATCGATCGCCACGAGCCGAACGATCGAATCGTCTATATTTTTTTCCGATTAATATACCGGGCCGCGTCTAAGTTATTCGATGAATAATTTTCCTTTGCTTATTATCGCCGCTTCCGTCGCCGGTTCCAATCCGCTTTCGTTTATTCACTTAGAACGCGGCAATGCGGCCGCGTTATTATAAGCCGCTCGCAATTTTTTCATCCCGCCGAATTCAATTATTTCTTTGTAATTACTAAATAATTATCATCTGGCCACCGCGATTCGAGTTTTAACGTTATTACACGCTCGGCATAATAAATACGAAGCTGCGACCGCTTAAATAAATTAAAGCGTTATATTGTCAAGCCCCCAAAAACAGTTGTTCCCCGACCCTCCTCCATTTTATTATTAAAATCCGCAAACGGTAATTCAAGTTAGCTCTCTCTCTCTCTCTCGCGCAGCCTTGACCACACGCATTATCATTATCTCCACCGTCGCTCGGCATCGTCATCATCATCATCATCATCATCATCATCTTTATTGCATGAGATTGATATCGCAGCGCGGCGTAAATATTCATCAAGCCGGTACATATCGCAGCGAGGAAAAGAAGAGCTCTCTCGCAAGAGGGGGGGAGAAATTGGCATTATCCGGGGGTTCGCTCCGGGTGCATCTGACAGGGAGGCAAAACGAACCAAGAGGCGAGAACGAAAGTGAATATACACTAGTCAATCGGCGACTAAAAAGATAAAAAGATAGGGACGGAAAAATAAAAAAAAAGGGAGAAGGGACGCCGGAGAGGGAGAAATGGCGACCGAAGCATGAATTTTCATCGGACTCGCGCGCGTAGGTATGTATGGCATGTCTCCGTCCTCTCTCTCGCTCTCTCTCTCTCTCTGTCGTCCTCACGGTGGTGGACACCTAACAGGCGTTTCCGTGCGATTTGCATAAAATGAGGCCGACCCGTATGCGTCCCCCCACCCTCTCTCTCCCTTCTCCCGCTCCCGCAGGGGCAGATCGAGGGAACGAGAGAGACCACCTGACACATACATATGCACGCATTCGGTATACGTCGGCCCGTATAATGTTCCTCTGGTTTCTCTCTCTCTCTCTCCCTCCGATTCCACCTATCTTCCTTCCTCCAAGTTCGACTCTCGGGGCTCGATTTTTCTCCGTGCTTCGATCTGACCAGCCGTTTGACTACGTATATGTGTGTTGATGGTTGAAACTAGCATCATCGCTTCCTTGCTTTCTGATATGTGTGTCGTAGTCTAGGCGACGCCGACGGGAAATCTACTGCGGGGAGAGAGAGAGAGAGCCAGCGAAATATACTACGCAGGGGGATTTCATTACAGGATGCTGCTACTGCTGACCCTTCATTCCTTTTCTTTCTCTCACTCTGTTCACGATCTACCTATCCATCAGAGCATCTATCTATTCGGAGCTTACTTACTCTCTTTCCTCTTCGCATGCATTCTCTCCCGGGCAGCTTTTTCTTCATTCGCGCGTTTAGTCTACCGGCCGGGGCTCTCTCTCTCTCTCTCTCTCTCTCTCTCCCTTCGATCTTTTAAATTCACTATTCGGCATTCTGCTTGTCATGCTCTTTTTAGCCAGACGTATTAATCCCTTTCCTCTGGTTTCTTTGCCAATTTTACTTTCGATTCATGAACGTACGCGTTCCGTTTTTTTCCCTCTCCTACCGCTGCACGTGCGATTCTCGCCTGCGCGAATCCCTACAGTATCCGCAACTGTTTCTTTTCTTGCTTTCTTTTGCTTTCATTCGCTTCCTTCCTCCGGCAGTATTTTATGCTCTTTCTTTCTTTGCCGCGTGTGTACGATTTTTTATTCGGCTTTTATCGCTATCTATTCCTATGTATTCTCCCTTTGTTCCCGATCTACTAATGTATTTGTTTTCTCCCCCGATTTCATGCACATATAAATTATAAGGATTCGCTAACCCCTCGATTCTTTCTACTAAAGTTTAATTTTTTTCACCGTTCGCCGATCGTTTTTACCATTTACTTCGTTGACTTATCCATTCGAGTAATTGGATGAGGATTCGAATTTTACTTTTTAGAGTATTACGATGTTGCATAAATATTACAAGCGATAGGCGCTTACAAAAAAGTCCATTAAAAGATTAGTTATAACTTTTTCATTAAAAGGAAACTTGTAAAATTTTGAACATCCTAATTAGAACTTTGATCCTTACAGCAATAATGTTAAATGCATTTTTATCGTCAAAATAATTAATGTATATGCATTTAATTTATTGGTTAATCAAAGCAAAGTTTTTTCTTGACAGTCAGAGCATGGAAATTCGAGCCAAATCATTCTGATTTTAAAATAAAATACTTTAGCCTAGTTCAACTTCTATTCAACTCGATTTCACGCACCTTGACTAAACTCTATTTCAACTCTACACCACGGTGCAATTAGCGCCTGCAGAAGGATGGCCAGCTCTTTTCAAAACTATGGCTTCTCTTTTCTATCGTCCCAGTTTTCCGCGAATCGTTTTGAATTCTCTGAAAGGCGATAAACACGGATTGTAAACTGCACAATTAAACGCTAGACGAGACTTTCGCATTGCGGTAGTCTTCAACAACATCGGTCAATATTTATTTATTTATTTATTTATTTTTCATTATAATTTATTTTAACAGTTTTACTTTTATACAGTTGGTTTGAAATTGCATAATTTAGAATTAGAACTAATAAGTTTTGGATCATGTTTATTGAAGGCTTATTAGCCAAGCTAAAGGCAACGTGAATTTAATGATTTTAGAGATGAGGATAGACATATGGAATCATATCAGTATGACAATAGTGCATAGCGAATTGACTTTGAAACCAGATGGATGTCAATGGAGTAGTATTGAATGACTTCTGTGGCGGAATCATATATGTACATATCATTGCTTTAATAGTAACTCTTATGGTCACCAATTTTTTACTTTAAACTGCATGCATTGAAATATTGACTTTATTTGCGGAAAGCTAAGAATTTATATTTTAAATATAAAAACTTATATTTAAAAAGTAAACAGACAAATAGTTTATTTAGGTCAAATGCGCTTTCATTTATTTTTATTCAATTCGCATTCAATAAATATGTAAAAACTGTAATTGCCGATTTTTGGAGATAGCTTGGATCGTGTTAAATTACCATTCGGATGCAGTGCACATTGTCGGGCATTCCACCTCAATTTTTCCAATCGTCTCGGCAACTGGAAAAAAAAAGCGATCGAATGTTCTGCCATTGATCCTTTTTAAAATCGTGCACCAATTTCGTCCTGGTCTCCCGCATAACCACGTTCTAATCCACCTCCTCTCTTTCTATTTCTATCTATATCCATCACCACCGATTTCCCTCTTCTCTATCTTCCTCCCCGTCTATTTCTCTGTGTCTATTCGCTCATTCGTTTCCCCCTCTAATTTTTTCTATTTCCCTCTCTCTCTCTCTCTCTCTCTCTCTCTTGAACTATTTATTTCTCCGGGTCACGTGTGCGCGTGTGTAGGTATAGGTGTAGGCTGGTGTGCAGAAAGATCGAAATTTCCATTCGCCAACCGCTGCATGAGAAAGGAGAAGGGTGTCTGGACTGGCAGCTCTTTACGGCCAGTCGAACTCCTTTGGATGGTACTCAGAGGGCAGAACCTACGAGCACGAGAGACGACGAGACGCTGGGAAAAGTAAGACGGGGCGAAGAAGCCGAAGGTAGATTTTCTGAGAATTTTCCTCCTCGGGGCAGCTTCCGCCAGAAAAGGATTGTGATTGCGCGCTTTGGCCCCTCGTATCCTCCCTCTTCCTCATCCGGCATTGTCAGTGGGCGAGAGGTATGTTCATTGCTGTTTGACTCTTGTTTCGTTTTATCCGGTCCACGCGGGTGGATGGTTAGGCGGGGAGGGGGAAATAATTTCATCCCGGACTATTACGCACTCGTGATTGCTTGTGCACCTCGAGTGCAGGAATTACGTATCTGATTGCTTTTCCTACATTCTGGCTTTATTTTTTAAATGTTTGCCTTTTAGATTATGTGTCGCTAATAATCTAGAGAGTCGGGGCTTGATTCCATATTTTCGAGTTCGGTGTTTTCATGAATTTTTTCGATTTTCCCGAATGCCCTTTCATCAGAGAGTTTAGATTATTTTGAAAAATTGAGTGTGTGACAAAATTTCATCATGTGCGCTCTTGTTTGTTTCGAAATTTTTCATATATTCTGTTGCATAAACTTGACGCGAAATTTTTGAAACGTACTTTTATTAAATCGATTGCGTTAGATCCTTCTGAATATTATTTAATAAAATTAATTTACTATATGATCTAAAGAGGATTGAATTGATAAATTAATGTATTGAGTGCGATGAATTGTTGATTGTTTGACGAATCTTTGTTAAAAAATCAGTAAAAGTTTTTTTCAGGCTTGCCGAAGCAGTTAGCAGTCGGGCTATTGGATCGATCGATCAGAACTGGACGATAATATAGTTTCAGTTTACTCGTATTTTTTTCTTTTATTTTGCGACGACAAATGGAATTTTGACGAAAGACTCGCGAAAGCAGAAAATATGGATGTTGATTTAGGAGTTTTGGTGAAAAATTCGTCTCTATTTGTTTCATCCTTTAATAGAATATAGTTCAATTTTTCTGCGGAAATTTTCATGAATATTGAAAATTAAAGGAGATGCACAAGTTTGAAAATGGTGTTCCGATGGCACTTGAATCAAATTTCGAATTTCACGTAAAAAACGTTTTAATTTACTTAATTTACTATTTTATAAGGCAAAATTTAAATAACATTTAGTAAATATACTGTCTTCAAATTAATATTATTAGTATTTAAATTAATCAAATAAATTTATATTTTGACATTAAAATCTTTATATTTTTCTTCATCAATATTATTTTATGTGGATAAAAAGTAATGGAATATATGTAAAAAGAAAATAATATTATTTATATAATACGATTACGGGCGATATATCAAGTTTTCGATTTTCGTTCATATTTTAACAAGTATGTGATTCTGAATAAAGGGAGGGTAGGACGTAAAAACCAGAATGGATTCGTGTTAGTAATGGTATAGCTATCTGCTGAATTACAATAGTTAGAATTTTTCAGAGTCGTAAAGAAGCTGCCCGTTTTTAATTTTCAGGTAATTCAGTGAAATTGAAAATCTGGACATTATTACGCAATGCCCATTGAATCTTTTATCCGCATGAAATATGCTGTAATATCACTTGGCAAAAATTTCAAGCTGTTGAAACTCCAAAAATTAAGCGCGTTTATTTTTATCTGAGTAATGAGCAAACGTTTATTTTCTGTAATTTTTCCTGACACAAATAAAAGGAAAAAAAAATTATGCTTTTCAAAGAAAATAGATTAATAACTGAAAGCATTTTTATTTTATGAAATTGGACTTCTGGTAAAACATACCCTATTATGTATGTTAACATTGATATATCAGATTATGTGTAGTTTACATATAAATGCAAATGCTTTTATGTAGGTCATAGAATTATCTGATGAAAATTGATGTATGAGACAGTTGAAAATCAAAAAAAAAAGCGGCATTTCAAGAAAGTAAGACAAAAATGGAAATCTCAATTTAAAATAATGAATTTTTTATACTTTATGAAAACATAAACCTCGAACACGAAACACATTTTTAAAAAAGGTCTGCAGGCAGAATAAAGTTCAGTTATCCGATAATTTTATTGTTACAAAACAGTGGTTCGCCTGCTTTTTATGCTTGACGTAAAATAAGAACTGTTGATACATCAATTCGATTTGAAACGAGTCTTATTACCATTTAAAGAAACTCCAATAATTAGATGTGCACAGTAATGCAAATTTATGTATTTAATGCCGTAAAAATTGTTATCCGTTATTATCGATGTGATGGATTGAAATTGTTATTGAACAGAACGTGCCTGTTCAATAATTGAATAGAAAATGCATTGAGTAAAAGAAGATTTCGGGTGGACATAATCTCTCGAATGAGCTTTAAGCCCATGAATATTTCAATTCATAGGCATGGATTTATGAAAGAAAGTATTGGAACAATATTCAGTGGCATCTAAAAGTGAAGTAAAACCTTCTAAATTTTCGTGCTCTTGTTTGTATAAACCGATAATAAAATGTCGTTTCTTCAATAAAAATTCAAGTTGAATTTGACAGATGATATTGATAGGCGATATTTCAGTTTTAAAATGAGTCTAGTTTTGAATTGTCTAAAATTTATTTTGATAAGTCATTTAAATTGATGTTTTCATTAAAGGCCAAACTTGTTTGTAGTTTACCTGCATAGTTTGAAAATAATATTTTCTGCATTAATATGAATGCTACTTTAGAGGCTGAATTACTGTATCATAACAGTAAATTTTATTTTATCTTTTATAATAGAAGCTTCTCAACAACACTTTTTACTTTAGGGAAAGCACCTTTAAGCACGCAGTGCCTCACTTATTTTACGGTTATTAAGTTTCTAAGCGTTAAGGTTCTTTAAAGATTTTCCAACCGATTATCAGACGCCTGAAAATACGCTCGACGAATTTCCACGGCATAACGTTTTAATAAAAAGCTACTCGTCGATCAATTAAAAAGTCACCTAATTACACGATCCCATCGAAATTCGGCTCTCCATCAAGTCTGTTCATGCATATCATCTAGGAATGCACAATACCGGGGCAACTCGTTTCATCAACATCCAATTTGCGCTTGAGGCCTCGTGTAATTTCGCGTGCGCACTACTCAACTGCACATAACTATGTATAGTCCGCTTTAACGTCGGCAAGCCGTTATATTGCGCAGCGAGGGATGAAAGGAGGTGAGCCCGAAATTCCGCTCCTCGGACTTGCGGGTCGTCTTTGTAATAACTAACCAATAATATCGATTTGCCGAACCGAAGATTTTCTGAACTATTAATCAATCAAACGCGGACTTACGAAACTACGGACGTTCTAAGAAAACCAAAACGATTGTTGTGGATGGCAATTAAGTTCGTCCAATTACCGCAAGTTTGCCGAAGATAAAACTAAGTCTCGTGACACCGCGGGAGCCCCCGAACTACGTCGGTTTCTTCGACGACCGACTGTTGAATATTATTCCCCGCCGCGTGCAAACAAGCGTATCTGCAAGTTTTGACTGACTTTCCTTGCGGTTCGATAACGAGCGCCGTTAATTGTAACGACTGCGACGTTGCCGATTTTATTTCGGGGTTAATTAAAGCACCGCCTCGTCGCGTACAGCCGCATTTTATCCTCTCATTATCAGCCTGATTTATTGGCCAAAATGCGCATAATCATTAGTTTGCGCTCGTTTTTTTTATTCCTCTTCCCGTGTGGTTTGCACGAAACTTTCGTGGATTTTTGTGGACTAGTAAATCTTTTATTTCGCGAAATCTCATTTTCAGGCTACATTAAATCCTGCGTTAAAGCTAAAAAATTCTTTGAAAAATTCTAACTTATTCATTAAAAAGTGCTGCCCGTATTAAAAGCAACAAAATTCTTTCGCTTGGTTTTTGCTGCATTGTGTGAAATTTTAATTAACCATATTCATGAGAGATCATTTTATGTAGTACAGAATAAGGAAGAAAAAATTAAAAAGGTAAAAGAGAGGATGAGGAAGATTTCAACAAGGGTCAACGCGTATAAGCAAAACTTTGTAATTATACAATTTGAAGAATCTTGCGGCTTAACTCTTCTTTATTTTAGAATTTCAATTTTTTCCGACCTCTTCCGCAATATTCGTATAATCGGGGCATAAATTCCCGAAGCGAAACTCAATTGAAATAAAGCCCGCAATAAAGTTTTTCAGTTCGTAATTTCAGCGAGACCGGTTGAAAATCACTGCGCGAACGCGGCTAAAAAAGCGAGAGCGGAAGAAAGACGGGCGAAGGAAAATGCGAGGAAAAGACGTTCAGCCGTAAAAAAAAAAAAACGACGGGCATTCGATTTCGCGAATTAATCCTTATTGCGTCAGTTTTGCTTACAAAAGAGTCATTTAAAGTTCAAAGCCATCTTGGTCTGGCCCTCCGTATTAAAACTCTCGGAATGAAATATTCATTACCGGCTCTAGTTAAATATTCATGTGAAAAGATTGATAACGAAAAAAGAGAGGGAGTTAGCTAGAAAGGGAGACAAAAAAGAAAATATTAATCAGAACAGTATTGCATATACATATATAAACGTCTCTTTTTATATGGATCAAGTTTTTCCAACAAGAATTATATTATATTATTTCCATTTGGCGAAATAAAATATTTAAAATCTTTTGATACTTTTTAACTGAAACTCATTAAACCATATATTTAAATCCGCCCGTAAACTGTTAATCTCCGAACTGGACATTCGTTTATTGCTTTTTAAAAAATTCTTTATTAAAATTTAACTACGTTTATTTTTAATACAGTAGAGGATCGGCGATTTAAAATAGAACATCGAGCTCAATAAAAATTAGAATTAAATTAATGATTTTTCGAATAAAAGAATTTTCCTCTTGTTATATTTATTTTTACTGTGCGTCCTGAAAATGAACGAAATTGGAAGCCGTGCTCCAAAATATAACCAATCCAATACGTGAGTACTCCACTGGGAATTACGACAGGTTTCGAAAATTCAAATAATTATTTTTTTTTTATATTCGTTGAATCAATGAGCCGTAAAATTTAAAAAAATAATTCAAACGTAAAATAGAATTGGATTTATGAATAAAGTTACACATAAGTTAACTATAAATTTGTTTGTCGAATTAATGAAACGATTTATAAAGAGGGATCATTTATATTGCAGGTCTTATTTACCTTTCTTTGAATAAGCTTAAATTATAGGTAAGCAGTTATGGATAGTATAATTTAGGGGAATCTAATGAGAGTACCAAGGAGAAAGATTTAATTATAGCTATAATTTGCTTCATATTTCTTTCATTAATTTTAAATTCTAGTCAATACAATTATGGAAGGCTAAACGATAGGAATTTCATAAAATTTTTATTCTGCAGTATTTAAAATAGGGAACATTATCGATTATACGAAATTTAACATAATTATTTCGATCCATTTTCATTATATGATGCAAATGTCTTCTTACATGTTTTAAACAGAAATATTTAATTGCGATGTCAGTTCTTTGTCACTATTTAGTGAATAATATAGTATATTGTGCAACAAGTGCGAGAAGGAGGCTATTCCACGAGTGGAAAGTTTGCAGCATGAGATGAACTCGCCTTCGGCTCGTGCGTGTTTAGCCGTAGTCGAGTGTTGCAAACTTCACACGAGTGGAATAGCTTCCCGCGCGTACAACACGCGATATTTTTTTTAAAAAAAAAAGCATGAAAATGGTACTTTCGAGTGCTTAGAATACAATATACAAGATAAATTTTGTTTTCATTTATTTTTATTATTATTGAAGTTTCGGTTTTTTTTGAAAGATTAACCGTTTTTATATTTAGGTAATTTTTTTTGTTAACAATTATTTTTAAAAAGTAAAAAAAGCCGTAAAAAAGCTGTGCGGGAATGAGCCATGGAATGGGAATGCTTTCTCGCACACGTGAGCGATTATGAGTTTCCCTCACAGAAAATAAGCACGAGAATTTTCAGGCATGTGTTAAAAAAAAAATTTACTGCATTACATTTATATAAATTCGTTCTTCGCTTTATTTTAAACCAATTAGTTTGATGTACATCTTCATTAAAATATAAATAAACAATTTTGCGATAATTAAAATCCGTCCAAAGAATTCCCTTGGCAATTAACGAGGAAACCTCCACTTTTCATAAACCGTTCTTTTTGCGTTATGTAACTTAAAAGAGTATAACTATATTCAACTGTTATTTAAACTGTATTTTTACTATTTTATTTTTTTAAATATAAGTATACACATATTGATTGCTTACGTTAACGATAAAGTATTAACGAACGAAAGTTCTTTTATTTATTTTAATGGAACAATAACGAAACGATCCAATTGTCGCCGATCGAAAGTCTTCCAGCGTCAATGGCAGCGTCGATTACTCCTTTAAAATTAGGACCTCTTTCGTTCTATCCAGATACTCAGTTCATTTCACGGCGAAGCGTCGCTCTCCTCCAACAATACCGAAAAGACTCCCCCCTTCGCCACTGTCTTTCAGTCAGCCGCGTCTCTCACCTCGCCCCGCCCCTTCTTTCATTCTTCCCCGCGCTCTATACGAACATCCACGTCAAGCCGTACAGCTATATAGACACATAAAATAAAGCTCGAGCTGGAAAAGAAGAGGAGAAGAACTCGGCGAACAAGTATCAGCGAAAAGCAACTTATTTCCCCCCCCCCCCCCGCCTATATACGGCGAGAGATTCCTATACACTCGGAACTTGATCAGCGCGGCGGCGCGCATTCCGAAATCAAGCGGGCCGATCGAGAGACTCTCCCGCCGGCGGCGATTGCTCGGCTAACTTTCCTCGGAGAAAAAAAACAAGGAGCACCCAACGCGCACTCCGCCCCGAACTTACATCCATCATATTCCGGGGGAAGGCCGCTCGACGTGCCCGCCAGTAAAATCCCGCAACACGTGCGATCCTGGCGGAAAGGGGGACGAGAGAAGAGGCGGTCACTCTCCTCCGACGAACGCTTAAAGCGTCCCTCTCTGCAGGACTGCGCCTATGTGTGTCTAAAGGATGAACTTTGTTGTCTTAGTTTCTGTGTCGGGGGATGGATCTATTTGGCCGGTTTATTACAGTCCATTTTTCTTTCGCTTTGGGGAAATTATGGTTGATGTCGAGGATACGGGATGAATGTTTGTATTATGGATTGGATGTATTTTACGCATTGGCTGTGTAATTGTTCGGCCTCAACTGTTTCGGCAAAATATTATTTTATGTGGGATGTTTGAAACCGATTGATAACGTTTCTTTCGTTCACGCAAGAATATTAAAAATATTCATGCTTTTCATAAATTCGTAACAAATTTCACTTCGGCGTTGAAATATTTTTTTAATTAATTTATTGCAGAAATTAATGTTGCGGTATATTTGTGAAACCCCATTTAATAAATAAAATTTGCAATATTATTGTTTATTAGTTTACTTGTTATTAAAATCAATAATTCTTTTCATTAAATTTTCAATACTGCTGAAAAATAAATATATGATGAAAACATTTCGTAATATATTAGTTTGGCACAGTGGGGCAGTAATCATAAGTAAAAAACTGAATTGTATCTGTCTCGCGCTGGCGAGCTGCTCTTGAATTAATTTTGATGAGTTGCAGGGGAGCCGTTTTACCTTTATGAGAGCACGCCGTTCAAATACATCCTTTATCAATTTTAAGAAAGCACATTCCTCCCTTTGGTTATTAAGGGACCTTGACGAAGTTATACCTAAAAAGTCTTCATTATTTACTCAGCCATGTATGTATCTAATAAAAAATTATGAAATTACAAAGAAAAAAAAGATGTACAATGCATTTAAACTGCTATACGCAGTATAATACGAGGTAATGTACATTTTTCCGATTTCGATCATAATAATATTTCACGTATGTAAATGGGTATGTAAATTACGCTTCCCTCCGAAAAAAAATATATATTCAAAAAAACTTTCTCCTCGATCTTTCCGCCCTTCACTTTATCATTTTCCGCATATTGCTTTTGATTCTCATAATTTTTATTTTCAATAATTTCACAATACAATTTATCACGTTTAAATTTCGAACGCCTCTTTAAAATATTTTATTCTCCAACAAGAATCGGGACCTCGGACCTTTCGCGGACCTCCATTCATTGGCAAGGTGCCCCCGAATACACTTAAACCCTGACGCTCGGCGGGCACTTCCACTAAAATAAACAAATCTCTCCGTGTGCGAGCAGTCATCCCTCCCGGGCAAGACAGACGGTCCCCGGCGCAAATATCCCCTCATTCATGTATGCAGTAAATTCGCGCGAAACGAGAGGGAGCGCCGCGCGTCGAAAACTCGACGTCCACCCCCCGCCGACCTTTTCCCCGCGTGTGCGTATACGCCTCGCCGTAATTCGTCGAGCTGCCTCAAGAATCCCGGCTCCCGTAAATGCGCGCAATATTTTGCATTAATTCGCCGCGGCCGTCCGCCGGCTAAGGGCGGTGTCCGAATGCTCGGGGCCGTGATTTGGCACTGTATAACCGGTGGGGCGCAGTGCAGCTGCGAGTGCAATTACTTGTACGAGTACGCGCCTACACCTGGGTTACCGCGCGGCTCTCCTCCGGCGCGGGCAGTCGGGCTTTTGCGTCGGTACGCAGCCGATTATGCTTATCTATGCACTCCGGGCGCGTAAGTGCTTAGATGCTCGTCGGCCAGCGCGAGAATGTCTTGCCGGCGGTGTGTAGGTGCGAGGCCTCCCATATATCGGGGCTGTTATATACGGACGCGGGGGGGAGAGGGAGCGACCGCGGCATGGGGCTGAGTGGCCAAATAACGGCGGCGAAGTAAATTTCCAGGGCGTCGAGCTTCTCTCTCTCTCTCCCTCTCGTAGCGGCGGAGCAGCAGCAACGGCAGCAGCGGCAGCGCCTCCGCCGGTACGTGATTTAGTGCTTTTATGAGCGCGCGCAGCTCGCGCGTCGCGCGGATAAACTCGCCGAGCTTGCTCGCGCGCGACCTATTCGCTTCTCCTCCTCTCTCTCCCTCACCCTCTCTCTCTCGCTCTCTTGCCTATACGCCGGAAACTCGTCAGACGTCACGTAAGCGTCTGCGGAGCGAGGCAAGTTGAATTATACGAGGAATGCACTATACACGCAAATGCTGCCGCCGTCGGCTTTATTGAGGAGAGCCACCGCGAGCGGACGCGAGACCGACTCTCTATATATGCTAAGGATTCTACCTGCTTCCTTTTTTAGCTCCCGCGAATTCGCGAGAAGCGATCCGAGAGCCGACATGCTGTAAAGCTCCGCGGAAGCTTTCTCTCTCCCTCTCTCTCTCTCTCTCTCTCTCTCGTGCTTTTATCTGCGTAGATACCGTTTTTTTTTTAAATCTTCTCCCTTTTGCTTTTTATCAATTGCGCTTTGAGTTGCAGTAAGAAGCTCGAGCATGAATGGTCCGGAAAACTCTACGCTGGGGATTCAATGGCGAGATGCCTTTTTTTTTAGATTTACAAGTCGTTCTGCTGCGCTTTCAAGGAACGTTCTCACTTTTTTTTAGCGCCTGGCACATGACAAATAGGAACAGCGCGTATAAACCTTTCTTTCTGAATTAGTAGAAAGAATAAATATTTGTGGAATGTGGAAAAGAATTTATATCGAGAGTTATTATTCAATTTTACCATAATGTAAAAGGATTTCGTACAAGTTGTGCTTATAATTTTTGGCTTATTTTTCTCCGTGTAAGTAATTGTATCAAATTATTACCGCAAGAAAAAGTTGAAGTTAATGGTCAGTTTTTTGCTGTCTTGGCTTGAATTTAATAGCGCCAGGCCAACTAAAACTAACGAGGATCCGCGCAAAGAATCCTTTTTTACGCTTTTATTTATTTCTCGAAAACAATAGCGTAATATAAAAATTACGTTAACAAAATTTTATTAAGAAATAATAGCGATTATTACCGAGTTCTTCTGCAATACTATTCAAGTTTCGAAAATTAACTCGATCACGAGACCAGAAGAAGATTCGCAAAAAAGTTTAAAATAAAATAAATTTTCATAAAAAGTTTTAAAAGCTCAAAGGGAATAAAGCTGTTAAAATAAATGGAATCGAAACAACGTCGGCGTGCATATTTCTCAATAAACACTTCGTTCCGCCTCCAAATCAAGTTAATTAGAGGGAAAAAACAAAATAAAAGCCCCCTTTACTGTTTCTTCCCCGGAGCTTCCATTATACTCATACCGCAGTTCGCAACTTCCTAGCGGCACGTTTATGCGATCGTAAGGAGCGGGGCGCTTATATTTTCGAAAATAAAACAAGTACGCCCGGGACTTGGTTTCCTCGGCTTGCGCTTCTTTTTTTTTTTTTTGCTTCTTCATTCTCGTCTCCTCTCTCTCTCTCTCTTACTGTATTACCCTCTTTTTTTGCATGGAAATCTCCAATGCAAAGCCCCGCAAGAACTTCCCGCATTTGCGCGCGCTGCAAAGTGCCGGGAGGAGCTTCTCGATGGGGGAAAAAAGCTCTCGAAGCAGCTGCCGGGTCTCTCTCTCTCTTCGGACATCGGAATTTGGATGTCTTCGGAGACTGGATGACGGTTTGTATACAGGAGCGCAGCTGCGATGCCGAGCAATTTCGGCCCCCCGAAGATGATGCTATCGACGGCTTTCGATTGCTTTGATGTTCGCCGTCTCGCTCCGCTTCCCTCTGCTGCCTCAAGTAAATTAAAAGACTTATCGATTGTTTCCTTTCGACGAATGCCTCAAACTTCGAATGGATCAAGTTTTGTGCGCTGCAGTTCGGGAAAGTGTATTAATCGCGGTAGTTAGCTTTACAAATGTTGTGTTTAACTTCTTTAATTACTTGTATTGATTTTCGAAACTGAAGAGGTACTTTTTGCGCTCGTTTTTGGTTTATATTTATTTAATAATATTGACACGACCCAAGTAATGTGGTGGACTTTATATATACAGTGACTTCCGGAAATAAAGCAGGTCTTATTTATTAGATACAAAAAACCTCTTTTAAATTTCACATAATATTCGCATTTGAGAATACAAAGCTCCTCTTGCGAGGTGTACTCATATTGCACCCTCTTTGTCAAACTGTCCAATCTCTTTTCTTCATCCTTACATTTCTTTTGTCCTGTTAAAAATTTCACGATTTTCTTTTTTTTAAGGCAATTTACTAATAATTGAGAATTTTTTATTCGGGCAAATATTTTACTCAAATAATGGTGAAAAATTCATGAAAAAGGAATATGGTGGATTTATCGTGAAATACATTTTATATATGCATTTTCATACACGAAACGTATGCATTATTTTTAATTAAATAAAGTAAAATTTTTAATTTAATCAAATAATTAAACGATAAAGTGAGCATTTTAATGAGCAAACGCGTGTACCTTCAAGTTGAAATTTTCACTCTGAGAGAGAGAGAGAGAAAAAATAGGCCACAAAATGGCCAAATAATAGCGAAAACTTCCAACAGGGTTCATGCAAATAAAATAATGTACTTTTATCTTTGTATCCGACTCTGATTACATTGATATATTTATTGTCCTTTGAATTATGCATATAAATACTCGGAATTTAATGGATATGACAACATATGTAAACAGATAAAAGTTATTCGCCTGCCCGTTTATACTGATAACTCCGCTTGTTTAATTAATTAAATTATTTCCTTCGCTTATCTCAAAATATTCACTGGCATTTGCGTATTTTAATTTACAATTGATAACCAATGGCATTCGGAATTACAAAAACCAAATCCATTTCGAAGAATTAGTTGACGTCCACTCGGCGATTATAAATTTCCGAGATGTATAAACACATACATCCGCAAGGAAGGATCGTAAAGTCTTTTGTATCTTGCGTTACCAAGGATATTCCGCGGAACTCCAACATCTAGTGTAAGACCCATCATTAAAGCACCGCGTAAAGACCAGTTTGTAGAACCAACGACGAATACATTTAAATACAACGCCTCTTTCATTCGCGTATACACTCTCATATTTTACGTCCTTTGTCAAGTCTTCCCCTGTCTCTTCCCACGCCCCTTTTATCTCTCTTACCGAGTTTTGCTGAAAGCGAGAGCAGCCGAGACGCTTATAAACGCCGCCGCCGCGAGAGAGAGAGAGAAGGTGGAACGCGCAATAAACGCCGCCCAGGTACACCGTCGACTTTGTGGAGATGTTTCGATAAAAGCTCCTTGAGCCTCCCTCCTGTCTCTCTCCCTCCGCGAACGCAATTTGAAGAACTGCTTTCGTTTCGTTCCCTTTGAAGCTCGGACAGGGAAATTTAGTCGTTCGTCGGTTTTTCTCAGCGCGATATTTTCTCGTGCTCGCTTCATTTCTTAGTTTCGAATCGCCGCGAAGAGAAAGGCGCTCCCGAGGAAAGTCCACTTCCTGAAAAATGGTTCGCCGCACGCGAAACTCCGCCGGTTCTCTACCTTTCCCCGGTCTACGCTCTGTTTTTCGTGCGCTCTCGCATGTGTGGGGAAAGAAACGATGTCACTTGCGAGGGAGTCTTTTGTATACGGAAAGGGGGGGGGGGGGAGGGAAAGCGGCTTTTTTACTTTGCTTATTTGCGATTTTTCCCCTTCTGCACTTCCGTTTGTCCTTACGCGGCGCTGAAGGGAGAAGAAGAGAAAGATATATGTATAGCGGCTCCTCTCGGTTCGCCTTGTTCGTTGTTTTATGTTCCGCAACGACGTCGAGGAGGCGGAGACGTAGGAGGACTAGGAGAACGTGAGGTTATATTGCTTATTGGCCTTTTATTGCTTCGTGTATTGTACAAATTGACGTCCTTTCTGGGCTCTGTATTATACAGTAGTGCTCATAAGTTTCAATACCATACGATGAAGTATTTTTACCTCTGACTTTCCTTTTTACGTCAACGGGGTGACGTTTAATGTTACGTGCCTCTCTCTTTGTACAATACTTTCGAGATGAGAAACTTGCGTTGAAATTATGTTATAGAAATATTTATATTTATACTTCGAATTCATTTGATTTTTTAAACTTGGCAAATAATTGTTTGGGTTGTTGGTTTTCGTCAGATTTTTTCGATCTTTCATGACCCTTCTCGTGAAAATGTGCTTTATCTACTTTCCCTTTGGAATATTTAAGGTTCGATGGCTTGCGGGCAGGTTTGGGATACAATGTTTCTTTCTACTTTTTTTTTCACACTTGTTTTTTTCGCAGAAAAAATAAAAATTAGAAATCCAATCCATTCATTAAGTGCCTCACAAAAAGGATATATATATATCATTTCATGTATTATTCACTTGATAGTTTTGTTGATAAAATACATTATTATTCCCGGCTGAAAGATTTACTATTTATTATACGTCGAAAGAAATTATATAAGATATAGGATGCATTACTCAAATTGTGATTGATTGGCATTTTCTGGTTTATCTCTCCGTATTATAGAGATGTATAGGCACCGCTATTTCGAAAATGATGCCTTCGAACGAATTTTGACCTTTGACCTTTGGTGGGAATGATGGGAAAGTTTATCTCCTTTCTGAGAATCGCATGAGCAAATAGATCAATGTCATTTACACTTCCGCGAGAGGCATATTTTGTTATATTAGCATTTGCTCCTTCTAATAATAGTGCAAATTAGAAGCAAAGATCCTAAACATTTATTTCCTTAGCATACTAATTTTGTTTTTACATAAATCTGTAAAGTTATATTTACTTTTCACAAACGGTTGCAATAAAAACGAATACAAAACTCTATTACTGACTTTATTTTTTCGTAAGTTTATCCTGCGTGTCTTTGGATTATTTTTTATTTCTAGTTTCTTCAATGGGCGATTCATCAGAAATCACGAGATTTTCTTTGAATCGGCTGTATGTGCGTATAATACTTTTTATGAAGATCTTTATTACTCTTTAGAAAGTAAGCGACCATAAAAATTATATGGAATGATTGTTTGTGAGACAGAAATGGTTAAACTTTTTCCAGACCATAAACTGTCTTCGCGATTGCAAGGTATGATCGCTTTTTAAGTAACCACGCTTCCTTCTTCTCTACTCCCGGCGCTTTTTTTTACAACTGTTTTCTAACTTCCCAATTTTTACAGAGGGTAAAACGTGTTCGTCAGTGACGCGGGATTTGCAGTCGCAGTCGGAACTATAAATCATCTTATTCTTGTTTTACTTTGAATTAATGCTCCTCTTACATTCTCAAGTACAGTTTCTTTATCAACATAAACATTTTTGAATAGTGGATTTAAAACGAATTTCTACTTTATCTTACCGGGAGAGTGTCACACCTCCGGATTACCGATTTAGATGAAACTTAGGAAATCGTTTTCTAGTACCGATTACTGAATCACACTATTTTTAGTTTGATTTCATAGTGCTTTATTTAGGAGATAAAGTATGTACCTATAAATATATGATACTTTTAGATGAGAAATGATAATGCTTTTAGTTGTATTGATTAGTAGAATATGACAAATGTTTTATTCATTCTCACTATAGAATTATTTCTTCTTAACAAAGTTTCATCACTTTTTTTATTAATTGTGAAACAACTTGTTTTTGTCAGTATTAAATAGAATACTAGAATAATGAAGAATAACGAAAAATTCGAAATAAATCTTTTCAATTCATCAAACTTCCGTTCAAACGGTTTCCAAGTATTTTTTTCGAATAATATATCAAAACCTTTTGTTTAAAAATAAAAAAAAACTACACAAAAATGAAACTGATATTTTTCCAACTCTCTGTTTGATCCGTAAGAGTTTACCCAACCAGCGCTTCATTTCTACGATCCAAAACACACAGAAAGTCGCTCGGTATACATATAGGTGCAGGTGCTAACGATAGAAATATTCGAGTACCGTGAGGTGGATATGAGGGTTTTGGGTTAAGCCGGGATAAAACGGAACGAGTTACGTCATTTGGGTGCGATTAGAGGTGCAACGAGGTATTGGGGGATACTCTGCGTGTATGAGATGTGACGAGTAATGTTCCTCCATGGCCTGGCGATGGCATGGCGCGCATTATTATAGAGACAAAGCGATCGGTAAGCGCTTCGCGTGCTCTCAAAGTGTGCTAAATCTTCAATAGAGATCCGTTCCGGAAGATTTAATCAGTTAATCGTTTCATTAACGAAGAGGTAACGGGATTAGATACATCAAAGAATAATCAGCCGATGCGTGTTTCTAGCGTGATTTTACTGAATGGGGTATATACAGATATAATGCTGGTAATAATTTAGTTGTTGCTAACTGTTTATAAGGATTAAAAATAGTTGAGGCAATTACTTCTATGAACTGTACTATTTCCGAAATTTTCCTTTATTTTCAAACTTTGCAAAGGCTGCATTATTTTCAAAATCCCTGCATTCAGAGTTCTCTGTCTTTTTAGACGAGAATTTTCAACGAAATGCCAATAATCGAGAACTACCAATGAATGCCGATAACTAATAATGAGAGCGGGAGAGGAAGAGAAAGAATATTGTTGTTCGAACGTTTATTCGATAAGAATCCGCCAATTTAAGGATCCGCCCCATACTTTCGTGCGCTTGCTTGCTGACTCAATAAAGCCGTAATCCGCGAGCTTTTATCCGACATTCATTATGGCCGCCTAACAATGGGGCCGCACTCTTACTCCCTCCTCCCCCTGCCCCCCCCCCCTACCTTTCCTTTCCCGATTGCGGTGTGGCAGCAACGCCGGCGCGGCGCTGAAAAGACACAAGCTGATTACGTCGGGGCTTCCCGTCGTTGCCTCAGCGCATTTATTCGTCGGCGTTCGACTTCGCGTCTCTGTCGTCGCACGCAGCCAAGCCCCAGCCAAGGCTTTTCACAAAGAAGATACTTAATAAGCTTGCCAGTCGGAATTTCCACCTTTCGTATTACCCGATTCGAAGTTTTGCCGCTAATTTTTCATTGGCTGGCTTCATCTTTTATAAGCCGCAAGAAATGCGGGAAAGCTTATTTGAACGCGGCGGAGGAAGGAGTGAAAAGATAGCGCGCGAAAGATGGTTTTTAAAAGTTTGGAAAATATTACGTTGATACAAATTTATTAAAATGTGCGCGAATGAAAAATATAATTTTGTTGTGTCATTTTTTTGGTTATTTTAAATTAGATTCATGTAGAAATTTTAGTAATTGTACATTAATAATTTAAAATTTAAGCTCAAATATTTTGTATACCTACATTGGAGTGTACTTCGAAAATATCAATGCCTGACCAATTGTTGTTCTTATCTACTTGCAAACTTATACATTATAGCCACGTAGAAATTTAAGTGATTGTACACTAATAATTTAAAATTTAAGCTCTAATATTTTCCACATGTAGGTATACATTGGAGTATACTTTGAAAACATCAATGTCTGACCAATTGTTGTTCTTATCTACTTGCAAACTTATACATAGATATTTTATCTACGTAAATTTATGAAATTTCATTCAAAATGTACTTTTCAGTTTCCCCGGATATTATAGGAGATGAGACTTGTTGCAAAACTTTGTCTGCTTTTGGTCGATAGAAATGCATGGATTTGAAAA
Organism: Ormyrus rosae; assembly: GCA_035047165.1. Lineage (NCBI taxonomy): Eukaryota > Metazoa > Arthropoda > Insecta > Hymenoptera > Ormyridae > Ormyrus > Ormyrus rosae. Next base: position 507,258 of record JAWWML010000031.1, on the reverse strand, counting down.
TTTCAATTTTTAAGCTTGTGGCCTCGATAGTAGTTTTTTCGTTGAATAATCTATATTTATATTGCCTACTTTATAATAATTGTATTTTACAGAGAGCTTTCTATAATTGCAATTTGAAAAAGTATTTATGTTCAATTGTTTTATTAAAAAATATTTAAAAAAAAATGTTTAAAGTGAACGTAAAAAGTTCATTCTGCAATCAATTACAATTTTCGAATTATTATTTCACTCTTTTAAAAACTTTCGACTTGTCATCAGGAAACTTGATTCATAAAAACGTTTTCTTTCTGTCTTCTTTTTCCCATTCCCTTGGAGTTTCAGGAGAAGATGGTGTCATTATCAGTATGATTGATTTACTTTGAGGCTAAAATCAGTTGACGAGAAAAGAATGAAAGGTTGAAAGTTGAATATGGCAATTTAGTTGTAAATATATATTTTAAACTTTGAAATAAGATAAATGCCACTATTCGTCAAATGAATAATTATTGACTAATATTACATGATCCTTTATTCGCTTATTGAAACATTCCAGAAAATGTTGACGATACGTCAGATGTTATTGTTTAAAATTGAGTTCTGAGAGAATTCCAAAATTAATATTGTGTAATTTACTGTTTTTAAAACAGTAATAATTTAATTCTGCTTCTAATTATTATATATATTATATAACAAATGCTTTGGAGGTAATACGTATTTCACATTAAACTTTGTTCACTACGTTGCACTGAACGTTAGTTTACTGTACGTAACCGCTTGAATTAATTTTCATTTAAAGATACGAACAATAAAAGAAATATTCCCCCAATTCTTTCACACGATTGCCAAATTCTCATTGTTACCCAGCAATATATTACTTTCGATTGAAAAAATAATTTACTACCAATAACGAATAAAATTTCCCTTTCGGCCACGCATCGACTCGTGACCGAGGCATTTATCACCATCAAAATAATAGACAGACGTGCAAACGATTATAGGACATTCCACGGCGCGATCTTCACGGAATGTAGGTTAATAAGAGATCCCTATTATGAGTGTAGAACAGAGCGTTCGGCATTAGTTCCTCTGGCTTCGTTTAACCTTTTGACGGAAGCAGGAGGATGAGGAGGAGAAGACGCGCGCGCTTGCGTTGGCGTCGCGAACAATGTCGTGGGGGGATGTAGCTGGATATGCGGAGAAATGAGGGTCTCATAAAAGGATGTGCAGCGCGCGGCCAGAAGTAGACCCCGATCGTAATCGTAAAATAAAAGAAATAAAAACAAGCGTGGAATCCTGCTTTATACGAGGGACCGTAATAAGGCTTGAATTAGCGGTGCATTAGAATAATGAAGGCTCGGCGGTATGGAAGAAATATTCACCGCTTACTTCCACCGCTTACGCTCTCGCCTGCCTTTCGCCTGCAAAGCTGAAAATTTTCTTTACAGTACTGTTTACTTTCTTTGCTTTACGGTGTGCTTTCCATAGCCTTTGCTTTATGTTTCGAAATATTACGCTAAGTTTTATCATCGACGTTTCAGCTTTAGTAGCGGGAGCTATTTTTGCACGTACAATAATTTTCAACGTAATTAACAAACTATTTTTTTTTTTTTTTTAATAGATAATGTGTATAATAATATGTTGAGTAAATGAAAACATTTTTGCTTAATATTGGTATTTATCAAAAACTATTTAAACGTTTAATATTGCATTTAACATATCAATTTTAATAAATTCATAACCGAGGATTTAATATTAATATCTACCGGGTTAATCAATTTATTAGAACCATTACACGAGCATTTCTGCTCTTTTAGCAAGTTTGAAAACACGACGACATCGCAGGATAACGTAAGCTCCGTCGCAAGTTCGATCCGCACCACTGAAAAATCCGGAAACCATTTTCTTGAAATGTCTCCCAAAATTCGCCGTTAGAAGATAAAAGAAAATTTTCACCTTTTTAGACAGGTTTCACTAAATAATGTTTAGGCACAGAATGATTAAACTTTTGCAGGCTGTTTAGAAAAAAAATTGTCAAATTATACAATTTGTTCTGATTAGATAATTTCTAGCAATATGAAATATTCCGCAAAAGCGGGACATAATTTTTCTAATAAGGGCGAGACGCATTAAACGTATATGCAAAGCGTCGCACATTAAATAACTACAGGTCGAAAGACGGGAAGGCTTGTGGCTTGGCAATGCGCTTCACAGCTGACGAGTCCTAGAACCGGAGCAAAGTACAAAGGGTTAAACTATAAATCCCCAAACGTTGCAGTAAACCTTTACGATTATCGCGCAAGTATAATTCGTCCATTCAAGGATTTTAACGTTCGCCGCGCTTGTTGAGGTTAGAATTCACTTTTTAAAAAAAAAAAAAGGAAGACACACGCCGGTGTCGGAAAGAGCTCGGAAAGTGCTGAGTGGCCAAGATAATATCGATTTCTATCTTTCTCCCGGCCTTTCTATTTCTGGCTCTTTCTTTCTCTCTCTCTCTCTCCTCCACATGAGTAGAAAAACATTAGGGTCGTTGGGCGAAAAAGTTACAGTAGATCTGCGCCGCGCGGCTAAAGTCGCTGTCGCTTTTTCAAAGTTAGAGTGTAGTATATTATACGAGTGGCTTCCCTGGCCGGGTGTCTTTTATTCTCCTCATAGTGGCAATAACGGTTTGATTAACATTATATGAAGTAATGTAGGTGTTTTGCCAGGGATATCATAAATTTTTGAAAAGATATTTCTTCGCGCTTTCTTTAAGCTTCTCATTTGCTTTTCCTTTTATTTATGTCACCGCGTTTTCGTCACTTTTTTTTCAGCGTCAACGTTGTTTTTAATTAATTTTGAGAGATTTAAAAAAAAACGTAGAAAATCCGGTTTTAATTCAATCGAATTGTTAATCCAAAATGAATTTATTGATTCCAAATATTAATTTTCAGCTAGTCTTTACCTTTTACACGAATGAAAATATATTCAATTAACAGTCGTAGAAAATATTCAATTAAAAGTCACAGCTTTAAATATTCTCATTTTCATTTCATTCAAGATTAACAACGTAATTAAATTGTTACATGGAGCAGAACTATCGATAAGCTTCAATATTGTTTGAATTTCATCCTTGGGAAGCGAATCACTGCGGTACGATTATCAATTTACGTTCGCGTAAAGAGTTTCACGGTGCATGTACGAGAAGCTTTGGCATTAGAGCCTCTCTGTGCATCTATCTATAACTACTCTTCAAAGTTCAAACCTCTAGATCAGATCAAAGAAAATTGCGGGGCTACAAAATAGCGGCCGTATTTTTAGAACTTTAAGTCGTTCGAGTCAAAGGTTTTTCAGTTCACAAGTGCGACTGTATAATAGAGAGGAGAATTTTACATTGCAATTTACTCCTTTGTTGTTTGCTAATTTACACTGTTATTTACGAAAAAGTGCCCTGGTAGAGATAAAAGTATTAAAAATCCCCAGGAAAGTATAAAATAGCTAGGGAAATTTGTTTGTTTATACCTCTTTAATTTGTAATTGCCGATTTAAGATGATCATATTAGCTTAAAACAATTAAATTATTAATAATGATGTCAAATATTCTATTTTTACTTTATATCTGAAATAACATATATGTGCATCATTTAAGGCTTGTTCGTCGTTATTAAACTGCACAGAAAGTTTTTCAGTTTGCCCGTTATTTATCCAGCGACCACATTTTGTTACACACGAAAACATCGAACCCAAACAAAGTATAAATGTAATTAATAAAAAGAGCAGGCACGTGTTTGTTATCCGAGAAATACAGGAAATTGTTTTCATATTTATTGTTCATAAATGTCTATAATAATGTACACGTACTCACTCGAGTAAATATATTGAGGTAATCATTGATGACACGTTCGGTGAGCATATAAACACATAAAAAGGAACGGTGGCAAGTCAAATAAAGGCGAACTTTTTTCATCAGTCCCAATGAAATATTATCACATTTGGTATGGTGTTATACTATGGTCATAGTTCTGAAGTCGTAAAAACGCGCTAAGACTTTCGAATTGAGGCAACTTTACCTGCTCGTACACGTGAACCTTTCCGTAGTAAATCAAAATGGCAAGGCTACTTTTTACTGAACTTTGATGCATTAAAGTACTTGATAAATAAAATTGGCTTGTGTAATTGAAATCACAATAAAACTTTTAAACCGAGAAACTTTCTATATTTCATAGAAATTGTAACGAATATAAATGAAAACGATTGGCTCTTTACGACGTAATAAGTCTCAAAGAAAATTCAACTTTCCCAAATAGCTGCAACTTTCTGACTTTTTGTCACTTGCGATATCTGCGAAAATATTGATCGAAAAATTGCTTTTGAACCCTCCATATAAGTACATCTGCAGAGCAGCCATATATCCTGATACCCGAAATCTAAAAGTATGATTGTACAATATACATATAGAAAATTTTTTGTGATCATGAATTCTCCCTTCAGCAGAACCAAAAAGTCAATGAATAATTTATTATTTTCAAGCGGATGAAAATATCGCACGATTGAATTTTTAAACATAAAAATTTTTTTCTAAAAGTCCCAAAAACCGGAAAATACAAAATTCATAAAATAAACAGGCGAATAAGAGCCATTCCTCGCAATCGCAAATAAACTCCCGATCCAAAACTCCTTATCCAATTTAGACGCTTGCAAAAATTTCACTACCTGAAAAAAAAACAGTCGGCTTTTATTTCGAATATTTTTCGGTCGCCGATAGAAAATGCTCGATGCGTATAATATATACCTCTCAATTCCCAGGCTGGTCGCGGCGGCACATTTCAAAAGCCTCGTGGAATCTCCTCGAGAGGGACGTATCGCGATATAACAATAAATAAGGTTCGCGTGGACAGCCGGCGAGAAAAGGATACGATCGGAGAATGAGCCCGGAGAAAGAGATAGAAAAAAGTGTCTACGACGCCAAGTCGAGAATCCTCTCGAGTGGCCGGGGCAATTACTTCGATATTCCGGGCACATCAGCCGTCGACTCTCTCTCCCTCTCTCTCTCTCTCTCTCTCTTCCTGGCAGCAGCGCCGTAAAATCTCAAAGTCCGGTCGCAGGCATTGAGCCCGAGTTCTCTCTCCTCGCTACCTAACTGTCCGCTTGCGAGCGAGAGAGAACTTATGGTAATAGCCGCGGCATGAAAGTCAATAGCAAACGGTTATGGCGCTCGCCGCGGATAAACACCCGCGGCGGCCCTCGGCTCCCTGCCCTCGGCAAAAAAGCGGAGGGAAAAGCGAGAGAGAGAGAGAGAAAGAGAGGTGTGAGAAATAGAAAGAGCGTTCGCGAGATTTTTCCTTCTTTTTTCGCTATTTTACCTCCTTTCGCCTCTCTCCATCTTCCTTTTTTCATTCTTCGCCGATGCTCCCCCCCGCCCCTTTTTGCTTTATTTCCGCGGAGGCCAGAGCGCGATTGCTATCTCTCTTCCGCTCTCGCCCGCTATGAATCCTCGGCCGATTCCGCTTTTTATCGCCCCGGACCTCAGGTATGAGCCTTTCGCCTTTTTCTTTGATAAGGCGTTTACCCGCGCCTCGGCTACCTAATCAATAATTAAGTCTATTGCGCTCATTCGATTGCTTGATAACTGAACGGCATTTTGCGACCGGAGACGCGATCTATTAAAACTGATTATGCGGGATGTTATTCGGTCTGTAATAAATTTTCATCATTTCAATTTTGAAACGGCAATTTTCGGGCTTTCGTAATTTGTATTTTCGAAAGCAACAAAGTTATAATTATTCGCAATATCCGCAGTGTATTTAAGCGTAGTAGATATTCATTTTCATTATCTTTATTTACTTTGGATGTTTTAAAACGTTTGCTTTGGACATTTTGATAAAATTCGGATAAACACAAGTTGAAGGGTAAATTAAAAAAAAAATCGTTTAAAAATTTACTTTGATGACCAACGTTATTCACACAATTCATGCAGAAGTTAAATATTGAAAGAAAGTTTGACTAAACGCAAGTTGCCGAAAGCTCTATCAATATTTTCTACAATTTCTCCCTTGCTTTCTGCATAATAAAATAAGATAATTCTTCAATTCTAGAAAAACTTTATTTATAAGTCCCACCATTTATTAACTGTCATCGGCAAGTCCATTATAATCATCTCTCCGCCACGAGAATTTTGTATACCTTTTTAAGCTTCTAATTTCCTTTCTGCTTCTGCTCTCCGTCTCTCCTTCCAAAATATATATTCTTCTCGCATCTCTTCTCTCTTACGCCCTCCCTTTCTCCTCCCCCTTTCTTCATCCACTTTTCGAGGGCGAATCCCGGAGTCGCTTGATAATTTATCGCTCCAAAACGGCCACGAAAGCGCTTTAGGAGCTTCTGCGGCTTAACCGAATTCCGATCGAAGCGAAGCCTATGAGTTTTCGAGTCAGGGACGCGCGCGCGATGGGGTAAGGGGGGGGAGGTCGAGTTGAGATGTGATGGCAGGAGGGACGTAGGTAGAAAGGAGATTCAGGATGCGAGACGGAGGCGAGAGAAGCCGCTAAAGGAAAATTTCTTATTTAAACGATGACACAGAGGACTTACGCAACTGCGGATGATCGTGCGACACCCCGTTGCTTTTACTGCTCATAATGCGTCTTTATTAGGCGAAACATTTTTCAACCTTCCGGGTTGATATCGATGGCTGCGCGTAAAGGATCGCGCTTTAAATCGCCCGAGCAACAAATAAGAATCACGGAAAGATCGAAAGTTCGGATTTCTGGAAAGTGACGAATTTACATTGAAATAAAATTTAATATTTTCGCTACTTCGCCAAGATTTTTATCTTCTAGTTTTATCCGAGAAATACGGACTGAAAAATTAGGAGGACTCTGACTAGTAATGTACTGCGTGGTAAATAGTGTTGACATGTATTTCAATCGAAATTGGCTTATACAGTTTCATGAACGGATGCAATTAATTATTAACGTACATTAAAGTAGGGAACAGCGAGTTAAATATTTCAATAACGATTACGGAAAACTTTTTTAAAATTAACTTAAAAATTTGTGTAATTAATATGGATGTGTATCGAATAAAAACGAAGCATGTAAATAATTGAAAGTCATGATTTTAAAGCAGAAAACGTTGGATGATTACATTTCACTGACCGAATATTGAATCTATTATTTCGTAATTTGCAATCGGGGCTCTTAACTCGTTATTTGCGATGCAAAATACTAATAAATTATTAATGAAACCGATACGGAAACCTTGAGCGTGAATTTTTAAAGTTGAATTCGAAATTGCAGCCCGAGTAATTCAAAGGATGTTCGAGTAATAATTTTATCACGAGTTATTCGAACTTTATAAACATAATAACGTATGTTATCGAAACGTTATTTAGTTAAAATGTACAATTAAGAACCTGATTGAGGAGGGTAAATCCAACGTATTGATAGATTAAACATATACCAGTAAAAAAGATGAACAACATGGGGTTTACATTTACAGCTTCTTTTTATTATTCCACGCGAGATAAATTTTCTTATTTACTCTTCCCTGATCAAAATCTAAATTACGATTCCCAAATTGATCGAGTCGCTCGAAATTTGAGGTCCTTACACGGATTTTACGGCGCGGGATTCCGTGCGCTTGTTAGTGCGGATAGCGGCGATGACCTTTTCGCTCGCTAAACTCTCTTCATACAGACTGATAGCCCATTGGGTTATATTTTTACAAGAAAACACGAGGGGTCGGCCTGATCAGCCGCTCGTAAACGTCACACGCGCAGAATTTAGCGCCGCTGAAGAAATGTTTAGTAGCCTGATTGAAAAAAGGGAAGGAGAAGGAAGGAGAGAGAGAGAGAGATGGAGGACGGGTGATTTAGAGGGGAAGTTTCGAGGGCACACGAGGCTCTGATTAGCCGTGGTTCGGGAATCGGGGCAAATTTAAGTGCGCAAATTTAACGTCTTCGCTAGTTGGGAGCTATTCGTTTTCGGATGTTTTCGAATCTCGGCGTGCCTTCCTCCACTTCCTTCAATTTCCCGCGCCCGGATTTCATATTGGCGAACTTTTAGAAAAGCAGCTATCGCCGCTTTTTAACATGCAAATTTTTTCGCCCTTTTTCGAGTTCGAATTAACGCTCTCGTTATTTGCAATTTGACGAGGGAGATTTTTAATTTTGATTGTTTAAGCAAAATTTTAGCTACGACGCGGAAATTATGAACGAATTTCAGTTTCAATATTTAGAATGTGTACTGGATTTAATATTAATTAAAAGTAAATTAGTATAATGAAAAGTATATAATATGTGAGCGCGCTATACAAGTGTCTATTAGAAAACGAATATAAAATATTTAACATATCAAAACAGATTGGGTTTGATTGCAAACATTGGCGGAAAATTTTATCTCTCGGGAGAAATGACTTGAACACGAAATTGCAATGTATTGTAAGTTCAACTAGGTAAAACGTAGAAATTGAAAAACCTCATTTTATTTTCTAAAAAAGTTGAAAAAGTATTATATTCATAATGTCACATCCAAGCTTTTAATTTGCATCTAATTTTAAAGTACGAAAACATATACTTTAATGCCTCTTTCATGCCCCCTTTCATCAGCTTTGAGGTATGTTTTTATTCACTATGCATTCAAATAAAGTCGCCCGAAATTTAGTATGCAAGCTTACACTGACATTTTCAACCTGGATTAATTAGCATTTTCTATTTTGAATATTTTATACATCCTAGCTATGTCAGCAAAGAATGCTTTTTTAATTTAATACGGTAGGATCGATCGAGGGACACAGGTCAATAAGTATTTTTATTAAAAATAGCTTCGTTGAATTCAGTATGGGCTAATATTGATAAAGTATAATAAGAATGCAGAATCGATTTTGCGCGATAAGCGAATTAAAATTTCGGTGCGTTAAACTTTTTTCGAAATTCATGAATAGCTAAAATTTAATGAATATTAAATCAAGTTTAGTAGATAATGTCGGGAGGGCCAAAAACGTTAAGCCGACAAAGTAAATATACGTTTGTGATCCTGATGTTTTGCCGCCGGTTTTTACCAAGTCGGAGTAGTAAAAACCAGTTCCGCAACGCTAAAATATGCGCTGCGTTATCTATACTTTATCACCTATTTTTACATATAAACGCCGTAAATATCTTCGTACTTGAAGTAAGCATGCGCCCCGGAGAAATTTAGAGAATCCGATACTAAATTATGTTTAAAAATGTGAAATATCGAAGGCCACAGTACTCTCCCATTTTCGCAAACAATCGAATTTGTCCGCAGCCGGTATAACGAAAAGCAAATCCGATTATATTATATCGAAAATGCGTACCTGATCGAATAAGCTTAAAATTTAAAAATTAATAACAATGTAATCTAAAATGTTTCAAAAGCAGAGTCATAAACTAACGGGTGGGAGTCGACGTCGATTAAAATTTCAGCTTTTCGCCGGAGAAAAATCGAATCAGCGCGGCCGCGTCACTTTAATGCAAATTAAATAGTCCAAAACAATGTGCCCCCCAACATTTTGTCGAGCTCTCCGCGCTTGTCACTCGTTAAAAGCATTTAACAATCGCTCTCTGCGCCGTCCGCTGCTCGGCCATTTGCATAAAAGGCCAAAAGCGAGAGAGAGAGAGAGCGAGAGCGAACGCGGCGGCGGCGGCGGCCCGCCCTCCTTCGCGAGGAGTCGTAAGAAATTAATAAAAACAATTTTTTGCCGGCGAGGCGGCTTTGAATTTGCGCTCGGCGACAAAGCAAGACAGCGCTGAAAATTTACGATTCACGCGGATAAGCCGCGCCGCGCCGAGCGGTGCGCGCTCGCCCCGACTGAATGTGCAACGTTTTAATTTTTTCCACTATCCCCCGACTCTCTCTCTCTCTCTCTCGGCCCTCTTTTTGCCATTTGACATTTGTTTCGCGGGCAAGCAAGCAAGCCGCGCGCATTAATTGCCACATCGCGTATACGCAGGCAAGCGAAAAAGCTCGGCCGCTGCTTCGAAAAATTTCGTTTTCGAGCGTTCAACTCTCGACCGCGACTCTCTCTCTCTTTCCCTCCCTTTTCTCATCGCGTCCCCTCTTTTTTCCTCTCTTCTTCCTTTTACGTCCTTCCTGCCGGCGAAACTCTCTCTTGTAGTCGCGCCCGGCAGCAAAACACAAGTCGCGCTCGCGCTCTCTAGTTTTGCAATAAAACGTCAGAGCGGCGGATTACCAAAGTTCGGCGGGCAAAACGAAGGCCGAGAAACAAAGGGAGAGAGAGGGAAACGGAGAAGACAAAGAGAGCAAACGCGCGTCGGGGTAGTAGTACGTCGCGGGGTCAGAGCGCGAGTCGCACTGGGAATGTCCGTTTTTAGCCCCGGCGGAGCGAGAGCGACGAAAGAAAAGCTACAATCATCTCGCCTACAGACGTACTTACGCATGCATGTGCACGGCGGGCCGTCCGCGCGGGGGAAAGCGCGCCTCACGCAATTACTCAGAGGGCTTCGCGCGGAAAGGCACACTAGGGTAAAAAGTAAGCAGGGAAGCTGAAGATTCAAAGTTCGGTGGGAGGGGTGAGGAGGGTGGGCAGGAAACAAAACTCGCAGGGAGATAGAGAACGGAGTTTGAGGCACCTTGCGGCTTAAGGGCTATCGGGGATTGTGGCTTAAGTGCATTAGCTTGCGTTCGCTTTGACTCGCTCGCGCGTTTGAATACTCAATGCGCTTAGGTATTTCGAGCTCATTAGCGCGGATGTCACGCTGAAAATGGCCCCGTTTAATGTTGGTCGACCACGTCGCCTCTCTCTCTCGCTCCCTCTTTGCAGGCTAACTTTTAAAAGCGACGGACTTTACGTGACCAGCTTGCCGAAGCTCCTTTTTCTCGCTCTGACGCCCGCTCCTTTTTTGCCCGACTACTCTGCGAGCTTGTATTTAGCGCCTTTTTTTGCCGCGCCGACGAGTACGTTGAAATTGTTTGTTAATGAACTCGCGCCGAATTGACGAGACAGCGGAAATCGGTTTAATATATATTCGGCGACCGAGTCGGATACTTTCTCCGAGAATTTTAAATTTTCGGTGAAATATGACACGAATGAGCGGTGCGCGTGGAATTTCCTTTGAAGCAAACTCCGCCGTTTGAGAGTTCATTTATGCTTGAAAAATCATAAGCAAATGTTTACTTTTAGTTGAATTTTTTTTTTTTTTGACTGTGCGGGTACTTTGGCGCGTGGGAAGAATTTATACCAAGCGAATGTGAGTGCTTTAGATGTTTGAAGTGTAGTATTTGAAAATTAAAAAGTTTTAAACAGGATCCTTGACCAATTTTGTCTGGTGCAATCTGAAACAGGATTCTGTTGAAATTCAATTGCAATACAATATATACACCACAAAAGCCACTGTGAAAAGATATTCATCAATATTATATCCACAAATACCCCCGAATTTGAAACATTATCCGAATTACCAATATGTTATCAGTTTTTACAACGGTTATTGTTTAATCCTCTTTAAATATCAAATTACCTGCAAAAGACATCCGAAATTGGAACAAAGCTTGTACTTTCGCGGCGCCCGTCTCGAAATCAATACCACCCACCCCATTTAAAATTCAAAAGTCCGAGAGCCAAATGGAGGAGGCCAGAGAAAAAAAAAACTGCCCGCCTACGCAGCGGGATTTTTCCTTTTCTCATAATCGATTTTCTCACAAATCAAAGTCACTGACGTAACCCCCCCCCCATCCCCTCATGAATGCGCGCGTGTACCGAGGGCCCGCGCGCCGCGTATACATACAAACCTCTCGCACGTGTCTCCGCGGCATAAACTTCAAGCGTATGACTTATTCATCGGCGTGCACTATCTGCTTTTGCGCCCCGAAGTCGCGAAATCCGGATCAGCTGATTGAGCGACTCGGTGTCCCTTCCCGCGTATATATATATGCGTACTCCGTCGCTCGCCAATTCGCGGGTAACTCGATGCTCCGCGCAGGTGAAAGATTATACCTCTGGTTATATAATGTCGTCGCGGCCGCCTTGATTAGACGCTGATATTTAATCCATATATATTATTTGGTGCGCTGGATTATGCAAACATTATCTTGCTCTTTTTTTTTTCAGCGGGGCATCAAGTTTCTCTTGACTACGGGTGAAAAATGGAGGTACTTTTTGCTCCCTTTTTCGTACTGTGTTTTGGGTGAAAATGAATTTTCGAGCGTATATTTTGCTTTCGGCAGAAAAAATTTGAGATGCTCGCGAAATCCTGCTTTTAAAATGAAACATTTTTATAAAAATTAAGATATCATTTGGTTAAGCTAACCTGAAATTTACTAGTCTTTCTTCAAAGATGCACTTTTAGTTACGTATTATTCTCTTAAGGTGGAAACTTAAGCCAACGTTAATGTCCTAAGTTGCAAATTACCTTAAACAACTGCCAAACTTATGACTTATCTGAAAATTGTTTAACTTGGAGCAACTCGCAAGAGGACGTTTAAATCCTGTTTAACAAACCCGAACGAGCGAAAACACGAAAGATCAGAACTCGATGAAACATTAATCCAAAGAGGAGAGCGATACGATTTTCCTCGATTAACTTCCATCCTAAACATTTTCCTCGGATCACACGGAAATGCCCAAGCGTCGATTTAATCTGCATACGCGCGGCAAAGTTCCCCCCGGTCGGCGGGGAAACTTAAAAAGTAGCAATAACGGCCTCGTTGTTATTCGATTAAGAAAAGTCTTGATGAAGAAAAACGAGAATCTCCGCCGACGCTATAAGAGAATAATCCGCCGGAGTTTTTATTAATATTTCCTTGGGATTGAATTTCCGCAATACTTCGGCGAGACTTCGGACAAACTCATCGGTCTTTTCGCTGATTTGTTTTCTCCCTTCCGCGCGGGTCGAGCGGAGTGCGCGCGCGCGTATACACGAACGAGGCGGCCCCGCCGAGTTTCGGGGCGTATGAAAATGAGAAAAAGAGAGAACCGAGCGAAAATACATTGTCGGCGAGAAAAAACTTCGGCCCCGACGACAAAGTAATATTTTTTCGAATTCGCAATGCGTGTGCGGTAAACATCTTTCAAAACTTTCAACGAGTCGCCGCGGAAAAGTTCCCCTAGGTATGCTTATGCATTTATGTTTTTCTCTCCTGGCTTAAGCGCTCGGGCTTTCCTTTTTTTACCCCCCTTTTCTCCGATATTTATTCGCGCTTCTATGTGTTGTTACGTATTTGCCGCTCGCGCTCTGATTTTAAAACTTTATAGGTCGGAGGTGCTGTTGGTGTTAAAAGATCGGGAGATTGGATTCTTTCAGCTCGGTTATGAACTATAGAAAGTTCAAATCAATTTTTTAACTGATTTCTCCAAAATACTAATAACATATACCTTTGAACTGGTGAAAGGAAAACGTTTTAGAAAGATTTTAATCAATTTTTATTTAAAATTCACCCGTGTAACGCTTTGAGATAGTGTGGATTCATAGCGTTATATCTGATTACAGAATGGTACCTCATTATAATATAATAAATATATATATAATATAAAGATTATAATTTTTCTCATAAATCTGCATTATATAATAAATTTTCGGACAAAAAACAATTTTAAAGTAACTAGATTTCCCAAAGCAAGCGAAAGTAAAATAAAAAATCATGGTCAATTATCCGCAACCCAGAGCGTTAAATCTTCGAGGCGAGAATCTAAAAAAAAAGCGTGAGCTCCGGATATTAAATTACTAAACAATTGCTGCGTGCTCCACCCTCCCCCCACGTATCTCATTTGCGCGTAGCGCAATTCCCGCCTGTTCGGCAAAAATCCTTTCTGTCTGACCTAACGCCGCCTGTTATCACTTAGGGGAGCGGAGCATGCAAACGGCTGAAGTTGCATTTCTCGTTTTACTACATTACGCAAAAAACTCTCGGCGCGCAAAGGAGCAACGGTGCGCGCGCCTCGTTATCACTGGGCTGTTTCATTTCTTTTCAGCTCCCTCTCTCTCTCTCTCTTTCTCTTTTTTTAGCGCACGCGCAAGTCCACCGTATAGGCTGATAATAAAACTTATTTCGAGCGTAATTAACGGGGAGCTCTGCGGTGCGCGTTGATTTCTCGAAAAAAAAAGGCTGGCATGCAGTTAATGTTATTGCTGCGAAACGATTCAAAGCTTTTTGCGGACTTTTCTTTTTAATTTATATCTGCGTGGGATGTTTTAATTTTGTGAAAATTTATTTTAATTGCCGGTGTTCTGGCACTAAACAAATTAGTCACAGCAATAGAACGAGTCTGCGTTGATTGTTTCAAATGGAGTTTTAAGATAAAGTAGATTAACTGTTATTCTTGTGGTAGTAATGCTGCACATACTCTTAGAAACTTTAAGGCTTCTTGCTGCGCTGAAAAAGAGAAATTTTAAAGTAAAATTAACCGGGTTAATTATCAAAAGGGGTAATTTTTTTAATTTGAAAACTCATTGCAAAGGTTATTCAAATTTCATTTTTGCAACTTTTGTATTATCCTTCTGTGCATATATTCCGAAGCTACTTTTTGAAACGCGTTGAATATTTTACGTTAACTTTAAAACTTGTGAATGCCTCCAAAAAATTGTGCCTCTATGCTAAATTTCAATCTTTTTCATTTCTTTCGGAATGCATTTGAATTCAGCGTCGGTAAATCAATAAAGTTTACTGTGAAGTAAAGTTTAGCGGGGACTGAAATTTAAGGAGGACCTATATATTTAAGTTTGGTAAGAAATCGATTTTTCTTTTGCAGAAAAGAACGGTAACACAAGTATTTTTAAGAGTGATAGCTTTTTTTTTCGAAAAATTTTAATTAAAAAAATATGAGTATTCTAAGAATAACATCTCCCCAACTAAAATCACTACTTTCCTCCGAGGTAATCTTATACCAGGCTCTATTCAATCCTGTATTTATTATGCAATATTCCAAAGAAACTTTAACGACTGGGAACGTAAATTGTACCTATGACGGGACAACGTTATTCTTGCGTGCCACGACACGTTCGGTAATTATTTTCCTCCAATAGTGCAGAGCGCATTTTCTCTCTCTCCCTCAGGGCTCTCCAGCAACTACCTATTGCCAGAGAAAGAGAGAGAGACAGAGAGAGAGAGAGAGAGAGAGAGAGAGAGTAGCGTTCGCTGAATGGGAGAGCTCGGCGCGGCGCACTGCATGCACACTTTTTCCCACCTCTTTCATTACGCACAGAGAGCAGCTCGTGTGCCGCCGACGCGACGACGGCGCTCTTCTCTCGGAAAAAAGGAGCGCGAGAAGGAATTCCTGCGCACCGGCGCACAATCTTCCGCGAACATTGGCTACTTATTTAGGCCTCTCCGACACACAGCCGCGCGCGCGCACATTATTATTATCGGTGAGCGGAAGGCTCGAGGTCTCCCGCTCACTAATTAGCGAGCGTTTCAGGCGTCTCATTCTTCGCCGGCAAACGGGGTGGCGCGAGAGCTCGCGCCGATATTCCTCTCTATAATATCTGCGGAGAAGTATTTTCGGAAGGGGGGGGGGAGGAGAGAGGCGCCGAGAAGATGAATGCCGCGGCTGCAGCTGCGCGCACTCAAAAATTTCGACGGATCCGGAGAGAGAGAGAGAGAGAGAGAAAGAGGCTTTACGCACGCGAAATCGTAAAAGTTTCCCTTCCATTCTTCCGTCTGTCTCTCCCTCACTTATCTTTTTCGTCGCGGCCTCTTTTTTTTTGTTACCACCAGACTCGGGGCGAAGTGACTTCGGCTTTTTTATGGCCTCCACTTGTCCGTCCGCTGAATGGGCCAGAAATTGTTTGAGGTTTGATTGAAGTCGGCTCTTTCGATTGGCCGAAAGTGGGCCGCTGCGACGGAGGCGACTCTTTTTTTTTTTTTTTTCACCGGAATATGTATGACGGGAGCAGATGCCGTTAAATTATAGGAGAAAGCATTCTGACACGTTCGTCCCGGTGACATCTAGTTTTTAGACGCGGCGAATTCCTTGTTAGAGGCTTTATGTAAATTTTGATTGAAAAATCACGATTTATCATAAAAATGTAAAGTAATTTTTCAGCCCGTTGATTACTTTAATTGCAATAAAATGAACTCTTCCAGGAATTCTAAAGTATTAAATTTTACATTTTTCGTAGTTATTTATTATTTTGACTCAATCACATTTTTAATCAAATAATTAATACAACGATAGTAAAATTTTAAGCGGAATTACCCTCTAAAAAATTTGAAGAAATCGCTCTGCGCAGCAATTACTTTCGCACTTCGCAAATCAGCTTATATTTGAAAAAAATGAACAAGCACTCGGTCCCTTTATATTCTTTCCCAGAACCGCTTCTTTGACTCTCTCTCTCTCTCTCTCCCTCTCTCCCTCTTTTATTAGGAAACTTCCATTATTACTCGGCTCTTATCAAGAATCCCCTTCGACAAACGTCGGCGCTCCGCGCTCCTAATTACCAAAGAAAAACTATAAAATAAAATTGTCGAGTGTGTAACTCTCTTTAGCGATAAGCGCCCCGACAGCACCTAAGCGCGCAGCCTCGAGAGAAGGGGACCGACGTGCAATGGCGTGTACACTGGCCGCGAGCCGCTCTCGTGCTGCCGTATCGGTGTGGCGCATTATCCACGCCCCTGATGCCGCCGCCGTTGCTGCTGCTGCTGCTGCTGTTGCTGCTGTTGCTGCCGCCGCTGCTGGTGTAGATGCGAGTCTGGGGTCTTACGAAAATTCGGCTGCAGGCCTGCAAGCCCTGCGCGCTTCAAACGAACTAGCTGACTAGATAAGGATTTTCGTGTAGCGGGGCCGCTACGCTCTTGGGGGCTGTAATTTTCAGAATTAAGATTTTCGCTTGTTTAGCAACTCTGGGATTAAAGCTTGCTCGCTGATGCCTTGGCTTTATTTTTGCAGGGCGTAAGCCGGCGAATTGTGGGTTAATAGGACGCCGGTTTTATTAGGAATGCGAGGTAACAATCTTGGTAATTAGAGGAATTATTCGCGTCTCGGATTATGTCTGTTAAAGAATTTTCAGGAGTCTGGTTAATTAAGTTACACGGAATTTTACGCGAAAGTTGCATTCTCCCGTCCGGGGGGAAGAAATTGTAATAGTAAAATAAGATTATGTTTGGAAAATTTTAATTTTGTGTACGTAAAAAGCCGGGTTACGGTAACTGTGTCAAGCAACTGAGGTCATATCAAACTTTCATTACTGCCTTTACGTGACTCTTTTCAGCTGCTTAGTGCTGCTTTGTATTAGAAAAGGTCTTTAGGATAATTAAAAGCGTTAATTAATATAAAAATTCAACTTAACGTTTGCAAAGTGTCTGCGTTTTAAGTGATATTTTTTCTAATTCTTTCTTGTTAAATATCGCTGAAAGAGCTGTTCCGTCACAAAGTAATTACACAACCTGTTGATTAAAAAGATTATATTCAGGAAATAATACAAGTGCAGCCTGCAGAAATAAATCTAAATACGTAAAATATTTCACTTCGGTCTCCGCGTTTCGCTTTATAAATGCATGGGCAATAAACTAAACCCGCCGATAATTAACAATTAGGTCAGTCAAGTACGCGAGATTTCGCATCGTGATGTGCCCAATGATACTTGAATATCAATTTTAACCTGAAGGCTTTGATGACCTGTATCGATAATTACCCAACGACAATTGGCTCGCTCTGCATTATTTCCCCGTCACCATATCCATTCCGAAAAATCACCGACTCAAGCGGATTATTAGAAAGCAGCGGAAATTGAACCGGGCCACCGCGAGGGATCCTTATTTTTCACGCAATTGCCTTAAATACTCGATGGCTGGCCGGGCAAGTTCTCTCCGCTCCGGCACATTGTTCGCGGCGTCGGAAGTCCGCCGCTGTATACATATATAGGCGGGCCGTGTGCGGCGGTGGAGCCCGCGGCAATCGACGTCAGGAGCCAGAATGGATTTCTCGCTCCGGGCGTTGTTGTTGACCGCCTGTATGAACAGTCTGTCTCCTCGACGCGCCGGGGAGCGAAGCCTTTGTACCCACTTGCTCGGCACCATATTCCGTAATATGTCGCCCGACACCGTGTGTAAACGAGTAGCCAGTGCAGGTGCACTTTATAATTAATCACCGGAGCCCGACACCCACTCGGAGCTACCCGGGGTAGAGACGCGTGCGAAGTCAGAGAGGGACAGCTGCGACCGACGCCCGGATATAAGTCCCAATTCGAGGGAGAAACTGCTGAATGAAAATCGAGGAATGAGTGCGGCCCGGGTGTTTTGCGAGACGCGAGAGGGGAGATGGCGAATGTGACCGGCGGATAAGGAGCGACGATTCATCGGCCGAGGTGTGGAAGGGTGAAAAATCGAGCGGTGGTTTGTCGGGGACGGCTGGAATTCGATTTTATTTATCGGAAGGATTTGATTAATGAAGGATGCGGGGATAAATTTTTTTCGTTATGTTCTTAGCATTAATTTTTCTTAGCCCATTAACGCCGCCGGGCACTTTAAATCAATTGCCGTTTCGGGCTTTATTTTTTTTAATTATTTATTGCCGCTCTTTAGAGAGCTTAATTTTGTTAAAAGAGAGCGGAAAATTGTTTACGGATTTATTTTATTTATATTTAATGAGGAGATTAAAGCTCACTCAATAATGAAATGTTTAATCTGTAAAGAGAACGAACATTTTAAAGATTGAATTAATTGTTAAGCTGAAAATGGAAAAAAAGAGTAGTTTAATCTTTGTTCGAGTTGGTGGAAAATAAAAAAAAAATCAAATAAGTAAAATAAATAAAATCTCAATTAAATTTTTTATCTAAATATTTACCACTTTACGTCGAGTTTTCAGTCTAAATATATTTTGCATACCGTCTACGCGTATAAAATCGCAAAAATTCTTCAAACAGCTTGAGTCTGTCATGTCTTATTTATATTTATATTGTCCTTATTTTCTTATAATAAAAATACATGGGGTTTTCACCCACGCGAAGTGTAGAGGCCACAAATTTCATCTGATGGGAGTTTACGACATCTTATTTCCGTTCGATCTAAATTACGCTCTGAGTGACTTTTTTGACGGTTATTTCGAGACTTATTTCAGCCACATCGAGCAAAGCCCGATATTCTAATATTAAATTTTCATTTAAAATCTAAAACGCACTATTGTTCGTTTTCTAGTTTGTGAAAAAATGTCGGCAAAGTTTGGCTTGCGTTTCTCATTACGGTAAACTTTTCTCCCATCGGAAGTGTTTAGCCTTCTTAGGGCTTAGTCGTGGATTAAGCGATAGAAAATTCCTTTCCTATCAAGCATAATACTACTAATAACAAAATATTGCTTGAATACTGAGTTAATTTTGCCCCACGGTATTTCAAACTTTCCCCGAACAATCCGAAAGTTAACGCATTCCCCGGCAAATCGCATCGAAAATTAGTCGACAGCTAGAGAGTACAAACTAATCGCAAAGCTCTCTTATCCATCCGCGTTCGAAACAAAAAGTCGCCCCTGCTTAGTTCCCCCCGCTCAACTTCTCGACTGACTAACCAAAGTTGCTGGCAGCGGCAGCGGCAGGGAGGGGAGGAGGGGGGCGGAAAAAAAAATTGACAAGCGCCGCCGACAATATTTCCCGCCGTCGGAGGCACTCGACAATCAACTGCTCTCCCCTCCGGCGCAAACAAATCTCAGTCCCCGATTTCACGTGTAACGCGCACAAGCGTCGGCACTCATTAAATCCCACTGCAAACTACCTCACTCCGCCTCCCTACCTCCCCCCCGCGTTAAGCGGAAGTGTACACCCGGCAGCGAAGGTTGAGGCGCAGGCAAATACAGCCGGGGCGCTACGCACAGAGAGAGAGAGAGAGAGAGAGCGAGAGAGAAGGAGAGTGGGAGATTTCGTGCTCGCGCTAAGCCGGTCGCGCGTCGCCATATCCAGGACTCGAACGCTCGCGCACGTACGCAGAGAGAGTGTGCGGGCAGGGGGGGGGGGGAGAAACAGAGCGCGGGGGAGGAGGTAGAGAGAGAGAGGCTCGGGGCTTCTCGCTAACAAGACTGATTCAAACCGCTAATATAATCAATATCGCAAGTAATTGGTTACACGGGCAGCGCGCGGCGGAGATATCAGCCGGGGCTGCGGTTAATTTGGCAGATTCGCGAGGCTCGCGAGCCTGTATATAGCCGCTTCCTGGGGGGCGGAAGGACTGCGGCGCGCGCGCGCGAATATAACGCAGTTCCGCGCCAGGGCTAATTGAACGCACGGGGATAATTAGGGAAGCCGGCGTCGGCGCGCCGCTGAGTTATCCACCGGTCGGGGGACTCTCTCTCTCGCTCTCTCTGTCTCTGTCTCTCTCTCTCTGCGTCGATTTCTATATGGCGATATAATCGGGACGCGAGAGCGATGGATCTTCCTTCCCCCCTCTCCCCCCTCTCTTCCTGGCTTCGGATTACGCGTCGCGCAGTTTCTGCCTCGGTGTGCAAGGATTGAGGGGATACGCGCCACGGTATTACGGTCTGCGTACAGAGCCGGGAACACATGTGCGACTCGTTCATTCGATTATTTCGAAAGTGTCGAAATGCTCGACTCCGCGGGCTGCCGCCGCCGCTGCTGCTGCTGCTGCTGCAGCCGAACCTGCCCCCCGCCCGCCCGTGTGTGTGTGTTTCGCGTGTGGGTGGGCGGTGATCGATGTTGACAGATGAAAGAAATCAATCGAAACCTGCCGCCGGGGGGGAGAGAGAGAGAAAGCCGGCTTTGCTGGATGCTGAATTGACGGTGGTTAGAGGCGCGGTCGCTTGAGAAACGCGCGCGGAGAGCCAGCCGCTACAATCCCGGGAAAAAGCGCGATTCTGGTGAAAAACATTCATTCCCGGGCACCGCTGTTTTCGCTCGGAGAAAGTTACGTATGGATGATGATTTCGTTGCTTTCGACAGATATGCGCTTCGATTGCTGTCGAGCGGATGTTTCCTTTTATGAATGGAAATTGTAAAGGGAACTTATTGCAAAATTTTATATACGTCGTCCGACTCGCGATACGAGAATTTGTTTAAAGTTTGCTTTGAATTTTTTAATGAAAGGTAAAGAGTTTTCAAAGGCGAACGATCGTTTTTTAATAGTTAGTATTTTAACTTTCTTAAAATTACGCGCATATCGATCGGAAGGGCGAAAAATTACAATTTAAAATTATCCATATAACTTTATTATTCTCGAGTCCCCTTTTAGCACATTAAATGCATTTTCTTTAAACTGCATAAAAGTTTGAAAACTTAGAAAATGAGAATGACATACTATCTTGGCAATTTTTCGAATAATGTCAGAAGTTAGTTTTACTAAAAAAATGACTTTATACTTTCGAAAAATTGTGTACTTTAAAGACAAAGAGCAATTCAGAATTATACGTAAAGTAATGAAATGAAAACACTGAGATGAAATTTTTTATTTATATATGAATACAATATTGTTTAGTTTACAAAGTAATGATGCCCGTATCCTTAAAAATCAGATTGCAATATTGTTTTACTTGACGAGATATAAAATGGAATCACAAAAGGTAAAATTAAATAATACAATAAAACTTGAAAAATTTAAATTTTGTTGTAATTTTTTCAAACCTTTTTCAAACGCATATTTCAAACTTTAGTGGAACATCTGATTACGTCCCTCGTTTACGGAAACAGTTTTGGACGTTTTATTGCAGTTAAAAATAGTTAAAGTTGGCATTGTAGCTAAAGCTTCTTTTTGCTTTGAAAATGGCAGAACGCAAAACTATGCATTTGTGCCCGACAAAAATTATATTATCATATTCGCTCATGAAATTAATATAAAACTAGATTTTAACGTAAAGTAACGAAATGTTCAACAGTACGAAATCAAACATTTTTAAATAACTAGCTAGCGTTTTTAATAAAGCCCTTGGCAAAAGCTCTAGTTATACGGCACAGGGAGCAAGAACCTTCACTTTACTCCGCTCCTTCTTTTTCCGTTAATTAGTAATTCAGGCGTTATCGTATTTGCGCCGATTAGCGGCTCGTCGGGTTTAGGCCACGTACTATACGCGAGGGTCAGTCGCCCGTTTGTTTCGCGGCTCGTTTTTCCGCGACTCGATTTCGCGCGCAAGATTAGCTCGCAGCAGCAGCAGCAGCAGCCCCGAGGCAGAGCCGGAATTTATGGGCGGAGAGTTCATTGGGCGAGCTCTGATGAGGTACACACTCCGGGCTTAAATGTTTTGTTGGCTTTTTGCGGCCGCGCGAAGGTTTGCCCCCGTCACGCTCTGTGTGTACCGATGCGAGCGCTCTCGGGCGCGCGGGGGGAGGGAGTCGCGGTAAAAAAAAAAGGGCGAACCCGCTGAAAGGGACGAGAGCAAGTAATGCCGCCCCGCGTTGATTCTGCCATTGTCACGGCAGGGCCGCCGCCGCCGCCGCCGCGTGTTTTTCCCCGGAGTTTCGTGGATCAGTTTGGCCCGTTACCGCGGCTGGATTGAATTAAAAGCCTGTTATGCCGGGAAAAAGTGTGTGTTTATCGAGCTGAGTGCTGGTTATTTCGACTCGGGATTTTCGGGGAAGGTATCGTTAAGCATACTTGCTTTACATAAAACGTACGGAAGCGAATGAAAACATTGCGGAAAAGCGGTGGCAAGTAAATTTTAAGCTTTTTTTTTTTTTTATTTGAAAATCTACGAAATTGAGATTATTTACTATCGATTGTTGAAAAATTTGTAAAGGAATTAATTTATATAATAAATATTGCATTAAAATATTATTTAATTTTATTCTTTAAACACGTACATAAATACTTTTTACGAATTTTTACATTAAATTTAATTATTTACGCACATCATTAAGGTTATTATATCATTTTAAGAATCCTAAAATAAAACGAAAAAATAATTCCTGTGTAAAATTACAAAGTAATTTTTATCCGAAGGTTTAATTTGTTTGAAATAAAATTATTAATCTCATCTTTTTTTTTTTTATTGGCTTTCCTTTTTCTGGATACTTTTTTTGAGAACTTCTAAACTTGTACTTACTCACCTTTTAGAAGTTATTTTTGATATGTAACTGGTCTCACGAACTTTCCAAACTATACGTTAGAATCATGTAACAGTTAAGTCTAACCCTCGATTTAGCTTTTTATTCATTTCAATAATAATTTAATTTAATGGTTAATTTTTAAATAGATAAGTTCGTTGCCGTTGTATGGAACCGTTTCTAATACTTACTCTTGATGGCATTTTCGTATTCTCAGATAATCTGCCAGTCATTGAGAAAGAACGTAACGCAGGAACGGAAATAATTCAAAATAATCGCCGAAAATAATTCAAAGTGCGTCACAATCAAATAGCAATAGCACCCAGAAATATTTACAAGTTCGCGACAACAGCAGCAGCGGCAGCAGCGAAGTACCGGTTAGGAGTAGCGAGCGAAAGTTCAAAATTAGAAAGTGCATTACCAATTTACGAAGTTTGCCCTTTGTGTTAAAAGCAGTTAAACGCAACGAACATAAATTCCTCATTATTCGAATTCAGCTTGGGCTTTTAGCCTTCTTGCCTCTGGCCCCGGCACTATTTGCCTTCTAGCTTTCAGCGTTTTCAGCCGGCACCTTTTCTCTTCCTCTGCCTGACAAATCCATACATGCCCGGCTGCCTCGGCGTTATTTCATTCCTCGGCATGGAGAGCGCGCGAAAGTATCCGATATTTCTGCACATATTTCACAACTCGAATAAAAAGAGACGGCCGCGACGACGGCCGGGGCGCCGAGTTGAGCCTGTCCTGAGAAAGAAATCGCGAACACGCATACCTACACGGCTTTTCTGACAGCCGCAAGCGCGGACAAGTTGCTTCGCCTCTCTTTCTCTCTCTCCCTCTCTCTCTCTCTCTCTTTCTCGCCTCTACCCCCGCGGCGGCGGAACGCTCGATAATCTTCATCTCTCATTTTACGTTATGTCTTTCGACTTGGCTCCGGCTCACGAGATAGGTGTGTCGTTCTCATTTTCAAGAAGTTAGCGGCTCGCCCGAGAGGAAAGAAAAGGAGGAGGGTACTAGCGAGAGATGGAACCCGGAAAATGACACCATCGAGGAAAACGGAGAAAGGAAGACAGAAGAAGCGCACCTACGGCGCCGAAGTGTAGCCAGGGCAGGGAAAAGCAGGTAAAGGAACTCGCGGGTTAGCGCGCGCGCGCGAGAAAGAGGGGAAGAAGGCAGGAAGAAAGATAGAGAGGAAGTGGCGGGTTGCGCCGCGAGAAACTAGCGGAACTAACACACATGCCAGGCTGCCCGGCTATATCTATATCGGGAAAGGAGTGAGAAACACGGGGCGAGAAGTGAAGGTTTTGATGGCAAAAGTTTTGCGCGCGAGAGAGAGAGAGAGAGAGAGAGAGAGCTGGCCCCGTCACATAAATTGTCGACGAAAACGGCAACCACCACTGGCTGCTGCTGCTGCTGCTGCTGCCGCTGCTGCTGCCGGCACCGAAAGGAAATGAAACGAATGGCGCGCAAACGCTGACGAGAAAAGTCGACGGGCGAGGGCTCCGGAGAGCTAATGGCCAACGAGAACGAGACTTTGATCTTGCCAGATAATTATCTTGCGACACGGCCTGATAAGGAGCCCGTGATGTAGATAGATAGGCAGAATTGAGAAATAGCCGGGCCAACGAGTAGTTTTAAAACGGGAAAGTGGGAATTAAAAGAGAAAATGTCGAGCTGTAGTTTTAGACAATGAGAGAGGAAAACGACGAGAGGCGGGAGGGGGAATAAAAGGATCGAATTGAACGGGAATGATTAACTCGAGATTTTACTTCTTTCTGGCGTGTTTTCAATCGCTTTTTAATGCTCTTCGGATTATTATCTACGTAGAGCGCTAACAATTATCTGCGCAAAGGATTTTTAATCTCAATATTGTTTGGACTGGAAAATGAGTGTCAGTTAAGCTTTTATATTCATTTATCGAGCTTTTCAACACATTTATAAATTGAGATTGTTTAATTTTATTTTAAGCAAAAATAATTTTATTTACCTAAAAAATATATATTCGCAAATAATACCAATTATTTTATGCGCTTTAAAAAATATGTAAAATTTGGTATTGTGGTATAATATAAATTATACATATTTTATTTGTGGTTGTATTTTGTATAAAATTTTGCAAGACAGCCATTTCTTCGATCGTTCGAAGCGTAAATTATCAAATATGTGGTATATATAATAAGTTTTTAATTCTGTCGTGAATAATAGATTTAAAATGAATTCGATTAATGAATTCCCAGCTAAAATTTTTCGTCAATAAACATTTATGGAAATTGTTTGAGTTTCCTGAAACATTAAAATCGTATCGAGAATTAAAAATTGCACTCGTGCGAATCCATTCTTTTACGTTTATTTGTTTGTTTACGTGTTTCCTTTTATTCAAAAATCAATGAGACGGTCGCCATAAAAAATATTACATACATATTTGAAAGCATCAAAGCTCTTTTATTAAATAAATATTTTTGCTCAGCTACCGAAATTTATTAAAAAATAAATTATTTTAAAATTAATTCGTCTGTGATTGTAATTATTCGTTTAATTAAAGAAAAGTAAATGTAAATTTTAATATAAAATTTGAATAAGGAAGAAATGAATGCAATTACCACTTCATTTGCAGAAACAGATTTCTTAATGAATAAAATACAAATTGTGGAATAAAAAAATAGAATTTGAATTTACACATTTACTTGATGAGACTGAAATACGAGACAATACAGCCAGTCGTAATATCTTCTCCGAGCAGCCTGCAAAACGGCGAGTCATTCACAAATGAAAATCGTCGAGAGTAGTGGGTCCCTCCGTTCGAATAGCTCCGAGTGAAGAAAGAAAGTTCCGTAACATTGCAAAAAGAAAAAAAAATACTGCGACGGATACACATATTCACATGTACACGTGGATATATATTATACGATCCACGAAAAGCAGCAAGGAAATGCAGGACGGGAAAAGAGCAGTAAAGACGAAGGAGTAAGCGAATGATACCAAAATTAACTCAGAATATAAAATTAGCCAGCGCGCAAGTATAAAGTTAGGTTAAAAAGACGAAATTGCGCAAAAGGAGAAAGAGGCCAGCTCCGTCTCGTAAACTCTTTATGCGTTTGAACGGCTTTTATGCCGCGAAACGAAGAGCAGGACGACGTCTTATAAATAACGAGAATGCCCGGGGAGGAAGAGGAGGACGCGGAATATCGAGGTAGCTTTGGGCGGCGACGAGAGGGATGATTGCAAAAAGCGAAGGGGGAGGCGAATTTTATTAATCATTGGTGTTTGAGGCTTCTTGTTTAAAGCGATGAAAAGATAATTATGTAATTTCGTACCCTTTCTTCGCCGAGCGGAGCCTCGCAATCCTTTTTGCCAAGGCCGATTTGAGGATAACTTTTGCGAATTACTTATGCTACGCTGATGAAAGAAAATTCTGGAGTTGGGATGGAGTATGATCAAGAGAGAAAGAGAATCAGTCTTTGCGAGAAAAAAAAGTTTTATCGAATTATGCTTTATTAGGATATCTTCTTTTGTACATGTAACACAGGCTGATCAAAAAGATTTGGTTATTACTTTTAAAAAGTTATAAGTTCTTAAAACCTCTTTTGTAGATCATGAATTTGGCCTTATATAAAAGAATTTTCTACATTTTTAGTTATAGAGAATTCTATTCATCTATCTAGTTATAGTTAAAAGCAGTGATAAAAGCAAAGTTAAGTCAGACAAAGTACATTTTTTTGTCTTTACTAATTATAACTGTATATTTTAAAATAAAACTCTAACGAACAATTATAATTATTTTTTTTTCAAAACTTTCTTCTCGAGCCAGAAGAAAGGAGAAAAAAAGAATCTTTTCCTTAAAAAAGAATTTTTACTTAAATAATATTGAAAAAGCAAAATGCAATTGTGGAGTAGCAGCACACGTGCGGCGCACAAAATGTCAAACAAGCATATAATACGAGGTTTCGTTATTGTATCAAAAGTAACGTCAGCCGGTGGCAACTATTAGCTTGCGGCTACGGCACTGCGCCCGCACTTTATAAAATGGGTCAAGCTTACCTTCTTTGCAATCTTTGCCATTTACTTTATTCAACCTATATTTTTGATGAAATTTTTTGTTGCGTTATGGAAAAAAATTTCATTTTTCTGTCATGTCATCCAGATTTCACCTCGTTTGGTCGCAGGTCGTAACGTTGAGGTTTTAAATTGCATTGCTTTACTGATTTTCAAGTATTCTTAATGGCGCGGGGAAGGATTAAAAAAGCTCTTTAAAAATAATCACAGTGCTAAAGCGAATTTAAGTCATTAAAGCATAAAAACTTGTGAGCTTTCTGTACTGTAACAACAAAAGGAATATTATTTTAACTGTCGTACTTACGTGTGAAGCTGCAATTTTGAATAATTCAATTAGCGGCTACAAGGTTAATAATTCAGCATTTTATTCGATTATATCGGCTCATTGGAAAGTCAATTAGTTTTCTCGAATTCGGTAAGCATAAAAACACGGCGCGATGACTAGCTGAATCAGGCTGCCAATGATGCAATCATGCGTTTTATAGCTTTTGGATCGTGTCCAGCTGAGATGCAGCTGAATTCTAAACATTATTAAGCTCTTAAACCGATCACCATTATGCTGCGAACATGACGAAAATGATCTGCTTCTACTACTAATACACGTCATTTTAATGAAAATTATATTTGCTCTAAGAAATTTGATTGCAATTCAAGTTGCGTGCGTCGAATAACTGATATAATTCGAACAGCTTGCTTTAAATTATCCATTTCCGTGTATAAATATTTTATACTACAGTCGAACAAAAATGTTTTCACGGAGAGTTGCTAATTATTTTTGCCTTTTCTAATTAATTCTCAAATTTACCACAAACTTTCTATTACTAGGTCAATTAGCTGCGGATATGGCTTCACCTCGTTCATTTCCCGGACGAGAAACACAGAAGCGCATTCAATAACAAGCAGATACTTTTTGAATGGCATCATACCATGGATGCATTTGTTAATTAAGAGCGTTTGTTACGACAAAATCAATGATTTTAACTTGTACAGTTAAAATCGTTCTATAAAAAGGCTGCAAACGAGGCAAGATAAATTTGACTTCGGTTCAATTTAAAAATTAAAAAGTAAAACATGCAACATATATATATCCATCATGGCGGACTTTCCTCTTGCGTCTCGAACTTTTTATTTAATTAATTTTTCATAACCGTGCCACCTTACCTTATTTAAAATTGAATAAGAAAGCTTCAACAGGTTGCTCTTGCAATTGAACGAGAAGGGTTGGTGCATTGAATGAACAAAAAAAAAAAAAAAGAAAGCAGTAGGTACGAAGGAAGAGGCGAAAAGAAGCAGCAGCAGCAGCAGCAGCAGCAGTGGCAGTCACGAGGAGAAGAAAGAAGCGCGCAAAGATATGAGAGAAGAGACGTGAAAAGGAGGAACAATCCCATATTCCAACTGCGCGACTCGCGAAATTCAAGCGTCCCATCTTATTTTATGGAAAAATATATACGAGGAGATTCCTCCGCTCCCTCGGCCACTCGGCCGGCATTTTTCATCCCACTTCCAGCGGTCCACGCACAAGTACACCCAGCGGCCGGAGAGAGAAATCGAAGGAGCCGTCCTTCGCATATACACGTCCATATCGATGAGGGAGAGAGAGAGGGGGGCGAAAAAAGGGTCACGCGCCCGCGGCTGAGAAATCCGCTCCCGCTCTCCTCTCGTCACGCAACCCCCGCTGCATTCGAAATCGCGGGCGAAAGTTGCGGGCGGAGAGGGGCTGCCTGCGCCGCCGCTAATATTTACTCTCTTTTACGGGTGCGCAAGTTTACATCGCGCGCAAGCCTCAAGCCGCGGGACACGAAATGCCATGCATATATCATTCTCCGCGAGTTGAGAGAGAGAGAGAGAGAGAGAGGTGAGCGCGGCGGCAGCTTCCTGCTCGAGGATTTGCGAGGAATGCAGAGAGCCTCGGGTGCCACGCGATAAAAAAGAGAAAGGGAGGCAAGAAATTCTGCTGCTTTCCCGTCCTTCTCTCTCTCACTCTCTCTCTTGGTGCCTCACCTTTTTTGCGCGGGGTTGCCGTGGCCCAGGTATTTTTGTTATGAATTCCGCGAATTTGCATGGAGTCTTTAGTTCGCCTCGCGTCCTTTTTTTCCTCATTAGCGAATATTTTTCGTCGAGCGGTCTCGCTGTGCGCGCCGCCGCGCGGGTATTGTTGCGCGCGCGCGCGGCGCGAGGAGCGTGGAAAATTGTATTGCCCGCGGAAAGTGAATTATTAGCACTTTCAAAATTTCGTTTTCAGCGCACTGATGGCTTTGTTTCCTTAATTCCATTCCACCTTTCCCGTGTATTTTGATTTATAATCGCTTTTGGGGGAACGCGCGAATTTTCATCCGACGATAAAATAATTCGATTTTATGGTTTACGCTCAAATTGATTTTAATACGATTTTTTATGCATAAGTTTATCAGCATTACGGTTAAATTTTGAGTTAAAACAGGTAAAAATCATTGTCTCGCCAAATAGGATTACTCTCTTTTTTATTCGTTTTAAAAGTTGAACTGCGTTACATATTATACGTTTTACAAAATTGAATTTCGTCGTTTTGGTTTTATGTTTACCTTGTAATCGTGTAAAATTCTATGAAACGGATTATTGTTAAATATTTAAAATCCACAATAATAGTTAACGCGGCGCAAAAAGAAATTTACTATTTTCTGCGCAAATGCTGCACAATATAATCAATTTTCATGAAAGCCACTTATTTAAAATGTATTATTCCAGCTGCAAATTTAAATCGTAAATGTTTCAAAGATTTATGTTTGCAAACGCGCGTCAGCTTGAAGCTAGTTTATATTTTTCGCTGGAAGATTGATTTTTTGGAGTTTACGAAATATATAAAAGGAGTATTTAAAGTTTTTAAAGTCAAAAGAAAACGGGGAAGGAGGAAAGTATGCGGAAATTGAAAATTCTTGTGACGGAGGCAATAAAACGCGAGGATGTGATATTTTCTATTTTATTAGAGGTACATTGATCGTACCCTGTTGCCGCCAGTATTACTGTTGCCTTTTCTCGGATGTGAATATTAAAAATTTTAAATATTAAAATGCGGAGGAAATGCTTGTTATTAACCTAACAATCGATATAAACGTACAGCAACTAAAATACGTAATCTGCTATTTCAGTATCCGCCGTAATAAATAATTTAATTTTTAATGTTTGTTTAATAAAAATTAGTAGCGTAAAACCAATCTTACTTACGGTACATTTATCATTTTCTTGGAAATAATTCTTTACATTAATAAGCAGACTTTTCCTCGTCAAAGGATTGGTGATTAAACGACGTGGATGGGATGAGAGTCAGTAGATTTCTCCCCGAAGTGCTCCCAACATACGGAAGATTGAATGATGGAGCCGAAATCAGGTCAAAGCATTAAACACATCGCTTCTAGAAAAATGCTTTACCGGTTCCAAGTATGTTTACGAAGTTTTGAAATAATCACTTTTATACAAAAACATATTTTATGAAAGCATGCGTGATCAAGCTAATTTGTGGTTCAATAATAAATGAACAGTTTAATTGCATTGTTTTATTTAATCTACTTGGTGTAACAAAATACTTTGCGAACTTTTGCAAAATTGTTAAAATATTTTAAAGATAATTGATTTTTTAGTTTGAAAAAAAGTTACGAATGCGGTGCATAACCAATTTGATGCTAAAATTGGTTCAGAAAAGCTTTAAAGTCAATTCTTAGAAAAAATGAAAAACACCTGATAATCAAAACTGTAACTCCACTTAAGGTTTTCTTGGATATTATAGTATATTCTGCTCTTGGGAAAATCTATAAAATCTTAAATCTATACCACTTTTTCACCGTTCGTTAAAAAAAATTGTTGACCCTTTTGATCATTATAAAAGTTTAAAACAAAAGATTTAAAAAGAGATTCAACTGAAAATCTCTACGTAACTTATACGTTTTACCCATGGGAGGACCTTCTAAATGGCTGTCATTTTTTTCTCAAAACCTTAAAAAAGTTTTTTTATTATTTAATACCGTCCAACTAGAACGAAGAAATATATTTTAAGTAGATAAGGTTCGAGTTTGATCAGTCGAGTAAAAATTCTTTGCCATCAATTAAAGCACCGCGATCAAATATGAAGAAAATAATAACCCAAATATTTACTCATTAACACTTATCGCATTAGACGATTTACCCAGCGTCTCCTTTGAAGCATTGTTTTCGTCATCGCCATTTTCCCTGATGAAGATGTAACGCCGCTAACCTCTGTCCCCCAGAAAAAGAGAAATATCATCGAATCATCCATCTTAATTAATCGACACCTCGCCGAAAGAATCAACAGAGACACGGCGGCTCTTCACAATACGTCTTGAAGAGAAATCCCACGGCGAGACATCCAAATCACGTTTTATCCTCCTCCCCCCCCCCTCCCCCCTCTGTCCATTCACAAAGACAGCGGCAGCCGACGAGGGCAAACATTCACTTTGATACCTCGTTGCCCTCTTTCTGTACCTCGCACACACACACGCGCGCGTAACTCCGCGCACACCTATACATACATGCATAAGCCCGTTGGGTGCTTTATCGCTTTAATTAAAATTGAAACGACGGCCAGCTCTTTCGCTCCGCGAAAAATCACGAGCCGGGGATTTCACACGTTCGACACGTTTTAAAACGGCTCGGGCTCTCTCTCTCTCGCGACCGCTTCGAGAAAAACAAAAGGGGCCGGGAAGCGCGGCGTAATTCGCAATCAGCTAACGCTGATCTATTGGCGCTTAAAACTTCGCTTTCAATTCGCGCGCGAGCCGCGGCGCGAGGAGATGCCGCCCATTTATCTTTATTTCCGCGCTAAGACTTTTCTTCCCTTCCATCCTCCTCTCCCGTCTATACGTCTCTCTTCCCATGCCGTCTCTCCCTTTCTTTCTTTCTCCGGATGTGTTTGCCGTTCCTTTTTTTTCTCCCTCTGTCTTTTGAGGCGAGTCTCCCGCGCACACATATCATTTTTTAGCTACGCGCTGACTTTTCACGGAAAGCCGCGAGCACTTTTGACGCTGTCCGAGGAGAGGGAGTGCAGGGATGCAAACGTTCAGGCTCGCGTGTTACCTTTTGTTAAAAACTTTGCGAATTTTCCGCGGAAATTTCGAATGCTTTTTTTCCCCGGCATTTCCGCGAAAGAGTACGGATTCGTTCGGAGGAACTATAAAACTGCAATGCGCGTCGGGAACACCGCTTTGGTCTTATTTGCCGCGGGTTTTTTTTTAGCATTTATTCGTGCATTTGTTTGACCGCGAATAACGATATTTTTCACTGATAACCGAGATCAAACTCTAGAAATAATTTAAATTCAGGAGAATCGTGTGTGATTCTGTGAAAATTTTTGTTTTAATATAATTATAAAGTTTTCAAAAAACATGAAGTTGGGAGTTGGCACGCGTAACGCGTAGGGGGGCTTTGCCCCCCTAGTATGTATATTAAAAAAGATTAATACAAGAGTGACAAGCACTTTTTCATATTTTATCGGTATTTTTCTAAAATGTATATTAGTTTTCCAAACTATACTTTTTAATACTTACGATTTTTTGACTTCATCACATTAAATATAGACATAGAAGAGAAAAGCTAATTACGTAAAAAAATTAAATAAATCGGCATCAGAAAAATTGCTCAGAATCAATTTAATTCCCATATCGGAAGAAACGTTCCCGTCGTATTTCTTCACTCCGCCATTGTGCCAATCGACTTGCGTACCTCCATTTCGTATTTCGTCTCTTTCTCTCAAGTCCGCCGTTATCAGCGCGTAGGAAGCCAGGAATGTCCGCTCTCCCGCTCGGCGTTTCTTTTCCCTCTTTCCCGGGCGTTTTTTCGAAATTTCCGCACCCCGCTGGCGAAGATATAAATCTTTTACCGGCCTTAAGCCGAGGGCTCTCTATTTCTTTCGCGCCGCGTTCATTTTACTGTGCAAGGAGAGCGAGAGGGAGAGAGAGAGAAAGCGGCTTCAGATTGTTCTCCACCTTTAGCGGTGGAGGAAGGCGGAAGAAAAAAAAAATTTTCCTTTCCTATTTCTCCCTCTATCTCCCTTTACACTCATTTTGAGGTATATATATTTTTTACACCTCTCTCTCGTATCCGCGCTTATCTGCTATCTTTATTTACGCTTTTGCCTTTATGGTTACTTTTCTACAATCTTTATTTAATCGTTATTTTTATACTTCTTTTGTTTCCCTCTTTGAATTACTCTTTGTCCCACCTTTCTCTCCTTCAATTTTTTCTTAGCTTTCTGTTTGCTACTTGTTCAGGTTTTGTAAAACAGGACTTTCTTTATCTTTTCTTTTTCTCGTTGAAAATTGCATTTGTTTCATTTGATTCATTTTATCCAAAAGTAATTACTTTGCCTATGGCTTATTTATATTCTATCATTGTAATGCTATCGACCTTTTTGCGAAATTAAATGGCTTAAAACAAAGTGAATCATGTAACCTTAAATAAACTCTGAGGCTACCTTGTACTACATTCATGACGGAGCTTTCAAGGAAATGAAAAATTCTGATGGCCAAAATAAAGCAGCATTCATCTTTCTATCTATAGACTATTTCCTCATCCCCCCTCCGACGACTTATCCCTCATTTCCCTTTCGTTTTCTCTCGTTCGACGTTGGCCGTCTCCAGGTATTGGCCACCTCGGCTTCCCTTGTCTTTTGGTACGTCGCATCTTCCTTACCATAATCCTCGCGGCTCACCTCCTCTTTTTCCGTCCTGCGACTTCCGACCGTCTCCAAGGGGGAAAGGAGCAGCTGCCTGGAAAAGTTTGCGAGAAAGAGAGAGAGAGAGAGAGAAGGAGGAAAGCGAAAAAGCGAAAAAGAAGTAGTTATGTCCCCGCGGAATTATTGGCTCTTTGCGTTGATGGATCCCCGGGAATCGGAGGCGATGGCACGGACAATCGAAGCAGCGCCGAGATTCTCCTTGCGTTCGCGGTCGGCCGCCTTTTGCTCCCCCGTTACACTTGGCTTCTCTCCTCGTTTCTCCTCTCAAACGAATCCTTCTTTTTTTTTTTTTTTTGTCCAGGAAGCTTTTGATTTCCTGGGGATCTTGACGTATTTCATCATTTTCGCGGACGTGTCCGGATGTACGCGGGCGCGTGAGGGGAATTTTCGATTCTCCCGGAGAATCGAGTCACCCTATCCGGCCGCGGGGATGATTTTGTAATTTTCACGTGTAATTTATGAAGGGTGCTTTGGCGACTGGGTCGCTTTTCGGCTAACAGCGCATTTGCGAACCAATGTGTTGATGTAAACCTCGAATCGGCTGAAAATACTAATCGTATTATGGTTATAGTCTAAGCGAAGTAACTTACAATAAACGATAAAGAAAATGTTCCATTTGTACCAGACTGTAAAATGAAGCGTAATGCTTTGAATGACTAACTCAAGTTGGTTTCAATTAGTAAGCACTAAGAGACTCTGGGAACACTGATTGGATCTGGGCAGATTGTTGCATAACCGATTGATGTTAACCTTTACGTTACGTACAAATTCACTTTATGCTCAGAACCATTAATCTCAATTATTTCAAAACTCACTGCTGAAAGTTATCCTACTTCATACTGCGAGCGAAAAAGTTTTAATTGTTTTAAAATGCCTTCATGCACTCAATATGGGTTTTATTGATGAGAGTTCCCGTCAGCTTTAAGCGATTCATGGAGTGAAACATTGATTTATCGAATCGAAGTTATTAAAAAATATATCTAAAAACTTTAACCCGAGAGAGTATAAGGTATGCACGAAACAACGTTGTTTATATTCGTAATATTTACTGAAAAACTGAAGTTGAGATTTCTTTATTTAAACATGACCTACCAATATTTTTACTAAGGAACTGCTCTCCCTTGTGAAAATTAATTAAAACGAAAAAATCAGGTTATATTTTAAGGACCCTTCTTTTTTTCAATTTCAAATATCACATAATACAGTCAATAAAAAAAAATGGTCGAATTTACGTCCTTTACAAAATCGATGCCATTTTTCCAATTTCTCAATACGTTCGCGGCGCGCAGAAAACAAACGCGCATCATTACACACAAATATCGAAATATTGAAATTCCCGCTAAAGACGATAAACCAACGCAGCACCGGCCATAATAATTTGCGATTCCGGCGGGTTTGCGCAGCTGAAAACGCCCTTGTCCCGGGAATTTTTAAAAAAAATAAAAAAAAATTAAATCCCTCCCTCCCCCCGCGATCGACGATCGCGCCGTAAACTCGCGTAAGAGCGGGTGACTTCTTTTCCAAGTCCGCGCGAAGAGTTTTTTTTTTATATACGCGTGTCGGGTGTGGAACGATCGCGCATGTAATCACGGAGGTTTTCAACGAACAGTCGGTCTTGCTCGGCCGCTCGGCTCGCACAGACACAGAGTCGGCTCTGGCTCGTTGATTGCAAATGTGATGTGAAAATATTGAAATTCGAATGACGCGACTGAATGGAATGATTTTCCGAGCGTTCGGTTCGACGCTGCGCGTCATACGTACATGCATGATTTCATATGCGAACCCCTCTTCGCGGCCGCGGCCCTTCCTGTACCTCTCTTTTTCAATTTTGAATATTCTCCTGAGTTACAATTCGTTATACGTGATAATGTAGGAAAATTAAAATTTCTGTATTGCCGGATCCTTTCAAAGAAAGCTTTATTGGAGGGATTTAATTCGTCGGGCTGCTCTGGCCGACGTAAATACAATTTAAAATAAAGATTTTATAGCGTAAAAGTAATGTTATGATCGAAAAGAACGGTATTAAATTTTCTTCATTACGAAACCGTGGATCAAAAGCAATCTTTATGCTTTGAAAAAATTTAATAATTTTCAAGGTAAAGAGTTTTTTTTTCGACAAGCGTCGAAACGAATAATGAATTTTTAATGTATTTTCCAAGAATAGTTATTTTCGTGACAAGTATTTGTGAACAGTTTATGAAGTTTATTAGACTCGATTGATTAAACGTAAATTTCAGTTTCAAAATTATGTGATATTAATCAAGAATGATAATCATCAGCGCAAAGACAAAATTGCCTTATAAACACGCAAGTTTTAAAAATTCAGATTATTAAGCTTTCGCACTCGCTAAATTTTCATTCATTAATATTTTATTCAATTATCTCCCGTCGAAATTCACGTATTTTATATTTTGTCATTATGGAACGTTTAATATTTTAATGTATTTTTGACAGCATCAAAATAGACTTAACGTCTCTACCGCTCCACAAACAATATATCTCGTACGTAATTAACTGCTGCTTTATTCAGAAAAGCGAAAATATTTTCGGCCTCTATACGTATAGCCGGCAAGAAAAATCGTTTGTCGACGGCGAATAAATGGGGGCTCAACGTGCATAACTCAGAGCTTTTGGATCATCTCAGTGTCAAAATCGCGAAAGAGGCAAAATTAATCGGAGCATCGGGGGAGTTTCTTTTTCCCCCAAACCCAAATCGAAGAGAAAACGAGGCGGCTCGCGAGAAGCGAAAGGGAAAAAAGTCAATGGTCGACTGTACAGGCTGAGCAAAAAGAAAGCAGTCAAGGAAAGGGACCACGAGATTGAAAAATGGAAATCTAGATCTGACAGAGTATAAAGGAACTTGCCAGAGCGAAAGCCCAGAACGTTATTTCGTAAAAGTAGACCATTCGATTAACTATACAGCTGTCGTTGAACTTTGATGCATTATTTTTGCGTTAAAAAATTTTTCTGCAGCTGTTTGATTGGAAAATATTTTAAACGAAGAAAGAGGAAACATATTTAACATTTATGTACAGATAGAATGATATCTACATCTTCTTCATGCGAATATTCAATGAATTCCTCAAATTATTTGAAGACGAATATGATTAGGGCAGGACAGACTTTTTTAATTATTTACTCTTTTGCCAAAAAAAAAGTAGCCAGCGGAGAGTAAACAAACGATGAATAAGAATGAGGAATGGGGCCCAGAAAAGGAAGCTCTGAATTCCAGAAATAGAGAACAAGGCAAGCAAAAGCAAGCAAGGGACAGCGAAAAAGAAAGGGAAGCGCCGAAAGATACGAAGGAGGCGTACGGATGTTTTCATAGTAATTTCATCAAGATCTAAATCTCTCTCTCTCTCTCTCTCGCTTTCTTTTTCTCTCTCTCTCTCTCTCTCTCTCTCTCTCTCTCTCTCTCTCTCTCTCTCTCGCTTTCTTTTTTTCTCTCTCTCTCTCTCTTCTTCAGGCTCTGCAAAAGCACGGTAGGATCTCAATCTGACAAAGACGAATGCGTTATCTAGCTCGGCAAAATCGCAGTAGTCTGACGTCAGATCCGGCACGAAAATGATTGATCGTCGCGAGACGCGTTCGCTGCTCTTTCTCTCTCACCCGCACCATCATTTTTTCCTCCTCTCTCTCTCTCTCTCTCTCGCACTGGTACGACCCTCGCCATTATTTTCCAAAGCCGAAATATCCATTGTTCTTTTTCCCCTCCTCCGATCGGTGAAGCAGCGAACGCGCGACTACGGATCCACGCTTCCTTTCTCATTGTATTTTTCTTTTTTTCAGAGTTAACCCCGTGTCCTTCCTCTCGCTGTTTTAGTTCGACTCCGCGGGCTTTCTCCCTCTCTCTCACTCTCTCTCTCTTTTTTGTTCTCCGGCTCGTGTCATAAATATATTTACTGTTTTGTCGCCGATCTCCGATTGGCTTTCCCTCCGACGTAATATAGCTTGACTGTTTTTATTTTTACGAAAATCGAGGAGGGAGAGAGAAGCATGAAAGAAAAAAAAAAATTTGACGCCTCTCGCCGGAACGCGTGTCTTACATTAAGAGGAGAGAGGCCTAATAGATTTCGAACGGAAAATTTCGTTCTTTCCCTTTTATTTTGACCCGCTTTTTTTGCGTGCTTCCCCGTCTACTTTCCGGTCGTCAAAATTCACTTTACCCGTCGCACTGATGGACAGACATGCATAGAGGATAAAGGACCGCACATTTTCTTTTTTGGAAAACAAGTTTGTACCTATAGAAAATTCACTATTATGTTCACGGCTACTGTTAAGTTTGTTCATTTTATAAAGGCAGCTTTCTAGGAACTATTTAACTG
This sequence comes from Ormyrus rosae, assembly GCA_035047165.1. Lineage (NCBI taxonomy): Eukaryota > Metazoa > Arthropoda > Insecta > Hymenoptera > Ormyridae > Ormyrus > Ormyrus rosae. The sequence goes on along the minus strand of JAWWML010000031.1, from coordinate 469,265 downwards.
TAATAATAGACCCTATTAATACCATATAATAGGGTCTATTATCACAATTAAATAGTTCCTAGAAAGTTTATTAATAGAGTCTATTATCACAATTAAATAGTTCGTAGAAAAAGCTGCCTTTATAAAATGAACGAACAGTAACCGCGAGCATAATAAAAATTTTTCGAGAAATTTCCCGATTTAAATGTTATTTGATAGATCAAACGTAGTTTGAGCTTTGTCGATTGGTTAATTGCCGATTTAGTTAGTGATATTATATTATATCGAGATTCAAGAACTTTTTCGTACAATACCATTCATGTATTTTTTCCCGTTAGTCGATTCATTTTTTAAGGAATTTATTGTTTTTGTTTTACTGGCTGAAATGGTTTCGCCAAAGCTTTATATCAGTTTTCAAGCTTTGTAAATTATTTTTAAATAAAAATAGAAAGAGTTCAATTAATTTGGGAAAAGTGGCTGTACAGTTAATAAAAGATTGATTCTAGTATTTTTATTTTCAAACTCAGAAACAACGAGAGTATTTATTAATTGAATAAACTGGAAATAAATGTTCCCAGAGTCATGTGCATTTTATACACATTTAATAATAATGAAAAGCGGATGTTTGAATTCAGGTAAAAATTCTTTAAGTTTGTTCTTTATGCGATCAAGTTGCTAAAGATCTTAAAAATTTTACAATTACAAAGCTTTTAAAAGAAACGTAATGATGAAAGTAACGAGCGTTACGTCGTCTGTTATTCATTACTACTTAGCTTAGTTTTTATGAGATTTTTTTTTTATTAAATTAACTATTACATGAAAACTTCTTTATTGCTACAACGGGAAGTACTGTCGTGAAATAATTTAAGCAGTTAATGTTGCAAAAATGTCACATTCTATGAAAATTTATGTTTTACCGGCTAAACAAGCTATTTCAGCTAAACTTCAGTTAAGAATGTTAAAGTATATCTTATTCTTATGACGTGTGGATATATCAACTATAAATAATATGCTCCATTATAGTCAATCGTGTAAATAATGCGACGTCAAATATAGGAAAATTCACTGGTTATTCTTTACGAAGAACGATTTACTATTTAATAAAGTTAATGAATCAAAAGCGCATAATTGATACGTATAAACATCACAGCAGCCTCGATCCGGCAGAATTTTCGCAGCCGACTGACGCTTCAACGCTCCAGGAAATACATCACTCTCTCTCTCTCTCGCATTTAGTTTGGCCTTTTTTTTTTCTAAAAACCCCGAGATACACCTGTAGATTCGTTCTAGTTCCCGGCTCCTTTGAATAATAATTCCGGCTCCCGCATAAAGGAAAGTCTCGCGCGACTGGCGCAGCGTCATAGAATTACCTAGGCGCTCGAGCGAATCGCTTTTCTAAAAAGCGGCCGATCCGCGCGCTTTCGAGCAATTAAAAATTCGCATTCTGTCGAACGCGTCGTGCTCGCAGTCATTTTTATCGCTCATTCAGCGGACAGTGCCGGGCGGAGGGAATGAAAAAAGGGGGAGGGGTTCGGCAGTGGCGGGAACGCGGAAAAAAGTAGGTCGAGTCGTGCGCTTCACGCTCTCCCTCCCCCCTCTCTCTCTCTCTCTCTCTCGCTCTCTCTCTCTTCCTCGACGAGCGGGATCGAAAGATCATTAATCTGCGAGTGCGCTCGCCCTTGTATCCTCCGCGGCAATTTTGTTTCCATTCTCCGTCTCTCTTTGCGCGGCTTCTTTTTCTTCCTTTCTCTCTCTCCGGTTCTCATTTGTTGGTCCCTCTCGCCGATTCTCCCCATCTCTCTCTTAATTTTCCCTTGATTTCGCAAGCTATCCCGCGCGCACGCTATCTCTCTTTCTCTCTCTCTCTTTTCCTCTCTGTCCTTCTGCCAGTTGTTGCTTTTAAGCTCTCTCTCTCTCTCTCTCTCTCTCTCGTTGTCTTTTGTCTCCTGCCTTCCATTGACTTTTTTAATTTTCCTTCTTTCTGTCTCTTCCTTCTTGCCCTTTGTGCTCGTTGCTTTTTTTTGTCAAATTTTTTGCTTACGTTTTTTCCACTCTCTTTCTCTTCCGTTCCCTCTTGGTCTTCGTTAATATTTTATCGATTCGTTATTCGAGCCACGCCATATTTTTTAGTGTCTCGTAACTAAGAAAATAGAAGAATTTCGAAATTTTTAATTGCAAAAATAAACAATTAGGTTTGAAATTGATGGTTTGGTGCAAATTTTCAACAGATTGTAAGTGAAAAAACCGTTGCCAATTCATTGGCACTTGGCTTCCTCCTAACTAATTTATCATTCCAATTAGAATTTAATGAACAGCAAACAAAATTTAAATAAAACTTTTATTTTTAACATACAAAAGATCTACCTTTTCCCAAAATTTCAAGTAATTTAAAGTCTTTTTACTTCCGTAATCGTTGCATATAGAAAATCCTTTTTTTTCAGTTTTCAGCTTTTTATTCAAAAACTAATTGAAAAAATGGCTTGAAATTTGTATAGATTATAGTTCTATATATTGTTAATTACCAAAATTTTTTTTAAAGCAATTGATAATTTAATTTAAAAGTTATAATCTTTTTTAAAAAAAACACATTTTTGTTAAAAACAAAAGAACCATAAAAACTAAAGTAATTTTTTTTCTCTGAAATCATAGGTATTTTTATGCTC
>JAWWML010000031.1:368969-466523 GCA_035047165.1 Ormyrus rosae | reverse complement strand
GTAGGCTTCGACATAAATACGCGAGTGTACCAGTACATTTCCTCAACGGCAAATTTTAAAATTTAAAATTCCTTACACCCCGCACAAATGAATGGAAACTGTTTAATGTAGGTAAATGAGAAAGTAGTAGCTAATAACTTAAATTCAGGTAAAATGATTTTGATCTACATCTAAAAGTTAGAGAATACAGGATCAAAGGGTCTACTTTTTTTATGATTACTTTCTAGACTACTTTTCTCATTTGCGGCAGTTCTAGCCGCTTTATCTGCACATTAATTTCCTTTAGAACCAACGTTTGCTAATGCCCAAAAGAATTCGATTTATCCGTTCCTACCAATATCTCTTTTCGCGAGCAGCCTACTCGAGCAATAATTAAGACAAAAGCATTCCAGCACAATCATTCACACTAAGGGCGGATGCAGTAATCGTCACAGTCGGCGTCTTCCTCGAAGAACATTCAAATTCGTTAGCACTGCACTCGAGCGCTAATCGCTTCGCTCTCCGACGATGTGATAATCGTCAAAGCGAACTTGCACTGTTCCCGGGCTTGCACGAGCGCATCACATTATAACCGTAGAAGAACGGACGAGCCACCGACAAGAGAGAGAGAGAGAAAGGGCTATTCCGATTAATGCAAGGGGACAGAGCCTGAGAGAGCGAGAGAGTAAAACCACGAGAGAGACGGTGCCCGAAGGATGGAGGGAGAGAAGCTATGCAAAATCGCCTGCGGGAACGGCTGTAGGGTTGCCCGTCCTGGCATAATCAATGGGTTCGCATAATAGTAATTACCTGACGCTTGCCAAACACTCGCGGACCATAAATTCCCTAGCTGCAGATTGCAGCGGCGGCCTTAACAATGGCCCGGGCGTAAACAGCGGATTTATTAAATGGATTATTTGTTTGTCGTCATTAAAGCCGCTCCCGCGCGCCGTCTGCCACGCGTGCATCACCACTGGCTGTCCAGCTGCTACTGTGCTGCCCTCCCCCCTACCTGGCGCCGCTCCTCACGACGATTACCATCAATCACCCGCGAAACGCTGATCCCGGGGTTAATATTAGATGGCCGCGGCTAAATTCAAAATCCCGAGAATCCTTAAAATGCCCTTTGATAGGCTCGAGCGCGAGATGGCCTTTATACTCCGTTGTTTACTGGTCTGCTCGGATTCCGATCGTTACGGCGTAATTAGAGCCGGCGTCGCTGCCACCGCTCTCGGTTTCGCTTTTTCAGTTGTCGCGAATTCGGCAGCCGAGGCAAGTTTTATGATCGCGCATTTACATGCGGATTGAGCGAGCTGCAGCGCCGCGGCCGCCCCGGCTCTTTATGGAAATGTGTCACTGCTAAATTCTTGAAATAACTTGCTTGTTATTACGAAATAAGAGGAGAAAATAATTGCGGCGGATTTGCACAAAAAAGCAGTTACTTACTGAGCAAATGGGCTATGTTAACCACAGTATTCCGGGAATTAAAATTACTAATTTATATAGTGCCGTGGTCGATGTTCATTTGTTTGTCGCAACCTGCTCAACCTTCGAGGAATTTGATGGAATAAAATTTCGACTAAAGTTTTCTTTTTTTACTCCGAAGAATAATATTTTAATTTTTATTTTAATTTTTATTCTTTTAATGTGTAAACACAGAATGTAAAGACATTCTGTATAATTACATTTTTTTTTAATTATGTTAAAAAGAGGAAAGCACTTTGAGCATGATAATATTGTTTGTGGGAAACAACGTTGATAAAATGTTATTAAAATATTTCATACAATGTAAATCACTGTATTTCACTTGTAATATAACATTCCATTTTCCTCAAAGAGCATATATATACATACGTTTTTCAAACAGTTTATAATCTTTTGACTAAGGTAAAATTCCGCTTCAGTTTATTACGATACTCTTTAGAAAGATTTAATTTAACTTTCAAATTTTCCTCTACTTCTCGCACTCAAAAAGTTGATTTTACAAAAGATATTAAATTTCGAACAACTTCAAAAAGTTCTTGCTTTTGACAAATATTTATCTTCTTTCTATATTTAATATTGAAACGAAGAAGCTACCGGAGATTTAAAGTAGCTGCGCTGGATTCCCAAAAAAATATAGTATTCCATTTCGGTCTGGACAAAAAAGAAGAACAAGGACAGTCTAAAGTCAAATAGATCCCGAGCTTACTTTGCGTCTTTCTAGTGCCCCTTCGAGCGACAAACTGAACCCGGCGTCCATTGAAATTTACCGTCGAAAGATTAAACCTAATTTACGTACGGTAAGGTGATCAATATTTCAGTCAGTTTACAAGCTTCTGCAAGTAACGAAAAGTCATTGGGCTGTAGTTTAAAGCTTTGTGTGTCTTTCTTGTTAGTAACAATTTCATCTCTTAGGATTATTAGCGCCCTAAAATGGGATGTGTGTACAAGGAGATTGATTGAAATCAGCAGCTTTCACTGATGCAGAATGATAATTTACAATTTAAATAACTAAAGGTAACTAAAAGTACACATTTCCCATTACATTTGAGTTTTTGCTCCCTCAACATTATCGGATGTGTTAAACATAAATTTAAAATTTTACCTTTTTATCAATCGATAACAAAATGACCAAGCATTAGATACATGGGGCGTTAATCTATCTTAATCAATTACGTATTCCAGATAACAGATAAATGATTAATAAAGAATTGACTAATGTCTCTCCATATATCCTGCCTACAAGCCTTTATAATTCTCCTCGTTTAATAAACGATATCGAGGTTTTGATACACATCAGCGGAAATGATTTATTGTTTCCTATTGAATTATTGTTTTCTATAACAATAATAGTCACCGATATTTTTGTCTATTTTTTATATATTGAATATAATTCGCAAATATATTTCAAAATTATACAAGAATCAATTTCAGAATTATTTTCGTGCAAAGTTTAATATTCTGTAGAAATTTTTATAAAATAAAAACATTCTTTTCTGATTAATATTCTAGAGGAATATATTTTTAAAATAAAATTCTTGGACGTGAATGTTTGTTTATAATCATATTTGGCTAAATAAAGTGTGCATCGCACGCCGATATTCTGTATTCGTTATTAAATTTCTTTTCACAAAAGACGTATACATATAATTTGATGAAATTGAGCAATTTTGATATTCTTGGCTCGAGATCGATGGATATCGTATGGCATTGTTATATGATATTTATATATTATCAAAGAGAAAGGTATTTGAACACATTTTCATAAGATATTGGCAGCGCTATTTTATGTGCGTACACTGAACATTTATTTAAATTAAGGAGGTGCATAATTGATACAAAGAAATATTAATTTAAATGTGCAACATCATCATTTCATTCGAAAATTATTTATTTGAACCAAACGAAATTTCTTTATTTCAATATTACCTTCAATTAGAAATTTGTTAATAATGAATTTTCGATAAGTTTTGATATTTTAATCAAAAACGACATTTCCAAGAAGCTTCATTTCAAAGAGAAAGGTACTTGAACACATTTTGATAAAATATTGGCAGGGCTATTTAATGTGCGCATAGAAATTTGTTAATAATGAATTTTCGATAAGCTTTGGTATTTTAATCGAATAGGACATTTCCAAGAAGCTTCATTTGATGTAATACCTATTGTTTTATAGTTAGTTTGAATAAATAAAGTCTCTAAATTCAATTATGTTTCATCGCGTACTGCAATCTAAATCTAATGCAACGAAAATATTAAAATTCATTTGCCTATATCAAAAGTTTCTACGAAAATTGCCTTGGCCCCGTGGAGTGAAGCCATTGTTGTCAGCATTATTTTTTACATACCCCATACCGAGAGGCCGAAAGAAAAAAATTACGTCAAAGCTCCTGAAAAAAGAGAGGGCGAAAATAAACCGAATAAAACGTCGGTATATTAAAAAAAAGCATTTCATGCCGGGGCGGGCGCCGCTATGAAAAAAATATGTAAAACAGCTCCCGAAACACGTTCGGCTCTAACCGTCTCTCTTTGCCGCTTGCGTTCGATACAACGCCGGCCAATTGTTTACCCTCGCTTCTGCTCGCGGCATCAAAGGCCGCGACTGTATAGATATTTGCGAGGGAGCGAAACCGGTTAAAATATATAACCTATTGGCACACACACGTGTCTGTATGTACACGTGGAGCGATCGCGCAAACGTAAGCTCTTGCTCCAGCGGCGGCGGCGGCGGCGGCGGCAGCAGCAGCCAATGTAACAGAATAAGAGGTAGGAGAGAGAGAGAGAGAGAGAGAGAGAGAGAGAGAGAGAGAGAAGGTTGACCGCTCGTTGCCCAGAATATAAATTGTCCCAAGTCGGGAGGGAGAGGTTATTCCGGCCACGTATATTGGGGGGACACTCGAGAGTGGACCCCTACGGCGGCAGGTGCGCTTTGCCGAGTTTTTGACGTGTCTGCCGCTCCTATAAGCCGAGCTTTCCGAGATTTTTCCGAAACGTACTCGAACGTACCGCAGATGCAAGAGAGCCCATCCGGAAAGACAGGAAGGGGCAGCGTGGCGCCGAGTTGATTTTTCACTTTGGCTAAAAGCCCGTCTGCGTGCGTCTTTTCTTTCGCGTCTTTTTTTTCACGCCCCCCTCCCCCCTCTCCACTCGCGTTTGCTCGGACGCGTGCCGATTTCGCGCCTCCCCGCGATGAAAAACGTGTGTACACCCGTTCGAGCTCGGGGGAATTCGTTTTGATTCTGACGGTTCCTTCCTTTTCTTTCGAGCGCGTATACGTGTTTGTACACGGACGGATGGAAAGAGGGCCGGGGGGAGGGGGAGGGGGGTGAGTTTCAATCGAATTGAGAGGTGAATCGATTTGTTTGCCAGTAGCTGGAGCTCTGGATCGCTGCCAGTAATTATCGATTTATTCGTCGATGTGAGCAAAAATATTATCGGGAATTCGTAGCGGTTGCGTCGTGCCGACGGGGCAAAGTATATACAAGCGCACCGACTGAGTATCGAGCTAAACTGGTTTTATGGGTGTGGTTTAGCGACCCAATTTTTTAATTTAAAGCTTTGAAGGTTAAGGGTTAATGCTTATTACTTCCTGCCGATTGTGTTTCGGTTATAATCTTTAAATTTATCATGCTCGACTTGCTGGGAAAATGAAAACATCAAAAGCTCAACTGGAGAGAGAATAAATTAGAATGAAAAATGAAAAATAAATGTAAATTGCACGTTTAAAAATTTATTATGAATAAATAAAGTACCTTGTAAATGTAGCCATAAGACGTGTAAATAAATACACTTTAAAAACGAAATAAAAATCACGCTGACAAAGATTTACTGCAGTCTCCTGTAATTTTTCATGGAAGAAATGATAAGTCAGCAAGATGGAGAACATTTGAAATAAATCAAACGTCGACGAAGTACAAGATTTAAGAATTTTCTGAAGTATCTAAGAATTTAATTTAATTTATCACGAAGCAGTTGCTGCTTTCGAGTCAAGCGTGATAAGCAATTTTGATAAAAATTAATATTAGTTTTATCTGTTTAACAGTTTCAAAAGACATAAAATGCTCTGTACATTTACTCTTTCGAAGTAGCGAACGTATTAATTATTTAATGTTTGTTGTTGATAGCTTTTAAATATGCTAAAGGAGTATGAAATGTTTATGTATACGTTTACTCTCCAGGATTAGATTAAAGTAACAAAACTAACAGAAGCATATCAGAAGGTAAACTATGATAATCTTCATTTACGCATACAAATTTTACCTAATTTTTTAATCATTAATTTATGGGAGAGTATTCCGTGTTTTGTTAAAGCGCTAAAATAGAACATGTAGTATTACTATTTTAGAGATCATTAATTAGAAATTGCAAAAGAGAAACACAATGTTATGTCTGGGGCACTGTCTGATCGCATATTTTTCATTACTACTTAAGGACTCCGTGCTTTTTTGTAAGTAAAAAAAAAACTAAAGTAAAGCACAATGTTACGTTTGAGAAACAGCCTGAACAAATACCCAACACGACTACTTGGACGCCGCGCGTTAAACTTGTAAGTACAGACAAAAAAGTAATCGCGGGTAATAACTAGAAAATTGCAACTATAAGTGGCAGCCGATGTGAAAACTTGAAAATTTGCTTTTTCTCGGCCCCGGCGCAGCATTCGCAGCGGAGATCAGCCCGGGGAAGGCTTACGAGGGGTAAGAGTTAACCGCAAAACTCCGCACGCAAATACACGCGGTAACACAATTAAACGCGGCTCGGTAGCCGTTCAAAATGAAGCAGATTTTCATCCGTGTACATTAAACGAACACGTTTGGAAGATTTAAGCGCTCCCTCGTTTAAAGCCCGGCCCGCGTTATATACGCCCTACAAACCTACCTATATACGGGCTGGCGCGCCCCACACCTACGTGTTTAAACACATATATATGTATATACAAAGGCTATATACATATATACACGACGGGGGGGGTCGACACGCGGTTATAACTCGACGCGGTAGTCCCGCGACGTTAGGGCATTGGATAGAGAGAGATAGGAAGCGCGCGGGAATCCCCAAAGTTATTGGGGAGCGGGAAATGGGCCAACGATTTTGCCCTTTGATCGCGGCCGCCGCCGCCGCCGCCGCCGTCTCGCGCAACTTATCGTCCAAATGGGGATTCCATCAAGCGATTCCGATCGCCGAGCCGCGGATTGACTTATCGAGATTACAGTCTGGCTTCTCTCCTCGACTCCGCAGCCAGATCTACTCTGTTTTCTATGGGAGCGCTGCTGCGTCCTTTTAAATGTCCGTCCGATCGCCGCCTTCCATTAATGCACTTCAAACCCTCTGCGCCGCGGAGATTGAATTCAAGGTATGCGAGAGAATCATTTGTCAATACTTTATCTGGCGCTCGAGCGGAATGGGTTTTCATTGTTTTAACTGTTTATCTTTTAATTCTGTACTGAGGAACAGTGTTTAAACAACACTGGTAGAAAATAAAGCAGTCCTGCTAGCTAATTATTAGATTTATATTTTCTAATTTCTGATGGCTAAGCATCTGTTAGTAAGCAGTGCGGTAGTGTTGAAGGTTAAACTTACTCTCTGTATGTTCTGGCTATTCATTAGATAAAAACTGGTTAAGATTTCTAGCAGGGAATTTTACTGTGGATTTAATTTAGGCTATTATCTTAATATAAACTTTTAATGTTAGGGCATTAGTGTTTGATAGCAACTGGTGATTCGGAATACAATTTCTTCTTTCTCTTTTTTTACACACGATTATAATCTTTCTATTTTTGTTTTCTGTCGGTACTTGAATTTGCAATTTAAAAGATAAAAATAGGATTTGTTCAATCAGGCTTATTTATTCAGCTCTTTTTTAAAGTGGTCGTATTCTACGGGAAGCTAGCATTTAATAAAACACAGCGGTAGCACTTTTTATTTCGGAGATAAAACAATCTTTAAACCATTTAATCGGTTGTTAAACATTTTTTTCATCAATTTTTTCATGCGAAATAATCGCATTTTACGTATACGGATTCATTTTTTATTTAAACGCACTTTCGAACAATTTTTTTCAATATTGAGCTTGTAAATCACGAGTTTATAAGATCACGTAATGCATGTATTTCACAAAAAATAATTCGGAATATCCGTAATACTATCAAACAAATGTTGGCATGATAAATCTCAGAAGTTCCACTAAGAAATACATAAAGCCAGTATAATCATTCGAAAAAATTGAAACACCCTGGCAAAAATCCAAGTGGCGTCCTCCAAAAAGCAGTACATTATGCGATCTCCGACCCTCCAACTCTCCGGAAATAAGAAAAAAAGACTTTCGGCCCCGCAGTCGCAAATCCCGTCGTTTCCCTTAATCGGCAAAAATAATATCCAGCCAGCCCAACGACTTTACAATCAGCGCCCTAAAAAGAGAAGGCGAGGCACTCGGCCTTTTTTCCGCGCGAGCGCTGATATTTTTCTGATTGCAGCGCGGCGCGCAGACGCTGGACGCGAAGGCAACGAGCCGGCGAGCGAAATAAAGCGCGCGAGACCGTAGCTTCTCGATGCCTACGCGCGTGCAGCTCGCAAACAGCGCTAAATGCGCAATGGCAAACGAGCCTTGCCAAAGAGAGTGAGAGGGAGAGAGAGAGAGCCGGGCGCGTTTTTCAAATTTATTCAAGCAATTGGCGTGAAAAACGCCCTTAAAGCGTTGCCGAGCGTATTTCACTGTGTTCAATAAAAATTCACGGTACTTTGTCTTTCCGGCCTGCCTGCGAAAATACACTCGAAATGCGAGAGAGCGCGCGTTGACTGTTGTTGCGCCCGCGAAAAATTCACCTGTGCTTCCATACGCACACACACACACGGCCTTTCTCCGCGTCTCCTCTGCTCCCGCGCGCGCGTATATGAAACCTCCGTCCATTATTATTCGAGGCGCTGTGTGTTTTTTAACGGGAAATAGCGCTATCGTTTCGGCGAATTCGAATTTTAAATTACTGCGCCGGGGTGGAGGAGTATCGCGCGCGCACGTGCGCCGCTCGGCCGCGTCGAGCTTTCGAGAGGGGCTGTCAATGACTGTTGCTCGATGTGCCGGGTTTCCCGTGAAATGTCATTGTGCGCTCTCTTTTCTTTGCCTGGGGTGTGTTTTTTTTTTTTTTTTTTTTACCGGTTCGCGTTTTTTAACGCTGTTATTTAGCGGTCGGGAAAAATTATCGGTGTATTTTTTATATGGTATTACGGGCGGATGTATACTTCCGGATGACGGGGGTAATATTTTTCTATGATATTTGAGTTATGAACTAGCATTTGCATTGGAGGTAGAAGTTTGTATATGATGGCATTCTCATTCCAGATTTGTGTCGAAGCTGAATATTGATGAAAAATTATAAATCTACTGTAATATTCTATTTTAACATTCTGATATACGTGGCCCGGGCACTGGCAATTAAGGAAAAAGAACCGGAAAATGCGTGCGTCAGTTTCGCGAGTGTCAAATTTGTTCCTTCTGGGTTACGGATACCGTGCAGCCGAGATAAGACAAAAACTTTAAATTGATTCAGCGCATTTCAGCTCTGGGGCTTCCGCAATGTCAGCGATGCTACGATACGAAGCAAGAGGAGAAAGAAAGGAGAGGATGAGTAAAAAGGTGCCAGCGGGCGGGAAGGGTGCGGGGAGGGGAAGGGCGGAAAAAGATAAGGGCGAGGTGGGGGGTGGAATAAGAGTTTTCCACGAAAAATACTTATGGCTATTATGATGCAGGAGACGGTTATCGCGGAGAGGCGATTAGACGCTCGTGCCAACGCGGTCATCCCCCGAGCCATTCTATCGCCTTTCTCTTTTCCTTTTTCCCGGCCTTACTTTTCGCCTTTCTCCACTTATCTTTCCGCTTCTTCCTTTTTTCCGCCGCTCATTGCCTTTCTCTCTGATTTCTCGATACACAGCAGCAGCTGCCTATGCTTTTATATTTCAGAACTCGCTATTGAACGAGTCCCTCACTTTTTGTAATACTTTAATAGGTTTCGCGGTGAATATTTTAAGCGTCGTTATGCTTTTATTTTTAGCTTCCAGATAGTTGAATGAAAAAATCAAGTACCTCGTAGTTATAAAACTGGCTTTGTTAGAGCAAAGTGTTTTTATCGCTTCAGTAAAGCGAAGGTAATCAAATGCCGCGAAAAATATCAGTTTCAAGTGCGAAAATTGCGAAGAATTTATTTGCAACGAGGATTTTGCAAAAACAATTTCAATTTCTTTAGCTTTTTCCTTCAATCGTATACTTTAAAAAGGCCTACTCCTGAACTTGATCTAAAATTTTTTTTAAACCCTCCCCCGCCATATATTTCCACCCTCGCGAAAAGTGCCGGGTCTCAAGCTCTAGTACCTCAACGATTCTACGAGTGTATCGTTTTATTTTTTTTTATCTCCGTCTACCTAAAGCCCGTACCCTCCACGTTTGGCCCCTTCTCCTAAAAGGCACGCGCCTGCATTCACCTCAAGTTAGCTGGCTGAATTCCAAAAGGCGGCAGAAGCAGCGGCAGCGGGGGCAAGTCGAAACACAAGTGGAGTCTTGCGTCCGTCTCGCACAAATAAGCCAGCCACATCGGCCGGTGTATATGACGCTGAAACTCTTCCCGTTCTCGGTTATAAAGGTTCCTCGCTTTAAAATCGCGCCCTCGCCGAGAGGTTTATTAGTCTCGCGCTTACGCCGGGCCGAACAACAAACCGTGATTTGTGGGCGACTGCGCCGGCACAGAGCCCTGCTTGCGCCTGTTTTCTTGCGATACCCGACCGATGCAGCGAGCGCTCGTGAATGCTTTATTTTCAATGAGTTTGTTATTTCGGGAAAGGGGAAAGGCGGCTGATCGATACGCTTTGCATTGATAAAAGAATTTGCTTGAATGCAGGCGGGAGAGCGAAAGGGGAGTGAGAAATTAATGGGCTGTTTACGGGTCGCGCTGACTGGGGGAATTTTTCAAAACAAAGCAATTTATTGTATAAATCGCGGGCTATAAGGTGTGCCCGACCTGCCGATACTTTCTCGACCGAACGATGAATATTGCGAAGTTGCTGCCGCTGCGGTGCTGCGCTGCTGCTCGCCTCTGGCACATTATTACATTGGGAGTAGATAGATAGATATTCATTTATTTGTAACTTGAGTACAAAGACTTAAGTACAAAAAACAAATAATAATGTTAACTGCAATTGTAATATATTATTTTTAAAATGTATATTATTAATTAATAATTTAACAATTAATAATTATGTATTTTTGATTGAATTAGTAATTGCTTCTTTACAAATGCAAGTTGCCAATTTAAAATTTTGATATCTCGATTAATAAAGTTTTAATTAGAACCCTTTTTATTCTGAAATATTTTACCTCAGAAATGTTATTTACGCACTTTTCATAAATAAATCATGCATACAATAATTTCATTGAAATATTTCTTCTAATATTATTATTAATTAAAAAGATTAGATAATACATATAATTTTATGTAAACTATTCATTTTTCTAAAATACTGACGTGACTAAAATTAATTATCGAAATTATATTATTTTAGCAGCAATATTCTATCGTATTCCGCAGAGGAGTGAAAACTATAACCAATATTTAATTGAACTTTATTTTGGTTAGTACGCAAAGAGAATTCGTTTTTATAATATTTAATCAAAATCCACATGATATTCTGCCTTACTCGAAGGTTTGGACTTTGCAGCGTGTAAACAATTATTCGGTCAGTACACATCTAAGGCTCCAATAGTTACATCAAAAGCATTCAATCCAAACTTTACGTTCCTGCATAAATATATAGAACGATAAATGCAAGAACTCAATTAAATTTATCTATGATGGTATTGCGATATTGAAATGAGGTAAACTAATTTGTAGAACGGGAATTAATTGAGAATATTAATGATAAGCTACGCATCGATTTGATCCACATTTCGATTTTGTACATAAAGAATTCAAATAAAAGGAATTAAAAAATGCGAGAAAGCAAAATTAATAATACACTGTTTATGTTTACATTTTTTTAGTAATCGATTCTCTCTTATAAAAAAGTGATAAATCCCGAAATGAAGCTTCAAAGCCTGTGCTCTAACACTGAGCTAACGTCCACGATGCAGCTTCAGTGCATACGAGCAGTCCTCGTATCTCCTTGCATCGCGGTCATCTTTCGCGCCTTGTTTGTGGATGATATCATCAGCAATGACAATTAAAATAAGTAAAATATGTACAAATAATTATAAAAAAAGATCAATTTAAAAATAGAACATGTATAATTAATGATGATTACCGACCGTTACCGACCTGACACCGACTCGCTAAGAGGGCGCTGAGCCGCCCGAACCGCACCGACGGCGCTTAGAGCGGCGTTGCCCCCACCACCGCGCTAGACTGCCATATAGCCGGCTGCAATCGGGCAGCTGATGCAGTCTACCGGGCTCGCGCTCGCCAGACCTTCTGGGCCTCTACCCAGAGACTGATGATTCTCCCTGAAGTTCTTTTAGAAGGTTCAGAAGCGCAGTATGAAGAGCCGGAGCTACCAAACCGACGCGACCGTGCCACTTGCGTACGACTCTTGGGTCCTTGCCGGCCGCGCCGACACCGACACCGGCATGTGTAAGCTGGTTCGCACCAGCCCGTGAACTAGACTAGCTTTCCTGTAACCGCAAATTGTCTGGGGAACTTCCAGACCCTTACACCCTGGGCACACCCAGGGCCGCGCCGTACTATAGTTAAGTTAGATTTGCATTCTAGTAATTAATAGTAACTATATGTAAATGTATCTAAAGTAGAGTTAAGGTTAGGATAATAAATACTAAGTACATCGACACCTACACAGATTGTCACACACGAACAACACTTTACACGTCACACCGTCTTACGCATAAATGAGTTGCCGCAAATTCATAAGTAAATGTTGTAGGTTGGAGACTTTTATATACGAATGAGCGCAAATAAAGATCAATTTATATTAAAATAAAATGAACATTTATTTATTTATCTATTCCACCTACTCCCACTCCTCTATTTGAACCCTGGCTTCATTGAAGCGTGCGTCAGGGGGGAGTTTGATCGTTACACTCATTGTTGAGAATTATATGAACGCGTTTTATGGTTATTGATTATTCGATTAAACCATTACAAAATTTATAAAAAAAAATATGGTATTCAATTTCAAAGTTAAACGAAATTTTAAATAATAAAAAAACCAATACTATGTATGAAATATGCTATACTAATACTATTCCAGTAGAATTAAAACTGTAAAGTCAAACGATATGTATTAAAAATTCTATTATAATTACTATCAAATACTTAGGATTGCCAAAATTTAAAATTTTAAAGAGAATTGAGTTATTTTTATTTTAAACGTTTAAACTATATTTATTATACTTCTATTATTAGATTTCGCAGCATCTTGAACTGGCCATTCAACTTCCTGAACTGCTCGAGGCATATAAATCAAATTACTCGACTCGCTTTTACATCGAATCCGAGACTCAGGTGTCTCTTCGGATATCGGAGCCAGTGAAGAGAAATAAAATAATTCAGTATTCTGCTTTAACGTTTTATTGCTTAAAACTGATACCAAAAAAAAAAAGAATCAAAATCTTACAATCGACTTTATAGTACAAAAATTTTCGTGAACGGCTACAAATTAACTTACTATGGCTCGCGGAAATGTACAAGAATTCAGTACAGAAGTGTAGGTGTACCTTAGCAAAAATAAAACTTGTTGCTATTTGTGAATTCGATAGAGAAAAGAATTTCGAATTTCATCGTCTTCTTTTGACCTTAAATCTCGGTTGGGCAAGTTCCTTCAATCGTGGAGTGCATTTGGCTTTGAGGGCTAGCTTCGGCACACTGAAGGCATCCTCTTTGAGGTCTGTTTCTAACCCGGGCGGCCGTTCGGCTGGTTTTGCCAGTTGCTCGATCCTGAAGCTAGCTGTCAATGGAACAAGACGCCCGCAGAATAAGTCAAAATCTATGATATTTTACGTTTACTGGACCCGGTTTAGTTGGATACTTAAGTGCTTTGATTTCGGCTTTTATTACCGCACGTGGAAGAGAGATCCGTTAAAAAAAAACAATTTGATTTAAACAATAAACAGACTCGTGCACATTGTTTTTATTCCAATGCTATATTGTGTTTAGTACATTGAGAAAAAAATTTCTTTAATTCAAAGAAAGTTTCATTGCAGGCAATCGGTTAAATATTTTTTTGATTCAAAGAAAACATTCTTTAATTCAAAGAAATCCCTTTTTAATGAGAAGAAAGTTTCTTTCAAAAAAGAAAATTTTATTTAAAAAAAGAAAATTACTTTCCATTAAAAAGGGGTTTCTTTGAATTAAAGAATGTTTTCTTTGAATCAAAAAAATATTTAACCGATTGCCCGCAATGAATCTTTCTTTGATTTAAAGAAATTTTTTTCTGAGTGTAGATTGGGATTTATTTCAATTTTATTCTTGAACATGTAAATATAATACATAAAATTATTTATCATTAAGATTCCAAAATGTATTACAAATACATTGGTAAGTGAAAAAAAATTCTTTTAACATAAAATTTTTGAAATGTAACAACTACAATTTCAATTTATTACGTCTCAAGTCAAAGATTTGAAATTCAAATGCTTTGTTTTTTTTATTAAATTTTAAAATTTTGAATTGTAAATAATTTATCAAACTTATTTGTTAGAATTTACTCATTTAAACAAAAAGAACTTGCAAATGGTGGGTAATCAAGAAGTTTTGACCCGCCACACATACTTTCAGGCGGCGAACTTTTCAAACTGATTAGTTCTTCGATTGTGGGCGCCTTCCTATTTTTTAGGCCTAACAACTTCAATGGCTATTTCCCCGGCAGTCCCATGGGAAGATTCCTATGTAAGTGAACTTTCTGTGCTATCGGAACGGAGTGAGTCGTGATGCCCATGGGTACACTTCTTTTGATTAAACTTTATATTGAAAACTTGATTTTTCGGTTGTAAATATATATAGAAACATTTTTTCCCATAAATCTGGTTTTATAAAACTTTGGACAATATTTGCTATAAAATGTAATTTTTCAAAATATTAAAATATCGCAATTTATGCCTTATTTGTCATAAAACAAAATTAAGGTAAAAATGAGTAATATCTTTTAAACTAAAAGGAAAAGAAAATTTAAATTGAATGGAAAATTTTAAACAAGATTTGATCTATGAAAAATAAATCTTTCAACTTTTATTTATTAAAGAAATATAATACCTTTTTTAATTATACTAAATTTATAAATATAAAAATAGACTTCAACGTGGAAGTGCTTACTTCGAGAAAGTTCTTGTTTCACAGTCATTTTAATTACATAAAAGGAATTTTCATTCTGCGGACTTGCACAACTTTAAAGAAATTAAAATTTTTGTATATACTCATTTTACTTTCTGTAGAGCAAGAATTTTTATTTTTCACTGCTTAACAATTGGGATTAGAAAAAATTTATCATATTTTTTTGAAGTTTTTTTGTAATATTGAAATTTTGAAATGTAAGCTCTACTTTCACTGCTTATATTCCTTACAATTAATGTCTCTGAATGATGCTTTTGTAATCAAAAAATTATGTTCGAATATTATATCTACATGTTTCAACTTTAGTAACCCCGTTCGTTTAAAAGTGGGAAAATTTAGTCAGGAATAATTTTTAGATTTGCAAAATTTTCATTTTTATACATATCTTCTCATTCATATCTAGCAGATATTTTTACGAATAAAATGAGCTTAAAAGATCTAAACCTGACTGTGCGTACCCTTGAAATACTGCAGTATTAAAGTAAAAATATAGGTCTTTAATACGCTTATTTGAAATTTAAATTCTCAATTTGAATAATAAGTAATAATACACATTTAAAAATGTCCAAGGTATTCAATCATATCGTCTATATAAAAATCTTTAAAATTATTGGTGTGAAGGATACATTGTTAATTAATATAATTATTAAAGTGAAATATTGAAAAAAATAATAAAAACACCAAAATAAACCTGTATTTAATTCTCTTTATGTGGTTCCGAGATTAAAAGAGAAGGAAATCTTTTTTTCAATAAACTTGCAAGAACATCTGAGCAAGGGAAATGAACCCCGGACTATTAAAATTGGATCAGCGGTGTAAAAGTTTCATATTTTTACGAGAGATTTTTCAAGAAATGAAATCTAACAGTCTGTATTCTTAGAAATTTTAATATTGGAATGACGAGAGATAAAATTAGAAAGAAAGAAAATATTAAAAACGAACAGTGTATCATTTCCTTTAGTTTCCTTTTCTTAATTACACCAACTTAAAATTTCGATACGCTTAACAATTTCTCGCAAATTTATAACGTTAATTAAGAATTTTAATCAGAACTCTTATGAATGTTCACGACCTCTAGTCAAACTCCTAAAATAAATGAAAAACGGTCGCACGGCTTCTCAACGCAAATATGCAGATGAGAATATCAACTCATAATGAGTTCAAAAATTAAAAAGTACTTAATTAGTATTCACGGCAAAACAATGAAAAAGGCGGGGGTGAGGCGAAGGGGGCCAGAAGCAAATGAAGTAGTTAACTATAAAACAGAATTTCCGTTGGACGCATCGAAAGTTTAAACTCCCCGAGCTTCTTGCAAAAAAATAAGACAGAAAAAATTACATTGGCCCCGTCGCGTAAACAATCCCGAAAGAAAATTCAAGCTTCTCAATTAAAGCTTGCTTCTCGACTCTTGCTCCATTGTACTTACCTCCAAGCGTCAAAGCACAAATAGAAGAACTAAGAGGCAAATTATTTTTTAAACTTCCCCAAAGGAGGATAGCATTGTTAGCAGTTTTAGCGATGTTTTTAATTTTAGTTACGAATAAATAAACTACTATTAGTTTGCAATTCGTTTTAATATTAAATTTATGCCGGGGTTTAACGATGTATTTTTTATTAGCACAGTAAAAAGCGTGTTTAAATCTGGAAATAGTACATTATATTGAGAAACACATAAACGTATGTACCATGATTTAAAAGTTTCCTTACATGAAAATATTCCCCTCGTGAAGCATGCCGTAAATGTCTAGTTTAAGACGAGAGAAGCGCCACAGTGTGTATAGTAAAAGAGAAAAAGTGATGGAATTTTTACGTGAGTTGTTATTTAATATTAATAAAGGCAGAAATTTTTAGAAAAATAATAGTAACGTTGTTTATGCATGGAATATTAATATTGTAAAGGAATTTTCTTGTTTTATTTACCGAGATAAAAATTTATTACATCTCCTATGATGTGATGAGTCGAATCTGTATCTCGAACAGTTTACTATTCAAATATTGAATAATTATTTTTGTCTTGTTACAATGTAGGTAAATTTTAGAAGTCAGTAGAAGCGAATAATTAAATGCTTAACAGGAAGTACACCCTTTGATCTCTATAGTCAAGCTCCAACCTCGTATATAATTGTTCTCTTTAGTAGTTTCAGTGAGATCGATATTCTTATCCTCTTCCGGACAATACTACGACTTATGTTAGTTTACAAGTGGTTTACCGATATTTCCTAAAGATGTACGTTAAATATGCTTTGTAAATGATTCCCACCAAAGTTATAATTTCTTTATTCTGCATCTCTTGCACTCTGCATCTCTTTTTTTTTGTTTACAGTAAAATTACTAATTTCCTGTATTATCCTGTATATTTACTTAATAAAATGTCATTTTGACACCAGACGAATATTTGTTCTCTATAATCTAAATTTTTCTTTTTCTTTTTAATTTTCATTTAGGCCTACTTTTATTTCATATTTTTTATTATTTCACTTCAGCTTGCTGATCTTATGTTTAAAAAATGTAATCTTTTACTTTAATTGTAAGTTTTTTAAAATCTACAAATAACTATTTTCTGTTCTACTTTTTTACTAGACTGTAACCGACGGACTATATGTTAATTTTAACTTTGGCCAAACAATTTTTTGTACACCTCAATACCTCCTTTCTCCTCCACCATTTGCAAGATTCACTCTTGATTTAAAAAAAAAAGCTCGTAAAGCCTCTCATTCATACAGTCAAAATAATTCAGTAGTTCGGCTGACCTAAATCTGCCCTCCTCTCTCTCTCTCCCACGCATTGTAATGTAACCCCCTCTGGTTTACTTTAAAAAGCGACGTGAAATAAAACGAAACAGTACGACCGTAATAAAGAAGCTCTTGCAAAATAGAGCAGTGGAGATAAGAAGGAAGTTCTTACCCTTGACCTTCAGAGCCGCGGGCGCAACTTTTCCTGGCACATTGTACAATGGATCTTCTCTTGGATTTGCGTGAGTAGCCAGCTTCTTCGTGTGCTCCGTTAGTGTGTACGTCAGGGCCATTGGACTTACTTTGAATGGATCTTTTTCGAGCCCTTCGAAACGAATAACTGGAGAGGCCAGTATTAGCAGTCGGTTCAGGTCGTAGAGCGGCCCTCTTCTTCGTCGGCGTTTTGGTCGCGGAGAGGTCTGCGTGGAGATCAAATTTTAAAGTTAAGGACCGTCTAGTACTAATCTATATATGATTTTTAGTTTTATTTATTAGTCTTTTTTAGAAATCTTTAAAATTTATATCTAAATAATGCGAGCTGTGTATAAATAAATATCCCACGATAATCAATATAAATTCGCAACGAATTTATTGAGCATGAAGTACAAAACGTTGTAATATTTGAACAATGCAATCGAAGATTTGGTTTATAAAAATTTATTAACGTTGTAAATTTATCAGTCTGAATGTTTGTTGCTCATATATTAATTGAACTTATTGAAAAAAGTAAATAATTCATTATAAAAATTATATAACTTCTTATGGAACACTACATAGTATGTTTTTCACATACGAATATAAATATTACAGTTACAGATCCATCAAGGTATCT
Source organism: Ormyrus rosae (assembly GCA_035047165.1). Classification (NCBI taxonomy): domain Eukaryota; kingdom Metazoa; phylum Arthropoda; class Insecta; order Hymenoptera; family Ormyridae; genus Ormyrus; species Ormyrus rosae. Next base: position 448,179 of record JAWWML010000031.1, on the reverse strand, counting down.
GAAATTTAGATAGAAGAATCGAAAGAAAGCACCAAGCAAGATAATAAAAAATACACCGAACAAGTCCCGTGTCTTTGAGATTAGCGAAAAATACAGCGAGTCAATAAAGCAAAATGAAGTGGAGATGCCGCGGTCTAACGTAGGTAAGCGCAAAAATTAGAATGAAGAGGCAAAAGCACCCGGGGAGAGAACGCGAGCTTCCCGGTAGTTGTAAGTCAAGCAGGCAGAGGGTGCGCGCGCACGAGAGAAAAGGCGAATAAATAAAGAGGCGCGCACGCAGCCAAGTGCGTGCATGCGTATGTATACGTACGGCTGGCTTCGGTGGCTTCCAGCCTTTCGGCGCCGCCAGCTTCTCCAGGTACTTCTTGTGCCTCTCCCAATCCGAGGGCTTCGTGAGAGCTCTGTGCAATTTCTTTCTAATCTGCGCCCTACAGCGGCCAGGGCACGATAAAACGAAGAAATTCAACTGTGAAACTTTTAAATCGCCCGCGAGAAACTCGGCGCTGCCGCTTCTGCTCTAACTCGACGAGACGCTATTTTCAGCTCCGATCGTCCGTATAGCTGCGCTTTTCTTGCTTTTTTACTCACTCTCTCCCACTTTTGCACTCATTCTCACTCTCTCATTCTCTCCCCCTCTCTCTCTCTCTCTCTCTCTCGGCCCGTAGCTTTCCTCCCCTTTTGTTCGCCTTTTTCCGTTCCCGACTGAACAAGACGCATTTTCATAATGTGCATTATAGTCCGACGCCCGTTCGATATACACGCGACCTTTTTCTTTCCGTTTCTACTTCGGCCTATTTAATCGTATGGAAAAAATTTTTCCAAGTCTTTAAGGAGCTTTAACAATGTGCCATTATTTTTCCCAACTTTTATTATTCAGAACTTTTGCTGTTTCTAAGTTTCACAAAAATGTTGAAATTTTGAATTATAAACAAATTTTTGTGCTTTTAAACTTTTTCCTGGTGCAAAAAATAATTCCTTGAACTTTTTGAAGAAGATAAAAAACTATTACATGCGCTGAGTAAACAAAATACTAGACCTTTGAAATGTTTTTTTTTAAGCAAAAACAGCTCCCAAATGCAGTGTTTTAGGCTTAAAAACAGCATAATTTCCAATTTTAAGCGAACGTGCAACGAATTAAATGGTCAATAAGATCCACTTATTCCGTGGCTCTATTTTAATTACATAGAATATCTGGCGGTACTTACGCGGGATCTGAAACGCCGGGATGTAATTCGGGATGAACGTTGAACAACATAATGTAATAATTTAAGCACGTGGCTTCGTGGATATTCTACGTACGTCCGACCATTTATGGCTTATAGGTTCACAAGCGTTATGAAACTGTATCTAGGATCATGCAAATCACGAGGAACCAGGAAATTTTGTTCTTCTTTTATGCGCCGATACGTGTAAATACACCGAGCAATAGTGCAGGACGTTAAATATTGGTTTAAATCCTGATAGTAAGGTAATCGTAAACTTTAATGGAGAAATGCGATGTAAAAAGATTTTCCATTTATTAAATGTATACATTTAATATTTGTGAATAATTTTAATTGCAGATAAAAGCTATTTGTTATTTACTATCAGTATTTTTTGTGTTTACGATAATATATATACACCGTTTATTCAAATAAAATAAACGGATGTTTATTTTATTTACTTAATTAACTCAATTTTCAATCAATAAAATGTTATTGATGTTTTCTCGCAATACTATTATTAAAAAATGTCAAAAAATAGATTCGCATTTACAAACGTAAGTGCTTAACGAGCTTGAATTTCTAATATTAATGCATCCCCTTATGTACACTTGAATTACGTGTGAGCACATCATACACCGTAAAATATGTATGTATTCGTATTTAAAGCATGCAAATGTACTAATGTAAGAGCATAGAAACAAGGTTAATTAATATTAAAAATCTATAGTTCAAAACAGTCAACGATAAAAAGAAACGAAGTTTTACCATTATTTTCATTATTATCTAGTGCGGAATTATAGTTAAATGCTTAATAAGACATATCATTTGTTCATTTAAGACCAATTATAGTAATTTAATTATTAAATGACTAATTATTAGTACATTATTTTATATTTAATTAATAAAATATGCATTGTGAACTAATTGTGAATTAAAACAAAATCCTCAAATACAAAAAGGAAAACGAATCTCTCTAGCTAAAACACAGAATTTTCGCTAATTCTCAAAGTTATTAATTAATCGATCATTTTAATTATAAATGGGTAAACGCTCGGTATCCCAGTCAGCATACCGGTATATACACTTCCTCTAATTGTCACTTCATGAATCTCCACGCGCGAACTCAACGCGCGCACATTCCACATTTCACTTATTCATCTGTGCGTGCTTGTACGCAGACCTTAAACTCGTCTCGTTGCGTAGGTCGCGTGTGCACCTCATACTGATCAACCTGCTTACCCTCCGCGCGAGATCACATTCGACTTACACCCCGCGCCTCTGGTTGTAATTTAATATATGCTTCCTGTGAAATTTTGAACGCTCCGATGATTCCGTCCTCTTTGCGTTCGCCAGAATTTAATTTATTCGAAATGATTAAGCGCACGGGGCTCTAAAAGTTTACGATGAATTGAAGGAGTGAGGAGATATTGGTTTCCTGGGTGTGTCTCCGGGAAGAGTTAGGGATCAGGTGCAGAGTAGTGTGAATTTAAAGCCTGTTTGTAGCCGATGACGTTTTCATCCATCTTCACGTTCGATCGGCAGTTGTCGGTTTACAATAATCGTCTATTCCTCGTTCGCGCAACGGGATGAACTGATTTTTCGAGGCGAATAAGGCGGATTTGCTAGTCCCAATTTTTTCCTCGACTTTCATTGTGGCCGTAAGTGGATTTAGATATAAAATGAATAACCGGCTTAGCAAACGAAGCTCCCTTAGGCGAACTAAGCGGAACATCATCCTCCCCCGTCCTTAAATGGATAACGTTTTGCGCATGCTTTTGCGTACGGCGCGCGCTTCCACGTTAACGTGGAAGCCGCTTTAAAACTTCGTTTCACGAAGTGTTGGCGTGGGCCGTTGGAGATTTCGGGGTCGGCGATGTTGCGGCTGAAAAATCCATTACACGACGTTCTTCGTGCACTCGGAAAAGTTTCCTTGAGTAAGTACACGTCAGCGAGTGGATCATGAAATATTTACTTTGACTTTTGGCCGTGAAAGTGTCTGTTTCGCGCTGGTATTTTAACAGCGTTTTTGTTTTTAAAGTTAAAAATAGTTTTATCGCGGAATCCGAACTGTGACTAAATTGATTTTGAATAATTTTAGCAATCTCTGTACGATAAAATATGCATATAATCAATTAGAAACAATAAAATTATTTGTAACTTTAAATGATCTTACATTTTATGTACAAGCTTTGTCTGTGAATATTTAGTATCTGCAGACGTTGAATTCTACCAATTATGTCTTTTGGCGAGTAGTGACTTTAACAGTCTTCTGTTATGCTGCAAGAATTACATTTGTTGCTCGTCATAATGAAGCTCACCTGAGCTATAGAATGCACTACACAAATTAGCTTTCTCTATTGCTTCGGGAAGCCTTTAGTGAGACTAAGTTCGTTATATTGAAACATGAATAGGTTTTCTGATAATGGCGGAGTAAAAGTTGTTGATCGTAATTCAATATGGAACGTGGATTCCCATCCCCGTCAATGCGAAATATGCACAAACATTTTTACCGGAATTTTTATGATGAATCGAGCAGGTTTCCCAAAATTCGAGGCGCTGCTTTAAAAAAAACAGTAATACTACGTACAATTGTTTCGATTAAACGTAATTCTAATTAACAAAACAGATATTATCATTAAAAATAGTAAAGCCTGTCTGTGTAAAACAAAAATTCGGGTGGAAACAAAAATACGATACGAGGCGGCGGTAAGCTATTCACATACAAATGGCATAATATGCGTAGGCCACTGTGTGTAAAGTTACATGCATCCTAACTAACCTTTCCGGTACTTCGTAAATTGCAAAAGGGAAAAAATATTTTTAACTTTAAATTGCCCTTTCATACGTAATTTTACAAATTGACCAATTGCAATATTTATCATCCATGAAAGCATTTTTTTAAAGCCTTAAAATGCAGTTGAAAATTAAAATTTAAAAATTAAAAAATTTTTGAATATCCTCATTTATATGTTATATACAGTTCTAAAAAGTGGCATTAAACAAATTTAATACGGAAAAATGAAAAACTAAAGTTCAGTAACCGCGTTTAATTCATGCACCCTTTCAGACACCCTCGAATCACCTAGAAAATCACTTTTTATTCCGTCCAACAGAAGTTGACGCATTAATAAAATGACAAAGGGACGAAATATACTTTTAATCACGCGATCCTCTCTCGCGTCGCGCGTCTCCCGCGACATTTCATCCTCCGAATCTTGCGTCGCTTTCATCTCCTAAGATTATAGCCGGAGAGCGCCTTATTCCCAAGTGTTACTCCTCGCAAAGGAAGTGGAGGTCGCGCGCCGCGACGTAGATACACACCGTTTTCCCCGTTACATTGGATATTCCGCGCCGACTGCAGCTGCGGCGGCGACGGCGGCTAATAGACGTATCCTCCTCGGCGGAGAGCTGCGACCGCCGACGAATGGCACACCGTTTTCGCGTGAAATGATACGATTTCCTACGAGACGACGTCGTTCCGCGCACGCGTATGTACGCCTTCCGTTTACAGGAGCCCCGATATTATTCCGACGACGGCGTCGCGAATGAATTCGCGCGAACCCAGGGCGATGACGCAGCTGCCACCTCACGCTCGAGCGCGAGAGTTTAAAGTATGCAGCTAGTCGACTATCGTAAATATTGTGCGTGTACCTAGGCGTGGAATGAGAGCTCGGGAGGGTTGTTCTTCGCGGAGTAAGTGGGATAGATTGATGTACATTCATTTTCTCGAACGTGCAGGAGAACGATTAAGTATTACTTAAGGGCCTGTCGTAGAGCATGAAATATGATTGAACTTGTAACGATCGTTTTGTTAATGCCTCGTTTCGAATCATTGTTTTGTGTATAATTTATTAGCGATTAAGGAATTGGAAGACAGCATAGTGTAAGAATAAAAATATGAGACTATCTTAAGATGTTCAACGTGGAAGCTTCTTTTGGCTTAATGTAATTAATTTAAAAAAAATGTTCTTAATTCAATGAAAATTTCTGTCAAAATTGTAGCCAAAGTAACAATAATTCAGACATATTGCGCGCACAATATCATTTCATGAAATTTCTCTGTTCTCTATCTTGGATTGGCGTTATTTAAGTTTGCATTTTGTTTCAATTACTGCATCAATTTCTCCAATCTACTGCATGATCTGCGCACGTAAATCCTACGAACGAGCCAGTGGCACGTGTTAATGATGAATGGTGTTACGTTATTGAAAATGAAAAGGTTGAGTCAGAGTAAGCTGTATTATTTTTTTAAATGCACGAAATCGCGAATATCAAATTTTTTAACAGTAAATCGTCGATTTTAAAACGATAATTACGATTTTTATGGGAATCCATTTAATCGTTATTTTCATTCAGAACGCCCCATTGCTAATAATTTTTCTTTTCATGCATTTTACAGCAGATTTGAAAAATTCCTAGAAGGGTTAGTGTAGTTTTCTTTCGGACTTTGCTCGAATGCTCTTTGTTTTTTCAAAAAAGTAAGAAAAAAATGATGCTAAATCAGATAATTATGTTTAGTTCATACGGATGTACCCTGTTAGAAACGTCATTAATTTTTACAATAAATAATAAAATTCAATGCGCCTCGCGCGTACTATTTTCTTTTTTTTCAGCGTGATTTTACTTTACTTGATTTAAATATATCGTAGAATAGTCTGCTAATTTTAAAAATAAACTATTAATTCTTTTAATTATTTCAATTTAATTTCAAATCTTTATGAAAATTCAAATCTATTAGAAAATTCTCGCGCCTATTTCTTGTCGACCAATCAAAATCAATCTTTAAATGCTTCACAACATTCGGCCATCATTTTTTTAAGAGAGGAATAAGCTATTTAAACTTTTTTTCATACTAGAATATGATTATCTACAGTTACAATTCTTTTTAACTTTAGTTGTGGAATCAACACAACTTTAATTATTTTTATTAATAAACTTGAAAATCAGTCTAGCTTCGAAGTGGAAATATTTTAAAGAAAAAATATAGAAAAATAGAACATGGCAAATCGAAATAATATTTTTTCGCGATAAGCTGATAAAGTATTTCAGATTTGAAGAGGCGAACGCAGACGAGCAATAAAGAAAAATCTATCGGGCGAAAAAAGCTCCAAATTATTTCCGACTTTTACGTGAGCAATTTCGCAAAAGACGCAGCAAAATGCGTGCTGGCGGTCGAATATAACAATAAAAGAAAGAGAGAGAGCCAGTCAGGAGGAAGAAGGAAAGAAAAGTAAGGGAAAGAATAGTAAGGCCGAGGAAAAAAAATTGGCATAGAGGACCTCGAAGAAAGGTGCATTACAGAGAGAAAGAAGAATGGAAAATAAAAGCGAACAGAAAATCAGAAAACACAGTGCATCCAATCGTCCATTCGCGAGGCGATCGGAAAATCGATAAGGCAAGTTGAAGGAAGAGTAGCAGCGAGAGTGAGAGGGACAGAGTAAGTGCAAGGGAAAATGCGACTAAACAAGGACAGAGGGAGAGAAGGGCAGTAGAAAGGACACAATGAAACGCTGAGCCGAAAGAGAGAAGGAGAGAGAGAGAGAGAGAGGGAAAAGGAGAGCATTGAAAGCGATAAAGGGAGAGAGTGGGACAAATAGGCGGAAATACAGTGAACGAAAGAAAGAGATTAACAGTGAGAGTGAGAGAGAAGGGGATATATATGTATGTACCACGGGTATGTGCTAGAAACTGGACAAAAGGAAAAATTCGGAGAAAGAATTGAAAAAAGCACCCTTAGAGAAAATAGATAAAAAGAGGAGAAAAAGAAGAAAAACAAAATGGGGTCTTCGGAGAGAAAAGTACTGATAGTCAAATTTAGTGGCACAAAGAATCGCTGAACGTACACAGTAGTTTAAGAAATCTTACTTTATCGAAAACCACTTTATCCTCTGATATAAAAAGAATTACAAGATTTATCAAGAATATCGCAGAATCAAATTTAATTTAAAGTTTCATTTTTAATTTTATCCAGGATATTCTCATAAAATTGAAAAATCTATTCTGAAAAGTAAGCGAAAAAGTATGTCATGAATAAACATAAAATTGGGACGTCCTCTATTGTATTCATGAAACTTCAATCAGTTTGAAACTTGCGATCAACTATACTATGTGCTTAAAAATTTATAATATAAAAGAAATGGTGACGGTTAAAATGTAGGTTAAGGTCTACAATATTAAATCTGAAAGAAATTGTAAATTAAAATTATTATAATTTCAAGATTAACCAAAATAATTTTAAAGAGCAAAACACGCAATTAAGTAAACAATTACGTAATTTTAACTAGAATTAAAAAAAATATTATTCTGTTTTCCTTCAGCAGTTTTCAGGTATTTTCGTAAACACATTTTTATTGATTTTTCACGTGTAAAAATATTTGCACTTTTAAAAAAATAGCTTTGAAATTTATAAATATTTTTTTGTTTTATTTACACTCAATTTATTAAAATTATATCGAAAAAGTTAAAAAGAAAACAATACGGTTTAATTTAATAAACAGTTCTTATTTTTCACAACTAATCTAAGCCCGCATAATTAAAGAATCCTCCAATTTAACTGCAGCCGATAAATCTTCCCAGAGCCACGTAATTTTCCTATTTATTCAAATTCCTCCTCTCTAAGGTAAGCCTTTCGACCAAAGACAAATGGTAAGTGAGCGCGTCGCAGAAGCAAATCGAAAAAATGTATTAATGGCCTGCCGCCCCTACCTCGGCTCGGAGGGAGAGAGAGAGAGAGAGAGAGAGAGAGAAAGAGCGCGCACCGCGTCCGAGACATTGAGTGAGAGACATAGCGAAGAGAAATTGACTGAGTGAATGAGTGAGCGAGTGATACGTTCAGTCGCAATCCCCTCGTGGAAAATCGGCGAACGTGAAAATCCCAGTGGGCGAGAGGCCGGGGCCGCAAGCAAACACACCCGCGCCCATTTTCACGGACGCGTATATAGATATATATATGTACGAGGATCGCGGTATAGGCAGTCGGCCGAGCCGTAAGGCGGAGTGCTGGAAACTTACTCTCTTGCCATGGCCCGCTGGTGGAGCGTGTTGCAGATAACTCGATACTTGAGATATCGAGACTTGCGGAGTCCACGCAGCAGGCTGTTTAAATTCTCCTTGAAGCTCTGGTTGCCCACCATCTGATGGATTCTCCGCGCGTAGATCATGTGACTGGCCGAGGGCAGGGACGAGGCGGCGGTCATTGAAACGGAAAAAGTCTTCAGTGAGGCAGTAAAGAGAACAGCTTATAAAAGATATGTATGGGGCATAAGTAGTAACTAAACATATGCAACAATATTTTGCTTATTAGACTCTCGAAATTAGTTTATAGAATAGTTCTGTAATGTATAATCGGGAAGTATATAATTTCTGCTAAATAAATTATGTAGTAAACATATTATTTCTATATTTTCTGTGAGTACTGGATAAGTTGTGTTCTCAAACGACTGTCTCCTTTCCTTGTTTAATTAAAAAACTCTTTTATTTAAACAGTACAAATTTTCAACGAAAAGAGTCTAAATTTTCACATATATAAATTTGAATAAAAACGTGGAAGCGAAAAAAAGGAGAGAAAAAAATAGAAAAAAAAAAAAAAAATCGGCAAACGTCAATCCCCATCGACGCACTTGATATTCGTGCGCACGCGCGCCTGCTTTTTCCTCGCAGGAGCGGACTCGTTCATTGAATTCCGATGGATCGGATGTAATGAATAAAACGCGCTTTTGTGTGGGTTAACTGGAGCCTTTTTAAAGCCTCTTTTTTTACGTTGCGATTAAACGCGATTGGATGCGCTAAATTAAATTAATCGACCTGTTCCTCCTTCAATCCCTTTGATATATAATACACCTGGCGCTTCACTGAATTTCACCAATCGGTAGATTTAGAATTTTCGCGTTTTCTTTCCTTCCTTTCAGCCCCCTTTTTTATTCCTACGATTCGAATCGACAAGTGAGAATCAATGCATAAAAATGATGTGATTAAGTTAGGCAACCAATGTTTTCTGCCACAGTATGAGTAATTAATACTCTGATTCTCAGACTGTCGTATTTACCGGCAGAGGATGGTTTTTATTTAATGAGATTCTTCGTTAGAATATTCATAATTTCTAATTGATTATTCAAATTTGTAATTTTTTTAACATTGCTTTTCTTTGCAGCTCAGATCTTATTTGCATAATGTAGAATATGCAAATAAAAGTTTTTAAATACGAATAAACTGTGGTATACTTTTATTTCAGGAAGTTTAACGTTTTAATATTTTAACGTAAATTAAGACCCTCGTCAAAAGTTTTACTTATATCTTTTACACATGCCATGATGCACCGTCTTTCGTGCTTGTTTTTCTTCCGTAAGTTATACGTTACGTTAACATCACTGTTTTAGCTTTGAAAATACAAAAAATACATTATGCAAAATACTCTTTCAATTTCAAGATACATTACAAACATAATTTAATTTCAATGCAATATTAAGAAACAATTCATTTACTAATAAAACATTATAATTTTTTTTTTATCTTTTTTAATGTCGACTTTTACGTCCCAATGTCAGTTTTGCTGGAGACCAGGATCTAACCAGAGACCTTCTGGTTGAAGGACCGGTACTCTACCAACTGAGCCATCGCTGCTCCCTTCATTACACGCTTAAATCTTTCGCCTTTTACATTATAATTTTACAGTAAAAATAGAAATATAAAAGTAACAATTAATTTATCAAGCAATTTGAATACGCTAATACCAAATAAATCGAAAGTATTGTCTTGTTCCGAATAATGTTTACTATTAATTTCAGGAGTAACGAGAAAAGAAAAACTCTTAAAATAATATTCCCCGGTAAAATTTTATCAAATTTTACGCGCTAATTATCGTTATCGAATAATTAATTAGCGACTACATAATAGAAATCTATGCAATGTCGATACAGTTTTTGTGATTTCAAATAACATCAATCAAGTTTTTCCAATAATGAACACTTTATTATATTCCTATCCACAACTTATTCAAAAATATTCAATAAGAATGAAACAATAGACATAAATATATCAATTGTTATTAATTCATTTTAAAAACAAATAATTTTCTGCATCTGACACCACCTTCAAAAAAGAAAAAGTTACGAGAAATGCGGTCAAAGTTCATGAGATAATGTAAACTATACGTATATGTGCATAAATACACGAAAGCAGTAGAGTATATCGTGCTTAGTCAGACATGATACGTGTATAGAAATACTGTCCTTATTATCTCGCAAACTTTGATTGCGCTTGTTTTGACTTTATCCTCACTTGAAGAGGTCAAATTTTAATTAAATTTATTTAACGAAACCTAAATATTTACATTTATTCACAATTGCCGTTTGACAAACATTGCTTTTTCTACCTCTCATTATTCGAGTTTAATTGCCTCTGATGAAAAACGGGGCAAAGTGCATCAAACTGACGATGTTTTACAAAACTTTCACACGTTATGAATTTAAGAATATTTTTCTCGCTAAAAGCTCGCCACGCGTAGCTCTTTAAATCGTCAGCAAAAAGGAGAACGAGACACACTCGTACTTCTACTTTTATACAGTCGATATAAGCGATGCACTTTTCGCCGTCGCGAGTCATAAAAGAAAAAGGGTAGGGGGGGGGGTGCTTCTGCATGGCAGTCCTTCTTCCTCGCGCCTCCGTACACAATCGCTCTTTCACATGCACACAGACGCGGAACATTACGCGCACGCAGTTGGTGCAGGAAAGAGGACAATGGGGATGAGGATTCATTCGAGATGCGATCTCGAAGCAAAGGCGAAAATTCATTTCTGCCATCGTCGCTGCTGTCGCCGCCGCCGCGACAGTCATCAAAGCGCATCGACGCGCCATTGTCGCTGCCTGCCTCCCCCCCCCCCTCCTCCTCCTGCATTATGAAACTCGACATACCACCCCCGTGTCGTCTTTCCACCTACTGGTTGCGCCGCCGCTCCTCGACCGATGAATCCCGGAAACTACTCTCGCTCTCTGATCTCGTTCCGCTTCACTACGCCGGCGAAGGATGGATGTAGAATAGGACGGCATTTGAATTCGTTTCTTACGTGCCGGCTTGAAATGCACGTCTTTGGCATTATAATTCCCCCCTGCCAGTGTCTGATGATCCCGGAGGCGCTGTTGTTTGAAGCTCGGTTAATTGGAGAGTTTCGGATTTCGAGGAATGCACACCGCTGCTTTTCGAGCAATGCTGCGCGGCGGCAGGGCCCCTCCGGAGCTGTCATCGCTTTCGAAGGGATAATGCGCGACTGTGTGTGGACTTTGATAATACTGCGACCGGGCAAACACGGCCCGGCGGCGCGTTCCGAAATCGGGACGATCGAAGAACCCTCGCGATTATTGATTGTAGTAATAGAAATGGCCCTCTACGTGTTCAGCTGTCCGCCGAATTATTATCCTTGGCGAATTGTGTTAATATGTCGGTAGACTTTGCGGATTCGCGGAGTACGTGGTCGAGTTTGCAACTTCGTTGTGGGGGGAAGCAAATGGCTGATTTGGAATAGGAATGAAAAATTTAATTGAAACACGCAAGTAATGTTAAAAATTTACGTAAATTATGTTTACAGTTATTTAAACTTATTATTGCGTAATAGAAACTGAATGTAATTATAACAATGTATTCAAGTATTTCACTGACAATTCAATTATTTTACTCTGATGTAATAATTTAATAATAAATTGTCATTTGATTATGCACTTGTAATTTAAAACTAAATTTGAGAATGTAACGTAGACTACTACGGTGGATTGCATGTTAAGGTTGGTGGTCCGCTGTCTACCTCACAATGTAATTTACTTTACATGTACGCATTTCGCTTTATATTACAACTATAAAACTAAATAATAGTTTATAATTATAACAAGAAAAGCTGAATACGTACGTTTCCGAGTAACCGCCGAGATTAATCACTTCAAAAATTATTCTCATACAGTTAAAACAGCTGCATATATCACGTTACCATTCCGAAAATAATTTCCGCTCCTTTATTTCAAAGCAACTGGCAAAAAGTTTCCGACCACGTACGAAAAGTCATATTTGTAAAAAAGATGCAATGCAGCGACACGTAAATTCCCTATATCAGCCGCGTTTACAGCTACACGCGGCGGAGATCGAGAAAGAAAAGCGCCTCGAAAAAAACACTTTGATAGACATAAAAGAGATACGAAGTTTAAGAAGAAAAATAAAGAGTATCCCCGCAAAAAGAGAAAAACGAAGAGGAGGCTGAGACTAGAGGGAGTTAGCATATCAGAGGCGAATAAAGTCAAGTAGGTAGCGACTGCAACCGTAACGGAGAGAGAGAGAGAGAGAGAGGAAGATAAAGTTCCGGCAAACCAAATGAAAGAGGGGGAGAGAGGAGGAGAGAAGGGTTCTGAAGCTTTGAAATCCGCCGAACGAAGCACGCGCGTGTCTTATGCAAAGCGCGATGCACACGCACGCGGCGACGGCGTCTTTCCAAAAGTGGCGCTCACGCCCCGGACGTTCCCCGTGTATGACCCCTTTCGCCCCCTCCTTCCTTCCTTCCCCCCGTCGCCCTCCCACCCCTCTCGACAGCCATCTGCGGAAGAACCCCGCCGCAGCCGCGCGCGCGCCACGGGAAACTGTCTGCTCTCTCCCTCTCTCTCTCTCTCTCTCTCCCTGTGTCACGTTTAATTTCAACGGAGAACTGCGCAGGCGGCTTTTGCCCGAATAAGTCGGCAGCCGGTCTGATATGTGCAACTTCTGTGTACGCATGGGAATGAGAGGGACGGAGAGAGGCAGCCGCGACTTCAGCCGAATCGTTATGGCGATGAATGCATGAGAGACAATCGCGAGGGGAGACTGCTGAAAAATTTAAGCGGCCTCTCGCTGATGGGAGCGCGGTTTTCGAAGGAATTCGCGTCCGCGGTGGGAGATTTGGAATTTAATGTTGAGAAAGTAGTTTGAAGAATTATGAATTTAATTGGATAACAGAGAAAGTAAATGCATAATTACTGGTTTATTTGGGGAAGCTAGATGGATAAGGGTTTTCTAGTTAAATATAATAGGATGGTAAGTTACTAAAAAAAATCTGAAATTATTTTAGATATAAGTGGTAACATAATAGATGGTACAAACGATCAAAATTACAAGAGTCTGAATAGGGATCACTAATTTTGCGTATACTTCTCAGTCGTACAATTCTCATGGATAATAATCTCGGTTTCTTACAGTTCGGAGACTGCTATTTCTTACCGAGATGCACAAGTATTTTCTACCAGGTTATATTGCTCGACTTAACTCCATTTAAATCATCTCTCCTAAAGGAAAGAATTCATTGTTTATTATGAAGCTAAAAGGAAGCGCCTAGACTGAAAATTCTCCACAATTGCTACTAACTAGTCCGTCTCTCCGAGGAAGACATTATTCATATCTTTCAGCTTGTAGGAAATAATTATACGTTTGCAGCGTCCAATTTTAAAAGGAAAAATTGCTAGTTACGCAAGCCTTGTTGAAAATAAATCAAGTAATAAATCGTGAAAAAGTTACAAGTTTTATGTTGTAAAATAAAATAAGAACTAATATTTGATCCACTAAAAATTTTAAATTCCATTGAAGCTTCAACTTGTGAAGCGTTTTCAGTCGTTGGAGCGCTGAAGTTACGATATTTGCTCGGGATTCGGAATCCCATAATAAATGGATCGTAGTATGATGTATGGTTATGCCAGAAATGTTTTATGCTTGTCGGTCGGTAATAACCCCAGAATATTTCAGAAATAAACATTTGAGGTGAGACCGATGGTAACTTTCGGCAGGATAAAATTAGGTATCAAGCTGAATTGTGGGCTAAGTTAGTAGCAGAAAACAGTTACCTGTCTATTATTACTTTTTCTCGACCCGCATTGTTGTTTCGTTGCAAAAAATTATTTTAATAAATCTGAAGTAATAAAACTCTCTTGCACCTGTTCATAAAAATATATATTTAATTAATGTAATTACGCGGGAGTCGTTAAGATTCATTATCGTGATAAACATTTGTTTGTACAGAAAGATTAAACCTTCATTTAAAAAATGAGTTTAATTATTCAGATAATTAGTTAAAAATTTATTTTAGTTTAATCTGCCAGTATTCTATTAAGGTAATAAATAAATTTTATTACACTTTGTTTTAGAGAAAAAGTTTATCAGATTGCGAAGGTTTTTCGCTGACTTCATAATTTACAGAATTTCGTGGAAAAGCGACCACTTGGAACAAAAAATACGCAGGACGTAAAAGATGCATCCCTTTGAGGTCTGCAACTTTCGTTGGAAACTTTTCACTGAAAATTCATGCTTAGAAAAGTATAAACTTGAAAAATACTTCTTGAGTCTTTTACGTCCAACTTACTTTCACAGAAAATATTGTGATAATTATTTGAAATAATAAATTTTTGAAAAATGAATCCACTTTGAACACTTCACTTTTGATAGAGATTCGAATCCTTTATTTAAATTAATAAAGCGCATTTCGCTACCCGATATTTTGAAAAATAAATTCAAGAATAAGAGCTTGTTCGATAAAAATGGTAAACAACTGCAATGAACCAATACTGCAGAACAGTAGCATTCGGAACCGAAATCCTGGAAAATCAGAAATAAACCTGTCGCGTAATTCCGAACAACAACAACAACAGTCGTATAAACCCCACGCGGAATGGAATTCCAATTTGTAATATTGATTTAAATTGCGGCATAATTTTCAATGACAAGTTCGTCCTTACTCCCTTTCCCAATGACAGCCCCTCCGTCCCCCTTGACTCCGCCGACCATAAATTGAACGACGGCGCAGTGGAAAGCGCGTAACAAGCGAGCGAGACACGTCGGGGGAGCGAGAGAGAAAGGAGCACATAAATTAAACGACAAAACGCTGAGATGTACTGCTCGGCGAGAGAGAGTTGCGCAGAGAGAATTTGGCGAAAAGAGAGAGAGAGAGAGATAGAGGAGGGGAGAGAGCAGCAGGCACATAAATTAAACGACACAAAACGCTAAGACGAGATCTGAAGCAGGCGCGCACACACGTACACACAGAGGAATGCAGAGAGAGAGAGAGAGATTTGAAACGTCGCGCCGAAGTCAACGTATGAGAGGAGAAGGAGGCATTAGAGTCTCTGCGGGGCAAGTAGTGCAAGAAAGCAATCTCGAGTCGCGTCAACAATCAAACGCTCTGATTTCTCTATCTCGCTTCCGCTCCCCAGCCAAGTGTACATACTTTTGTCGGAGTGTCACTAATGCCGGCAAGGACGCCGAGCGTCGTCGCCCCGCGCCGAGAGAGAGAAAGAGCCGACGAATTGAAATTCCGTTGACAGCCCGCCTCCTTCGAGCCTCTGCGCGCGGAGCCGAGCGCCGACGATTCGTTAATGAACTTAATAATTCGTTTGTCGGACAATTACTCGATAGTAATTGATTGTCGCGGATTTCGCCGCGCTTTTCCGAGCTTTCCCTCCCGCTGAATCCGGATCTTGAACTTGCTCTCCCGACTGTAGGCTCTCTCGAGTCGTAAACCGTGCTATTTTCTAATTACTCCTTGTCATCTTGCTTATTTTCTTTTCTGAGAAATGTAATTTTCCCGCTCTTTCGTCAAAATGATCTATTTATAACCGTGACCGTTCTGATTATTGAAATGTAAAAAGTAGAACAGATTTTTGTAATTAGTTGTTTGTTATCGAATCTTTGAATGTCCGCACTTTTATTAGACATTGCAATTAGTATCTCTGGTATACGATTTTCATCGTAAAAAGAATCGAGCAAATAGTTAATGATTCAGGTAAAAAAAGTATTTCTTTTTGTATGATTATATGTGTACTAATGAGTTTGTTACTTTCACATATAAGTTCAGGAAAGCTTCTGATAAACTTTTTTTTCGCTAATTTCATTATTATTTCCAGAAAAATCGTTCTTAGCGCGATTTCTTCTTTAATTATTTCGCGCCTTCATTATTTGTTTATTTGTCTGAGTTGAACTTTGCCGAAACTTTGATTACGGAGGAAATCTGCCTTCAGACTCATTAATTATTAATGCTCAGCATATAACTGTCAATAAGCTACGCGATTAAAACAGTGGATTTGAATTTCAAGTTGCTCTGATCTTTTGAAGAAAAATTAAATAAAAATTGAATGTAGTCGCGATAAACAGATTTTTAAATCGCATTTGGGAAATTTGCACACAAAGCGTGTAAACACAAACCAAAGCTTAAATCACAAAGGCGTTGCGCGGAAATAACAAAGAATCAATGTAGAGCGTCATGGCCAGGTGTGCCGATTGATAAGCTGAAAATGAAGCATAAACTGGAACATAAATAATTCCCACTTAGTACAATCAGTCGTTCGTTTTTTTTTTAAGTAAAATATCGAAAATCGATACTTGACTTAAAAAAATGCTTAAATAATTTTTGGTTCCCCAGTTCCTCCAGACAAAAGCGTAAATTAGTATAATCGATAATTCAATATGCTGCTTCCTTATTTAAGAATAATTTGGGTGTTATCAAAGCATATTTCTAATTCACTAAACGAATGCGCACGACCAATATACTCACCCTTGTTGGCGAAAATACGTCAATGCGCTAAACAACGGGAAAAGAGAAATCTCTTCGTCGCCGAGAACGGAGCCCTTCAATCTCGCATTCTAAAAATAGTATACTCACTCGACAAATTCACTTTGCCGATTCAAACGAGACAGACCAGGGAAAATTCCCCACCATCGGAAAACGTTCTTTACCCACAAAGAGAAAAGTAAAACGGCAAGAAGAAAAGATAAAAAAAAAAAGAAAAGCAGGAGGGAAGAAAAAAAGGTCTGTAACCAAAGGAGATAGGCGACAACAGGGGATAAAAAAGCAAAGGAGAAAACTCGCTCGGTGCACCAACCTTTTTTTCGGCAAAGCCAGATCAAAGATTCGCTTGCTGGGCTCCCCGATGCTGTCCCGATGAATTCGTGGATATTGCAGCGACATCCTCCTGCAAGAAGCAGCGTAAAAAGAAAACGGTCAAAGTGGGAGAAAAAAAAGAAAAAGAACGCCGCCGAGCCGCGTGAAAAGTAACAAAGTAAGGAAGAAAAAAAAAGGAGAAAAGCAAGAAACGGGGGATCCGGGATAAGGAGAGAAAGGAAGTATAGGGGAAGGGGGAAAGCAATTTTCGCAAACTCCATTGAGTTGCCTCCGGCGAGGCTGCCCGTATGGGGGAGGTTCCGTGTCAAGTGGTCCACTTAAAAGATAGAAATCCTCCGGACTTGGTAAACAACGAGTGCTCCGCGAAAATGCGTATGAAAAATTTTATAAGCTCCTTTGAGTATTTTCGAAATTTCGATGGAAATTTTCGCAGGAGCCTCGGCGCTTACCGCGAAATTATTTTCTTTTATGTAATATTTAATGCAAAGCTTCTCGGGAGCAAAATATTTAGACTGAGTTTTTTGTTAGAAACTTTGTAAAATATTTTTTACGAGATAAAGGTAAAGCAGGCGCAACTAAAACTAAAATAAAAAACATTATCGCTTCGAGTTTTATGGGTTTCGCGGCGCATTGAAAAATAACCGTAACGTTTACGATATTAAAAAACAAATCTCGATAAAATCCGAAGCACTCGACGCCGATAGCTCGGTATAGGCGTAAGCAGCCGAGCAGTTGGAAAAACTTACGACTGCGTCCTGTCGAATTTCTTCTGGACGTGCTTAGGCTGGGCCATGATCCTGATTCGCCTGGAGGCGCGGGCCCTGAGCGCCGAGCGGACGACGGAGTAGGGCCTCGGCTGCAAAATGAATTTCAAACAGCTTAGAGCTCGCGGTCGACCCGGGACGAATTAAGCTTATATCCCACTCTCCCCGTCCTCCGAATATAATCGCGTTCTCTCTCTCCCCCCGTCGGCCGGTATGTATTCGCCCGCTGCTCCGACCGATACCAAAGCCTCCCTCGCGGGATATTACCTATATATGTATAACCGGGACTCGTCCCTCTTCTCCCTACCGGGGGGCTCTTGTTTGCGGACTTGATGCGGTTAGATGATCTAGCTTTCGAATCTTAAGTGTGATTGCAGCTTTCAGGTGAGTGTCGGATTATGTTGACTTGGAATTTTAACGGCCTGATAAAGGGTTAATGGCTTGCTTAATGCCGCTCTTTCAACCCCCTTCGCCATCAGACTTCACTGAATCCTTGAACTAATCTTTCTTGTTTTTAAATTAGTTTCTTTTTTTTTTTGTTGGTTAATCGTTGGCTTATTTTTTAATTTTAATGCAAGTTGTGTCTTTTTACTGACGTTCTAGGATTAAATGAATGGCTACTTTAATAATAATAAAAAAGATGGAACGGTGTAAAAAAGGGTAAATTGTTTTTCATTCAACGGTATTGTCAGTTTCAAATGTATTGTCTGCTATTTTCACGTATCGTACTCTCATTTTGTAGGGAATTCACGTCTAACCTTTTGTTTTTTCAATATAAAGTTAAATTTTCAACTTTTAATAGACACATGTTCATTCGGAGAATAGTGCAAAGAGATTCGAATCGGACCAAGTCGAAATTCCTCGAATTGCGAATACATTGTTTAACTTTGTCAAACAAGAGAAATTATATAATATAGCCACTGAAAGAAATGCAATCCGGGTTAGTGTTTCTAGAATTATGTTTTTATAGAATTTTTAGCTGATTAAACTCGGTGAAAACCACTTAATAATACAAGTTATTTAAAGTGACAGTCGCGTAAATTATTAAATAAGGTTGGGGCAAAATAAATATGGATTATTAGAATACAAGTTTAAGGAATGACTTTTTACAATAGCAATATATTTTTAGTTAACCGTAGTTACGTACTTTTGCACGCACCATTTTAACACGCAAGAAGCCTCCACCTTGCGCTGACTAAAACTCGACAACGCTCAACCTTAAAAAAAAAAAAAAAAAACTAAAAATCTATCGGCACTTTCGGCACGTCAAAGGAATCTAGAATATTGCATTCCGTTCGGGAACCCGTAGTTGCGAACTCTCGAAGCCGAATAGCCCAAGATTAATAAAAGCGGCAATTCTGCGGAGCAAGTTTGACTTTTCAAGAGGCGCATTATCTCGCTCCACAATAAGGAAACGTTGCCGCGCGCCGTATCGCGAAGCGCCGTCGTCGTCTTCTCTCCCGCGGCACTTAACCGACTGGGAGGCGGAAATGTTTAACAACGTCTAGGGGCGATTGTCCACGGCAAACAGCCCGTCGGTACTTAAGTAGTTACGGCTCAGGATGACAAACGCGCCGAAGCGAGAGCGATCTTGAGAGACGACGACGACGACGTCGACGCAGTCATCGGCGAAGGCCGCTTTAGTTTCTCTCGCGCAAAGCTCGAACTTTTATCAAAATTGACGAGGTATCGCGAATGGAGCCGCAGCCAGTTGTGCAGCGATTGAACACAAGGACTTTTGTTTCGGTTGTACTTTTAATGAGAACTTGGTTCATTGAAAATTGTAAAAAAAAGCTTTGTTCGATGATGGTCTGCGTTATATTATTTGATGGAATTTACTGCGCAACGAACAAAGAGCGATTCATAGAAGTTTCTGGCAGGGGTTATATTTGAATGGCATTTTTGAGAAAATATTCATCGGTTAAATTCATAGAGAATTTACAAAGAATTTAAAAATGCGCAACAATTAAGAAAAAATGATTATATTTCAAAAAATTCTACAAAACGGTTATATTCCCCGTGCAATAAAATTGAAGCACAAAAATTCAAAAAGGAAAAACGTTCGCCACCGCAGCTCCTTCACAAACCATTTATATTCTTCATCTAAAAGATTTCATAAGTGCCGGAGTTCACGTAAACGCGATACGGCTTCTATTGGCTTTTGGGTAAAGGATTTTTTTTCCGCTCTCGAATGCCAATTCGCTCGGCTTGTTTTTATGCGTGCGCTCTCTGCTTTTAAGCCACTCAAAGAAATCGAGTAAAAAAATACAGCTCTTTCGGGGCATCGTAAAAAACGAGGGAGTAACTGGGATCCGCATCATTTGATTGCCTGCCACGATCTGTGAAACATAGAGCCCATAATCTCAAATTAATATCTCGCGGTTCTCAGTTCTTTCGCCGCTGTAGCTTTCTTCGAGTCATGAATAACGAATGAAAAATATGCGCGCATTCATTGTAAACGCCAAAGCGACTTTTTTTCAGTGAAAAATGTAACTGAAGCCAATGCAGTACATGTGTACTCGTAATAAAATTTTATTTATAGGTTTCACTGATTTTAACTCGGCTACGGCATCTCCAAAAGAAATTCTTAAACAGGCGATAAATCACTAATTTTTCCTATTTTAAGCCGTTGTTTCAAATAACGCGAGATGTCTTCGAAAAGATCACTGAAAACTTTTAAATAACACAAAAATTTGTGTGGTATGATTCATAAAATTTTTAGGAATGGACATTTTAAAAAGATAGTGCGAAAATTTGTGAACTGATCCGAAGAAGTAGGAATGAACCAACAAAGACCAAACTGAACTCAATTAAATTGTACGTTGGATTGAAATGGAGGACCAAAAAAAAAAAATATATAAAAAAATCAAAGCAATTTCAGAGGTTTCTTCCGCGAATTATCAACTATGTAAAAATAATATTCGTACCCGTTCACTATTGTAACAAAAAAAATATGTATATATCTTTTAGTTGGAACAAATTTCGAATTTCCTCTGAAAATACGCGGGAATTCGACTTTAAATAACTCAAAAACTCCTGAAGCGATTGATCGACGTTGATGAATTTCGATGCGGAAAAAATGTCGATCGACTAGCTCGACGGAAGTTGGGGGGGGGGGGGCACGGACGAGTTCTCATTTTTTCGAAAATTCCCGCGTAACCCTAAGTAAATTCTCCCGTCGACTCGCAAATGCGCGCAATCAAGCTCTCGTTCGCATGCCGGCCAGCCAAGCACGTACACCCACACACACGTACACACACCCACACACATAAACGCGCGCGCGGAATCGCGCATACAGATGACATCGAGGGAGTTTTTCAGCGAATACGAGAAACCTGCATCACGGCTCTCGAGCGCATAAAAATCCTCCCTCTCCCCACAGGAGCCACCGCGCCGCCCGCTGTATGCGAGAGATTCGCTTCCGGTGCAGTGAAAATATCGAAAAGAGGAACGACGACGACGACGACGACGATTTGGCCGCGCGGCGGAATCCTCCTGGAAGATCCCGAGCGGGAGAGACTTGGCAAAATACCGGATGCGCTGTATACTCGATAATCTGCATGCGGGTAATGATGAATCGCTCGATTGCGGCGTCTTTGATTTCGGATGCGAGATTTATTTTCGGTATTGACTCCGGGAGTATTAGACCCGAGCCGAAAGAAGTTTAGAGTTTCACCGGGGAGGGATGGAGATTTCTTTGAGTAAACTTTTGCACGGATCCTCGAATTTTTAGGATTCGAAAATTTTAAAGTATGGAATTTGCGAGATGTGCGTTAAAGTGGTTTACTGTAGATAGTATTATGCAAAATTTGGTAATAACCTAAGCGAGAAAATAGAATTTCAATTTCTCAAACAATTCCCTGTCTTTTTCAATACAGTGTAACCGAAGTTTATTATGTACTGTATCTAATAAATCTTGCAAACTCGTATTCGACATTTTTAAATAAATTTTTAATTGAAAAGCATTAGTTGCTCCATACGTCTTATTGACGTGAATACTTGATAACGACAAATTTTTTATGCACTTTGTTTACTGTTCAAATGCGACGTCTTCTTTCTTAGAACAACTTTTTTTTTTGTTTTGACCTCCGTAAATCCGTTGCGTAACTCTAGTGAAAATAGGTCGCGTGTACTTCTACGGAAAGGCGATTTGAAGCTACGACTCCGCACGACTAGATGCTATCGAACTGTATCCTTTAACAAAATGTGTAAGAAAAGAGATTTTGAGCTTCTTACTCTTCAGATATATTTATATGTTTTCGAGTAAAATAAAAACAAACTTTTCCGCAAATCACTGAAAGGAATTCGCTTATTGCGTACTTTTAAACATTTCAATTTCGTTGCTAAATTAAACTAAGGAACTTATTCAAACGTATTTTCAGGTCGAAATTTTCTGTGTTAAAAAGCTGAATGATGGAAATTGCAATCGGGGTTCCTTGACATGTAGATTATAAGCATCGAGAATTCCATTCCGAAGTTAAAGTCACGTAGTGCAACTTGTCGCAATTTTTTATATTCAAGGGCATAAAGCGGAAAGCTGAATTCACAGGTTAATGTCACCCAGCTCAACGGATAAGATATGTTGAATATAATTTAAAATCCTTTATGTACGCGGAGATGTCAAATGTGACTAACTAACTAAATGGGATATCACAATTAATCTTTATCTTTAAAAGTAGAAAGTAACCGGTGACTTTTATTTTCATTTAAAGATTTCGAATCGTTATAGTATTTGTTGAATTATGGACGGATGCATTTTAAGATAAATTAAAAGCTTGAAACTGCTTTAAAACAAAAAGATTTTTTATTTTAAATATAAATCTGACAAAAAATTGTATGCTTATCCTTTCAAGTCCCAAAAAATACCCGTAAATGAAAAAAATTGTGTCAACGAAAACGTTCATTATAAGTCTCGAATCTAAATTTCCTATCCTTCGTCCATATAAAACTATAATAAGTGTCAGCTGTAAATTTTTAAATTATGCTTATTGTACGTATGAGTTTTCATTTGTTACGTTAATTTTTAATTAATGTGAGTGCTTTTACCTCGATTGCACCAATTTCGAGTTAAGCTGATATTACTGAGCCAGCAAATCAGTACATTGATGCATGCCCCGAAATTAACGTTATTATTAACTCAATCTAAAACCTGTACAACTATGCGTTATCCTGAAGTATTACCGGAAATTATCGCCATCAAGTAAATGGCGTAACATTGAAATCGATTTCATTTTTTTATAGCACAATCCATTACACATTCAGAATTTCTATTTCAGCTCGGCTACATATTGTTCTACTTTATGCTAATTAATCTAATTAAATTACTAACCCCGATTCAGCTTTACTATATATTGTTCTGCAACTTTTCTTTACACTCATAATCCTTAAGTATTGCCTCCTCGCGGAGGCATTAAATTTTCAAAAAAAAATTCAAATTCTTTACAATAAAATTAAAACTAATTCCACCAGCACCATTACAAGGAACTGTCATTAACCCCAATGTACAGTAGCGTCGAGCACGACGACCACCAAAAAAATTACCCGGCCCGGTTGGAGGAAAGCGCTGCATCAGGCTTGGTATAAATTCAAGCAGCTACCGATTTAGCCGGAGCAGACTCGAGAGAAAGCAGCGGCCGTGAGAGAAAAGGCTAAAATTTTCGCCCATTCCGCGTCGCTTACCAGGCAGTTGAAGTCGACCCTCAGGGTGCGCCTCCAATTCGGCGTCGCGAGGATCGCGATGTGCCTCCGCCGCGAGAGGTGCGCCCGCGCGTACTTAATCCTTTTCGACACCATCTTTCTTTCTCTCTCTCTCTGTCTCTTATCTCCTCGAGGGGCCTCCTTCACTCTCCCGACACGGCAGTCCGTGACGTCTTAGGGACTTTAGCGTTCCGGGCTGTCGATTTCTCCGGCAACCTGCAGAAGAACAGCCTGCCTCCTCCTCGCAGCGAGGCTTATCCGGATTACTGCCTGAGACATCCGAAGCGTTTTCCCCGGGCTTCCTCCTTAACCTTGCCCGTCGCCTTCCACTTCCTGCCTCGCCTGTTTCCTGCCCTGGTAGACGTTGGCCTCGCACTTTTTTATTTCCTCCTTTTTTCACAGAAATTTTTCTGCGGGGAGATTTCGGATGAACGCCGAGAGCTCGGGCTGCTACCTCATGGACCTGGAAAACTTGCCAGAGAAATTTTATGCTCAAGCGTGCTAAAGATTATTTATATAAAAGAAGATGCTTTATACTGAGAATAGTAAGGGGGGCTCGAGGACAAATTTCGCAATTTTTTCCTTTCAAACTTTTAATCTTTAAATAATTTTACTGCGTTGTATTAAAATGATTAGTACATTGCGTGCTGCATAATCAACTACAATGCAATAACATATAAGGTTTCGAATTAGTTTAATATTCACAAAGAATGAAATGCAATATATAATTAATTATGAATTCCTTTGTAACATAAATTTGAAAATAATATTTAACCGATAAGTATATAAATAAATTGAGGATTTTATTTTTTATAAATGTAAGTAACTTTAAAATCAAATAGCCTTTTTTTGGTTATTAAACTCCAAGATAATGTTTCTCTTACTTTTAGTGGCTATCAAAAAAGCTTGTAAATTCAGTAGCATGACTTCGGAAGCCAGTAAAACAAACGCTTAAATACCAAAAATTAAAAGCTTCCTTGAAACTGAAGGAAAATCCAGGGGCGGCGGCGGCGGCGGCGGCAGGCCACTTAACCTCCCTCACCCATCGCCTTTATTCCTGGCTCTCTCCTCTACTTTCGCCTCCTCGAACTCTTGTACACCCTTTTTTCCCACCTCGCGCTCACTTACTTTTCCGCTCTCTTTCCGACGAACCACCCAACGCGTCTTCCTTCCTTCCTCCTCCTGTTCTCCCGACGCAACGGCGACGTCGGCGACGAGGCTAAACTTTTCTCCCGGCGGTGCCTTCCTCTCTCTTTACCTTTTCCTTAATTCTGCCGCGGCTCGCGCGCCGCTCGTAAGGGAAGAAATTTTTCGGATAGTCCGCGAATATTTTTAGACACTTTTTTTTTCAAAGGAAATTTGTTCTGTCTCTATCAAGTGTACTCCGGAATTTTGCTCGGTTGTTGCTCGCGAGTGTGATGGATGAGCTGACGCTGCGGCCTGAAAGATGGGACGGAATGGGAGATTGAAGGAGAGGTTAAAAAAATTGAGGAGCGCCTCATTTTATATAAATTGTACAGGCTGACGCTTGTCTCCTGCGCTTTCGGGAGGAACTTCGAACTTAGCCTTTCGTAGGCGGATCTTCCTTGTGATATCGGTTTTATATTTTTATGTGTGCTTCCGAAGATTTCAATCTTTCATTTCGTCTTAATGTTTCTTTCCACGCTGCTTTTATTTATGGTGGTGCAGAAAAGTAAAAAAAAACCCTTTTGGAATTTATACAATGAAAATATTTATAATCTTTTTTAAAGAATAAGTGCAGTCAAAAACTTTGAATTTATGCACTGACATCTTAAATGCCCACAGGTTCGCCCCTGCATAAAACATCTATCTTAATGTCATGAATTATGAAACTTGCTTTTTGTTTTCATCTAGAACTCCAAAAAATGTTGGGGTCAAAGTACATTCAAATCTTCATTTTTTTTACCTAATTCTTGAAATTTTTTCCTCTTTTATTTAATTTAAAGTGTTTTTTTTTTTATTTTATTTTTAAAATGTTTTAAAATAATGCTTTACTTCTCATTCATGTCCGTTTCAGTTTACAACTATTATTACTGAAGAGTTGATTGACAATTTGTTGGAGAAATATGATGGATCAACATAAAGATATATAGGCAGAATTGCATGTTCGATTATTATAATAGACGTTAACTCTAATTAATTTGCAATCAAACTTGGCGCAATAGATAAAATGTTTTAAATTAATTAAAAAGAATTGTAATTTACAAAATACTCCGTATTTTTTTTCATTTCTTTTTTATTTTCAGAAGTAGATTTCGTTATTCCGTATTCGAATCATTAACAGATAGTTTGCATTTAATTTTTTCTTTTTCTAAATGAAGCACTTTCCAAAGTACATTTAAATAAAACGCTGAACGTCAATAATCGATTCTAGTATCGGACATAGAAACTCTTTTAGCGTCGAGGGCTTTTAGGTCGATTAACATTGAAATTTGTACAATTTAAAAAAATTTTAAGCCTTCAATTCGAAGCCCGTAAAAATTGCATTCTGTCAAAATTAAATCTCATCCAGCTAAAAAACGTGTACAATCAAGTATTGAAATCATTTGTTAAAAATTAAATTCACCAATTGAAAATACAAATTTGAAATTTAAGGCTGCAGTATTGACCGAAATTTTTATCCTATCAGCGTAACAAAAAAATAATTTACTTTCGTAAATTTCGATTAAAAGAAAATAATAAAATATCGAGATAATAAAGTAATCGTATTAAGAAAAATATGGCAATCCAAGTCACTAACAGAACTTCTTGGAATGACCTTTTATCCCCGGCGGAATGTCGGTCATTTCTATAATTCTTGAGGCGTGAGAAAAAGCATTCGAGAAAGAGAGAGAACACGAAAAGGTGGGATATCCCCAGAAACAGAGAGAGAAAGTAGACGCGAATGTCTTATCGCATTTCCTTTCGTCTTCCTTTGTTTCGCCGTTTTTTTGCCCTCTTTGGCATTCATTCTCATTTTCCGCGTTCTTTCGAAAGCTTCTTACCTCGTTCCCTTACACATTTGTCTTTTCTCTCAACGGGCTTTGCGCGCCGTTTCCGCGCGCTTCTTGCATATTTTCTTGTAACTACGCTCCGCGCAATCTATCCAAGTCTGCTCGAGCGTTATCGAAATCTTCATATCTTCGCGATTCTCGGCTGCCTTATTTATTGTAAAGTGGGACTTTGCTCGCCGGCTTTCCCTCGCGGCCGCGACGTTCCACCCCCCTTCCGCCGCCGGAATCGTTCCGGAAGAGCCAGTCTTTTTTTGCTGGCCGCTGTACGTGAACTTTCAGTCGGGTATTCGCGCTCGCGCACTTGACTGTTTTCCTGTCGGCTTTTCCGCGCGGTTCGTAAATAATAAACAATTTTCGGAAAGTGTATTAGGAATTATTGAGGACTTTGAAAGTTTTATGATAATGACTTCATCCTAATATTTAAATAAAAATTTGTTAAATGTTTAGGATGGAACATTTCGAAAGAGCTCGAATTTCCAGTTAGAAAAGTTACTCTTTCAAATCTCTTTTTATTGGGATTTCGCAAAAATTTTAGTTGAGAAAGTTTTAGTTTCAACTTGGGATTTATATATGCCACTCAAAATATTTATTTCAAACTTTGAATAATTTTAATACTGAATGTTAAACATTTAGTTTTTCCCTTACATAAGGAAAGAGGCAAAAAAGGATGTTACGAAATTCGAAAATTTAAACTCAATTTTTATTACCAATACTGTTTTATAATCCCTGTAAAAAAAATTTTTTAGTCTACGACCCCGGTGAATAATGATATTTGGTACACCGGGCTATTTGTTTCCGGGTAGGTGATAGACCCGCAGCGATAAAGATAAGCATCTCGCTATCTTCTAATCTATTTCAACAACCAATTTATATACACCCACCCTATTCGGTTTATCTATTATCATTCACTTGTAACCACCCTTCCCCACTCTTATCTACGCTGTTCCTTAATGCTACAATCTTGCCCTGATGCTCTCACATTTTTTCCTCCACCTTTCTTCTCTCCGACCTTCTAGTCTGAGTCTTTTTGATTTCCTATATCGTGAAAGGTGAACTGCACTCAAACATTCTATTTTCATAAATTGCGTTATATACCTGGGCTGTATCGTAAATATGGCGTATAAAACCTACGCGATGGAGAAAGAAATTGACGTTGATAGCTGTATTTATGATTTTCATTTCCTTACACGAAATCAATTGAATTTAATTATTCAGTGCCAAATCTATTCTCGCAGAAGGCCAAACATTTATAGTGGCTCTTTTTTAAAAATTCATAAAAATTTCTTTTGCAAAAAATTTGATTACATTTTCAACTTTAATGTGGTTTCTTAAATTTATAAAAAAAAACTTTTCCACAACAAATTTGATCACAGTTTCAACTTTAATATAGCTTTTTAAATGCAAGCTCGCCAATACTATGCGAATTTCGCAATAACCCTTTTACAGCCTTTTAAATCTTTTTGATCTAAATACTTTTATATTTTTGAAAATTACCATTTTATGATAGTCCTTCCAATTAAGAGATTCTTTAAATCTTGAAATTGCCTTTTTACGACAGACCTGCCAATGAAAAGTTCTTTACTAATTCTACAAGAATTTTAAACAGTTTACTAACAGCTATATTTTACAATAATTTATGAAGGTACTTCCGCGTCACTTCAAGTGTCACGCAAACTTTACAACGTTTTATATAATAAAAACGAATGACAATAAAGTTACATGCAAACTTTCCTTCCTAAAAGTAACTATTTTTATTTGTACACAAGTAAGTGTAAACACGGTAGTTCAGAGACCGGATTTAGATTCCGTGCCAGCATTGAAAGCGTCAATAATAACAAGAAGCGCAGTGCCAATTCCCCAGTTTTTTATCAGCGGAGCAGACAATTAAGTCCGAGAGGAGGCCATTGTGCAGAAAAACTTTGAAACTCGTGGAAAAATCCATCGCAATGTCCTTCTATCGTGAGTGCCGGGGCTTCCTGCTTGTTCACTGGCACACTTACATCTTACGCTGCTTTTACACACATCAGCCTCGCCATCAGCGGACGCTCCCGTCGCCATGACAACACTATTCACGACGAAACCCCGGCTCTTTCCGAATCCTGTCGCTGCCTTAGACCATTTTCCCGGCTTAATAGACACTGATATAGTGATAGTGGCGTCTGTTAATGACATTTCGAATATGTTTCCCGTTTCATACTAATGGCCGATACGTTTCATATTTTAGTTTATTTTATAAGACGATGGGAAACGCTTTTTCAGATTGAAATAATTATAAAAAGTAATTTGTTAAAGCATTTTGCTAAAATTTTGTCGTTTAATCGTCTTTTCAAACTTATTCAATCGATATGCTCTAAAAATAAAATATTAATTTAATAATCATCTTAGAATGTAATAATTATATTCGAAATTAATTATAAACTATGTTCGAGGAACCTCCAAATTTCCAAACTTTTGGGTCAAGAGTATAACTGTACCTTCATTCGATATAGTTTCTTAATTAACACATTAAATCAAGCTTCGGATTATTTAGAAAAATATTCTTATCAAATCCGCACCTTCGCGACCTAATAATACATTTTCTTGGCACCTTCCTAAAAAGTTCTACGCGATTAAAAAACTTATTTGTGGACCTCGAAATAAATAAATAATTTTAATCGAAAATTTCGAACTTCCTTAACGCCTTGCGATCCTCTTCGCGAGCCTTTTCATCTCTTATCCTTTTTTTGCAGCACGTCTACCCGGCATTCTCTCCCTTTTCCACCTCGTCCTGTCCTCGCTCGTTCACTCTCCCACCCTCCTTTGCCCCTTGTCGACTTCCTCTCCGTGTTCTGCAACGCGGTAATGGGAAGATGGTGCAGCCAATTACGAAAGATGTAAAAGGTCGAAGGAACTACAGAGTGGAGAGAGAAACGCACGCTTTTAAAGCGCGGCTGCGGAGAAAGGCGGCGACGGCGGCGGTCCCGCGCGCAGTGACAAAGCGCGAAGTGCGACGATATCGCGGGTAAAGACGTCGACTACGACGACGACGAGGACGACGACGGCGATGACGACGGGATGCGGCGTACGTAAGGGGCATAGCGTCGAGAGTAGTGGCTGGAAAGGGATGCGAGCGCACTGCAGCCGGCGGAAAAAGAAGTGAGCGAGAAAGGAGAGTTAAGGACGTCAGATAAAATGTAGAGGTGGAGGAACTGCAGGAAGGGGGGAATAAACGCACGCGTCTTTCTCCCTCGCGCGCATGTGTGTGTGTGTGTGGGGTGGCGTGCAGTCTCTCGTGGAGAGAAGAGAGGCTTAAACTACGTCTCGGGCATTTGATCTTCGCTCTTTATGTCTTCTTTTTCATTTACTTTCCGTCGCCCATCCGCGTTTTCTGATCTTTTTCCCGGGGAGCGAGGCTTCGAAATCAAAACCATTAGGTTGATCGATCTCCCGTGGAATTTTCGCTGCTACTCGTAACGGGCTTTATACTGTTTTCTTTTGTCGCGTGTACACTTATTTTGAAATTGAAATATTTTTGCTTCGCCTGCGATGTAACGTATTTGCTTTAGTTATTGTAATCTGCTTTTTATCTGCGCCGTATTTCTTGTGTATATTTTAGTTCTTTTAAGAAAGTAAGGGGCTTACTTCTTGTTAGACAACGTACCTACTTGACTATCCTCAAAGGGTTAATGCAAATTTCCACTCAGTCGATATTTACTTGCCGTATGCACGTTATCGAGTAGGAATATAAGAAATGCTTCTGAGTATTTATAAATATTTAAATTAGCTCATTTCAAAGTGCATAGATAGCTTGTATTATAAAAAGTGCTGCATATCATTTTTAAGTTTTAGTATTATACAGCAAGACACAATGTAGAGTCTTTACATAACATTTATTTAAATGTTATCGATTGATGTTTGAAAAATTTTAACAAACATTTGTGAACGAAAAATTCATGCTGCACATTGGTGATAATTATTAATAAAATTATTTCTATTTTGTTCTAATCTAAAGATTTTTTGATGTAATTCTTTTTAATCGATAGGATTTGATCTCACCTTACAAATGCCATTAGTTAAAATACTGTACCGTTAATAGTTGAGAAGTTATATGTGATTAAACAAAAATCGATTTTTCTTAGATTTTTGCTAAAAGAGCACATAACTTTTAAAAAATCGAGTGTTAGGCCGAACGGACGCGGCTTCTTTCGTATTTTAACATTAGAAAACATATCCCAAAGTTACAGGAAAATCCATTACCCAAATGTCGTACACTCTCCTTGAAAGTAAAAATATCACAAAGGCTGCATTTTTCCACTTTTTTTCTAGTCTAATTTAATCTTCGAAAATTGGGTATGAATGTGTTGTTTAAAATTTTTATCAAACTAACGCACAAAACTTAAAAGGAATTTCGAAACTAAAAATTCTTTCAATTATTCCATATTCATACGAATATTTTCGAAAATATTTTTACTTTTTTAATTGACATTGCCATGAATGTAACAAAGTTCACTTTCCAAGAAGTTATTTCAATTATAAAATAAATAATCCGGCTTTTACTCTGACGCTGTACAGCAAAAAGCGAAGGAGCGACTAAAACATAAATTAATTTCGCAAATTTAACGGTGAAAAGCCAGCGGACTTTTAAGATGATTGATACTCAGCTCGCAAAAGACACGTATTAGCGAAATTTAAGAAAGTAAAAAATGAAAAACGACGTCTCGAAACAGAAGGAGAAAAGAGGAAGGAAGGCTGCCGGGGCGGGGGGGGGGGGAGTTAAAGGCGAAGAGAGCCCGGAGAGAGAGAGAATGGGGGAGGGAGCAGCAGCAGCAGCAGCGAGGAGCGAAGGTAATGGTTATTGTTCGGGAATAATGGAGCGCTGGCTTTTTTAGCGCGCGCGCGAAGCAGTGCGAAAGGGAAACGAACGTATGCTTCTACGTCTTGCTTTTATCATCGGTATGGAGCGTATGACCGGCCTTTCTGAAATATCGCCTCGATGTCTTCGGGCTGTGCTAATATTTTATTAGGGGCCATAGACAGGAATTATTATCCCGCGGATCGATCCCGACAAGGCTTTTACTGTTTTATTGCTTACGATCGCTTAAAATTCACTGTGCGTCGCGGGCTGAAAGTCGCGTTAAGCGCCACTCCTCTTCTCGAGTGTCGGGACGGGGGAAGGGAGAGAGCAGCTCGTTTTGTAATTTAAATTTCTTTTGTAATTTTATCCTCGTTATAATTAACCACATAATTCATCGGCGAAGGATGTGTTGCCGACATTCCAACTAATTAATTACGTTTTTTGTCCATAATTTTGCATCGCAATTTAATGATTTTTAATTACGATCCCACGCGAATTCCATTAATTATTTAAGGAGACTTTAAGTACTTCGTAGCTACGACTTCGAATTTCATTTTCGAGAGTTCGGTTTAAAATTACAATATTATGTAAAATCAAGTAGAAAGGAAAGGAAACATATTTTTTATCACCTATAAAGTAACGGCTTTACTGCAAAATCTAAATTCTATTACCGGTTTGAAAAAAGTTATCCTTTGATCTTTTGTGCGTTGGAACTTAACTGCAAATACCAGTTCTATTTTTTCTACACCGATTCCGTGAAATATAATTTAATAAATGTAAAAATGTAAGACTTTAATTTTCCAGGAAATCCATTTCAAAAAGCTTTCAATAACAACTTTTTAATAATTGAAGCTAATTAAAATCCCGTTTAATGAAAGCATCATATTCTGCCATCGTTTCCATTTATCTTTTCCTGGAACATCAGCTCCTCTCTAACTTTTTTCATATTACACTTTACTCGATCATCGCGGATACATGTATTACCTGTAATGTTAGTAACTTCGTGGAATTCTGAATAGGCCGGAGTTCGCGGAAATCGGTTGATGAAATTCTCTCTCGTCTTGCTCAAAAATACGTGTATCCGATTACTTTAACAGTTCTGTTAATTACTGTTTAGTGGGAAGTGCGCGAGTGGCTGATAGTAATCCCAACTACAAACTAAGTTTGACTTTAATGCTTGCCTTTTGTTCTCGGCAACCCGAGAGGACTCAGTTATCGTGTTCCCCTACTATCGTTATTTAACGGATACTTAGTTGCGCGTGTTAACTTTTGAAGAGGGAAAATCGCGTTCGCGCATTTGAACCCGAAAATAAAAAATTGATCCGGCACTTGTCCAGCAAAGCTTTCGATTGACATTATCGAACGGAGCTTTGAAACCTTCTTGAACAGTGTGTTGCTCATGAATAAGTGCACGACGTCACTTTGGCAGTTAAGCTCAAACTTGTTCGTTTGCGGGGAGGTTACACATACGAATTTAAAAAGAAGTAATTTTGATATTAGTGAACATGTTTTTCTAAAGAATAAAAAATCATTCATTATACTGATAATAGTGCAAAAGTTCATTCATTACACTGAAAAAAAATCGTAAGAGTTGGTAAAGCAATATGTTCAATAAATAATACTATTTGTATAATGGCACTTTATTATCAAGAGTATACTTAAAAAGTTGGAACTATTACTCTAATATATCTTCGTAGCATCTTGGCAAACTCTGTCTGCAAACGGAAGTGAGCAGTTCTTCTTTCAAGTTGACTACTTACCAAATGTTTACGTACTAGTGATTACTTAAGAAATAACACTCGTATTAAGTGGAGTTTACTCTTACCTAGCATTTTGAGTGCCGTTGCTTTAAAAATTCAAATTTAAAAACTAACATTCTTTTTTCAAACAATAGTTCACGTTTAATTTTTGCGAATAATAGTTCGAAAAATATCTACTACGAACTAATACGAGAAATCTCACAATTCTTTAACAATTACGAAGCAAGTAAAAAAGTGTTGAAATTCATAATCCGACAGTGACTATTTAATAAAGCTCTTCCAAAATTAAACAAACTGCTAAATCCGCTCGTCCGCGTTACACTCCGTCCCCCCGAGAACTGGCAGCATCCTGCTTCTTTTTCCGCGTCACCTCTCTGTCGACGGGCGTCAGTCCCGCGACTTGGCGACGAATAAAAATCTCGTAAGGCAGCTCTGAAGCAACAATTTTCCCTCCCCCATTCAAACCTGCGAGCACTCTCGCATCGCATCCTCCATCTCGCCGTCGCTCCGTGAAAGCGCGATGCGGTTCGTACGTATGAGAGCTGCGCTTATAAACGAGTGTAACGCGCAGAGCGAACAAGGTGGAAATGGCACGACGACGACGACGGCGACGCCGGCGCGGAACCAGCGGAGAGAACTGAGTAACGCGAACCTGTTGGAGGAGAGCGTTAAAATTGGTCGTAGAGGTAGGTGCGAATGCGAGCTTCTAGGCCTCGATTGCCGTTTTACAGCACGTTCGCGTCCCCGTATAAAACCTGGCCGACTAGATTCGCTATCTCTCCGCTTCGGAGCTCGATCGCTTTTGCTAAAACTTCTATGGCCGGCGAGAGATGTAGGTAAGAGAAAGATGGAAATGATAGAGGCGAGGAGACGGCCGGAACGGCCGGGAGAAAGAAAGATAGAGAGATTACGGGGAATGATAGAAGCGGGGAGGAGAAGAGAAAGGTGGAACCTATGTTTTAGAGAAGAAGAAAGGAGATTAGACGAGTGGAAAAAAGAGCGGAATGGGACTGAAAGAGAGTGAAATAGGTGATAGGAAGAGATGAAACGAGCATGACGAGAGTAGGGGTTTAATTTGATCATTTTTCTGAATATAACTCAGAATGATTAATGTATTCATTATATGGAAGTCAAAGATTTTTAATTATAATCTGTGGTTTGTAAAATGGACAGTTAAATAAACTTGCAATGAAAGGTAAATGAAATAAACAGCAATAACTGCAGTCATTTTACAGACATTTTGCATTGAATACCGTATATCAGTAAATATTATATATCTTGTATTTTGATAGCATCAATAATTCAAAATTAACCTGTACATTGTCAAGTGATACAAATCTAATGATACAAAAGTAAGCTTTTAGTTTATTATTATGTAAAATTTGAACTAAAAATGTTCTAGTTCACCTCTGCAATAATAACAAATCTAAAAAACCTTTTAATAATGACAAATAATATAAATAAAATACATAATTTTTTCAATAGAATTTCGCAAACCAATTTTTTAAAAATTATATAAAAAATATAAATCTAATTTCACTGTCGATCTCACAATACTAATTTAATTATTTGTAGCTTTTTCATGTAGAAACTTGTTATTCCTCGAAAAATCGAGGCCTAATCGATTTGCTAAAAGACAAAGCCGTTACGCAGTTCATCAATCGACAAGCGATTTTTAGCACCAATCCGCCCTTCCTCTCCATATACATAAAATTAAGACGAAAAGATCTAGGAGCCAAAGATATAAACACAAGAAGAAGAGGAAGAGAGAAATCGACCAGTAATAGAAAGGAGAGAAAAAGAGAAAGGATGTATGCGAGGGATAAAAGCGATAAGAGACGAGGGGCGGCGGGGGGGGGGGGGGTAGAAGGAGAAGGGCCTAGAAAGACGAAGAGGTCTTCCAATTCTCGCGGAGTGCCACGTAGAGCTTTAACGATTATTGCCGCACCCCCTCCCCCCACCCCCCTTTCTGCTGGCTCCAGCAGCCTTCCGTCTCTCCTACGGCCGCAGAGCTGCTGCCGCTGCTGCCGCTGAGACGCCATCCTCGTCGTCGTCAGCGGCGTCGTCGAATTGTCCCGGGACCGCGCGACGCGCGCGCCCGGATCCATAGAAATGGCGCGCTGAAGGGCCGCCCCGTCGTTGCGGCAATCTCGAGCTTTTCTCTCTCCCTCCCCCCTCGCCCCCCTCCCCGCCGAGCTCGATAGCTCGTTTACGCCGTGAGCGCGAGCGCCTCGTCTTTTATTTGACGCCTCGGCTCCCGTCTTAACTTCCTCCCTGGCCTCCGTGTCGGTGTGACTCCCTTTTTCTGCTCGGGGAAATGTATGGCTCGCTCACTTACATCTCGTACGTCATTACTTTTCTAACTATCTGACCAACGACGCGCTTTTCTTTATCCCCCCCACCGACCACTAACGGAATTGGGCTCCGCGTTCTCGTCCTCGCCGTTTAGTCGTTCGTCCTTTTACTTCTTATCTCCTCCTTTATCTATGCCTCGAAAGCTCGCCGGGAGCTTATCCTTGAATTACTTTTCCGTTGTAATGCTCGCGCTCAAGATGTTTCTCTCGTCAGGTGTATGTTTTTCTATTGGGTATGGTATGAAACGCGTTCTGCATACAAACGTACTGCGTACCTTCACACATTCGTTTATGTGTGCTTTATGTACGGAGGACAAAATGATTGTTCGAACGTGATGCATTTGTAGTAAAAGTGATATCTGTAATAAAAACTAAAAATTAATTAATTAATTATTTATTTTGTGCGAAAAGTTTGTTTTAAAAATGCATAAAAGGTGAATGCTTTTAGCATTAAAAAGTAATTTTAAATAAATATAGATCGCAAATTCCAATTAATTAATTAATTATTTTGTACCCACTTTGATTCTATTATATACTCGCAGGATATACTTTTGGCATTTATGTTTTTTACTCTACCGGGAATTTAATGAACACATCTGGGTATTAAAAGCATAAGAACGTGTGAAAGAAAGGAAGAAAAAAGAAAGGATAAAAGAAAAGGACGACGGCAGGGAAAGTTGAGCTAATGGGTGAAGCATTTAAGATTAATTACCAGTCTCATTTCTATTTAGTTTTTTGTCTGACTTCACTTGTTTAAGGTCTATTATTATACGAGGAGACGAGTGTTACTTACGTTGGCTCACAAACATTTTGACACCTATTTTATGAAGCTTCATGTCGTGGTTTTGGTAAAAGCAAAAGCTAACGATGTGCGCAATAATTTGACGTACGCAAAGCTCTTGACATTTTACGAAAATCTAGCGAAATCTATTATGTTTACTTGACGTAATTTCGAAACGTAGCCTTGATATTTTAGAAAACTGAATCGAATAAATGCTTCGATTATTTTAAATAATGTAGGACGCATTAAATCGACTTAAAATATTTA
This sequence comes from Ormyrus rosae, assembly GCA_035047165.1. Taxonomy (NCBI): domain Eukaryota; kingdom Metazoa; phylum Arthropoda; class Insecta; order Hymenoptera; family Ormyridae; genus Ormyrus; species Ormyrus rosae. Next base: position 411,613 of record JAWWML010000031.1, on the reverse strand, counting down.
AAATTAACAGATGGGTTTTAAAGTAAATTCTATATAAACGAGCTGGTAGAGAACAGAATGAAGTATACAGAAGAAAGCTCGTTGCAATAATTATAGTAAATATTTTATCCTGCATCAAAAGGTAAACGCTCCAAAAGCTTTTTCAGTTTCAATAAACTCTCCTAAAATCGTTTTCATTATAAATAATATTGTCTACTATAACCATAAAAAGGGTGTAAAGGGTTTAATGTCGATGGCCTCTGCGTGAGTGGATTCACGAAGGCATTTTCTTAAAAATAAGAGTACTTATGTGTATAAAATACCTTAGTAACAACGTAATTGAATTAGCTGTTGCATAGACGAAACTTCCTGAAAGAAGAATCTTTAATGAGGGTAGAATGTAGATATAAAAGAATGTTTCCTGAAATTAAGCCATTTTAAAGTGTGATGAGAAAAGGCGAGACGATGGATAACGAAGGAAAGAAGAAGTTAGAGAGAGTTGAAATATAAATGGAATTAAGACATTTTTTCAGTTAAAAGATTGTTACAATAGTACGGTATTCTAATTTGCATTATTACCTGATTTCTTATTCAACGCGAAATTAAAATGTTCAATAAAAATGTCACGTTCCACCGTAACAGTATCGGTGATGATTACTCGATAAGGATTTGAATTTTTTTAAACTACATATAAGAAGAAATACCATCTCTACGTAATTTAAAAATAGAACAGCTTTTGTTTTTCGCACGCAGCTTTAATTTGTAAAAGACTTTATCTCAAAAAAAAATTCCTTTGTCCAATGGAAAACTCCTTTGCTTACCTTATTAAATTCGACTTTCCTATAAAATCAGAATCATCAGTCACAATTAATTTTTTTTACTAAAGCGCCTAATGCTTGTTCATTTTCTTCCCGTTCAGTAGGCTCCATGAGTAGTGTTCGGCAGCAAACTTTTATTGGAATATCGATTTACTTTTTAATGAATTGGTTTACTTCGTTTCATACTCGATGTGTGCATTCAAACGGGACTAGTTATGAATTGAACTGGAATAATGACGTTTGAAAATTTCTTTAAATGATTTAAGTTTAAAGTTATTTTTTAGAAAAATATGCATTGTACTTGTTTAAGTATAACTAAATTAACAATTTTCAATCAAGAAGTAAAAACAGTCATAAAAGATATAATATGTATTGTATATATATTTCTTATATTCTAATGTTAGCTACTAATTGTATTCTGGGTATTATTAATAAAATAATAACTAATAATAAATATAATTATTAAGGAAATCATATCTATATTTAATATTCCGCGGCTATACTGAGAATTGTTTTCATTCAACAGATCAAAGATATAATTCTAATGCACTTATAATTGTTATATCAAGCTCCACTGCACATAGAACCTTTGTTTGTCTATTCTGCTCGAATGAACGTCAAGGAAATTTTGCTGTACTTTATTTGCCACGTGCAATATAATTAAGTTTTATTTAATTGATAATGTTTAACGTAAGAAACTAATTAATTAACAGTTTTATTAAATATATCTGAATTTAAAATTTTTGTTTTAATGCAGAGCATAAACTTAATCTTATATTTATTTAGTATAAATGTAAAAACTGTATAGTAATAGTTCAAATTTTGAACGTCACGAGAATTCCGCAATTTTCAGCGGATATATTTCAGTGGAAAACAGTGGATAAATTTATCTCGGTAGAAACATTTGAAATCAAAGTTTGGAAAAATTTCGTGCAATCCCATATTTCATTCCTTTGCACAGGGAAAGCGATTTGAGAAATCCGACGATTAATTTCTCGCAATTTCAAATCCGATTTCGATGATAATGCCCGGTAATTCCAAGTCTAGCGGACGACTTTAGCCGCTTCTCACCTACCCGAGCCATTTTCTCTTTCCTCCCTCTTATTCTCCTCGGCGACTAAAGTTCTTTAATTGACAAGTCCTAAGTAACGCAGTAAATCCACCTAAAAATTTTCCCGGAGATCCCGCCGGACGATAGCATCGACAAAAGCATCGTAAAAAATAAGATGAAGTAAAAAAATGAGGCGAACTAGCAGGGGAAGCCCGAGATATCTACGGCCTCCAGAGAGGAGAAGCCTAAGAGATAAATACTGGCCGAGGAAGAAGCGGGGGGGGGGGAGTAAAAAGAAAGTCTGTGGCGCGTCGCTAAAGAGCAAGGAGCGAAGAAAAAGGAGGAGGAGGAGGAGGAGGAAGCGATCCGGTTCCAGGTTACTTGAGATTCGTCGCGTCCGCGGAACTTGCCTTCGCGTGCGCGTCGGCCATTCAGAAAACTTTGCCGATGACCTCGTTCGTCGTGCTGCTCTGCGCGGAGGGATGCGGGATCAAGCGGAAAGAGAGACGTGCGCTTCGCCTACTCTCTCTCTCTCTCTCTCTCTCTCTCTCTCTCTTCCTCTTTCTTACACACCCTTCCCTCTCTAACCTACGGGGCAAGTTATCGGCCAATCGCCGGATTCGTCGGAAATCTCCGGCGCGCCTTACTTCTTCCGGCTGAATTTTCGAGAGCTGAGTGTATGGCCGAATTTGCCTGTCGCCGCCGAGGCTTTCATTTATTTCCCCCGGCTTTCTTTCGCGAGAGAGATTCAACTCCTCGTCCCTGTGCTTTTTTTATTGCTTGTTTGGCTGCACGCGACCCCGCAAAAAAGCTTCTTCGGCCGTATTGGGGAGACCGAGGTCAATTTCTCCTATTTCTTAGCTGGCTGTTCCTTCTTCTCGATATCTCTGTATCATTTTATCGCAGGCGAAATAACCTAGTTTTGTCACTTTGCGGTAAACAATATCCAACTGCGTATTAAATATTCAGTAATGAAGCTCAATTTGATTTACTTTATTCCATCTCGCTAGAAATTTAGCATTTTTAATTAATTGGAAGCTTTTATTACGTATAAATTGGGAGGACTCAAAAAAAGAAATATAGTTCTACGCAACTGAACCTGGGACCTTACGTTTTCGTGACTGATGTTCTTCCCTTTGAGTCTGCAAAGACATTTTCTTCAAGTTGTCTTTATATTGTTACGATGACGCTTAGAATTAGACATCCCTTAATTGATAAGGAATGTATATAATTGATAAATTTTCATTCAGCAAAGTCTAAAATTTGAATAACCAAATTTTCCTTTACGTGCTTAAAAAATTATTTAAGCTCATACAAAATTTAAAAAAAAATAAAAAATTTGAATATGCAAACAACTTCAGTTTTATAAAAACATAATATTGAGTTTTGCAAATGATTTATTTAAATACTAATATTATGAAATGAATGTTCACAAGTTCATTTTTAAAAAGAAATTATTTTATTCATTGGTTATTAATCTCCCATATATAACGGTAATTAATAATAAAAGGGTCATTCAAGACTTTTGAATAGTCATATGGATAAAAATTTTGTTATTCGATATTCAATTGAATTGTACACATTTTTATGGAATTCTATGCGATTCGTTAAATCGCTTAATTGGATGTTTCTTTTATTACATTCAATCAAATGCAAGACTGAATTCAAACGAAGATTGAATTTAAATACGTTTCCGCAATTTGATAAAATCAGTTTGAAAATTAGCCCTTTTCACAATATAAAAATTAAACAAAGTTCACAATTACAAAAGTGCACTCATCGACTGAAAGTTTTATGCCCAATTTGCACTTATATTGTTAATGAATACATTATATTTTGAGCAAAAATTCTCCGCGTGCATCGTTTCCGAAAAAAAATGGCTAAACGAATTTTTGTAAAATTTCGCGTAAAATTTGTCTGGGGTTCACCCCTTAAAATCTAATTTTAAATTTATTTTATTGCCCGAAAAAAATTTAATACCCATTATAATGGACGCGTTGACTGAAAAGATTAACCATAAAAATTTTTTATGTATTTTCCCTCGAATTCCCTCTTTCTCTAGCCCTCTAACTTTTCCCTGGACTTTTTCTATCCCTCTCTCGTTCTCGCTTTTCCACCTTTTCGCGTAGTATTTTATGGCACTCGTGCTCCTCTCTCTCTCTCTCTCTCTCTCTTTCTCTCTCCTCCTCATTCTTTACCATTGTACGTCTCTCCCTCCAGCCTCTTTCGGTCTGGCAGATATCTCTTCCTTTTTCTTCGCACGCTCCTCTTGCCTTCGTCTGTCCCTTTTTTCGCAACTTTCTCACTCCCGGTACTTCGTGCGAACTACGTGCACTGATTGAGATCGTCGAAGACAGCAGAATAGGCCGCCTCGACTTTTTTCGGTGAAAAGTGCTCTGAAATATTCATTGGCTGTGAGGCAAGAAAATGAAGCCTTTTCTTTTCCTTCGTTTGTCTCCTTTCATCATTCCTAGTTTAATCAATGCATATTATTCTTCGGTCTGATTGTTTGACATAGTTTGAAATTGATTGGTTTTGGAGGGAAAATATGTTTGCTAGCTTTTTTTTGGTATTGTGGAATTATTACGAGGTAAATTTGACATTGCACAGCGAAACTGGAATGAAAGGAAATTTAGCCGTTCTATTGATTCTGCAGCTTGATGTGGGCTTGTTAACATATACCATAATTAATTATGTTTATTTATGCCAGTGCTTGAAATATTGATTAAAATGCTACTTCAAATGAAAGTTTATATTAGTATAGTCATTTCTATAAGTTGATTATGGTACACGTACGTAAGAGCATATTCAGGATACTCATGTTTTTAACATATTATAATTTATTATTAGCATTAGTAGCAATTAGTATATATAATTTAATTGGTCATTAGCGTTCAAGTTTGAAGTTTAAGAAATGAACGAAATTATAATTCGACTTAAATGTAATTAAGAATTTAGTCTTTATTTTAATTAGGTCTCTAATTTAACTAGCTTAGGAGATCTTCTTCTCAATTCTCAATGCAAACTATTTTACTAATCTTGTACAGTAAGCAGCTTCCAAGAAATCAAAATCTTTAGTTTTCTAAACGAAATCCTCATTAAAAATACAGTAAAAGACTTAAACATCAAAGAATAAAGTTTAAAAGGCTGTGTAATATATTATTTATTATCAATAGTAGTATTCTATTAATATATAGTATTTTATTGATTAATTTATATATACTTTAAAACACATTAACATCAAATTTTCTATAACGAAAAAGAGGGCACGACTTGAAAGAAAACTTGTAGAAATAAAACCTCCTTCTCTTGATTCCCTTCTAGTGAGAAAACGTGTAAGCTACAACCGTTGCCGATACTAATGCTAGCAGCCTTTTCACACGTTCGCCGCCTATTGCACTTTTATGCTGCTATTTTCGTTGAAAAAGCCAATGGCTTCTTAGCTATTATTCTTCTATTAATTATTTTGTTTTAAAGCATTTTTATTTCCGGTTATCTTTTAATTTAGAAATATCGTTAATATTGTTCGTTTTATCTATAATGAAGAAACTTCTATTATCTATTTTTAAAAGAAATGTTTTTACTGAGCACTGAAATTCTTCTAGATGTATTGTATTATATTAAACGATAAATTAAGATTTTATATATCTTTCAAAATAAGACTAAATTTTGTTTTTATAAGCTTAGGTAAAAAAAATGAGATATTCAAAAAGTAAATTTAGGATAAGCATTTTTTATCAATTAATTGAAACAAAAGTTTCAAAAACCAGGGTTTTAATTAACTTTTCAAATCTTACTTTCAGTGAAAAGTAAATAGCGACAAAACAGAAAAAAAATAGCAGAAAAAACGTCGAGGAAGAAAATAAAAACCTCGGGAACAAAAGTAAAAAGTAGTCACCACTAGTGGAAGAAACCGCAGAAAGCAGGGTCGTCTATGACACGGGAAATAATACCGGCGGGCGCGTGGGTTTGCGCAATACTTTTTCGAAGCACTTCTCTAATTGGTTTGAACGAAGTATCAGGCAAGTGTTGATCGAGAATAAGAAGAATACGGCGCGAGGAAAGAGGGAAAAACGAGAGGAGAGAAAAGCTGGAAGATGAAAGACCAGAGGTTCGCCCGCCGGGATTCCCGTCTATTTTAGAAATATATACGTATATACATATTGGCGAGGATCGAAGTCATGCTATCCTATATAGGCGCGGAGGCTTATATATTGTGTCCTCAGCGGTTGGAGCCTGTTCTTTTATTTTTGCATTTATCGGCCAGAGGAGCAGCTTCCACACGCGCGAGCGCTAAGTCCAGATGGAAGAAAAATATTATTCGACAGCGAATCCTTTTATTGGGGAATCTATTTTTCAGAGTTATTATTTCAAGGCTGCAAACCTACACTGCGCAGGAAATAGCTTCGATAACCGCTCGACGATTGGGGTAGGAAAGGGAAGAGGGAGAGAGAAAGAGAGAGTAGAAAAGGAGAAATATGGAGAAAGACTGACGGGGATAAAGAGCTAGTTGGTGAGCGAGAGAGAGAAAGAGAGATACTGTGCGGTGACGGAGAGAATCAGTAACAGGAATGTTGGTGAAAAAAGGGAACATCGAATGCAAAAAAATATTGCAACTAGAACAGAGGAACACGGATAAAGCGGGTATTGTAAAAAAAGGTGAAATGGAATGAAAGTATAGGAATGTACGAGTAAATAGTTGGTTCAACAATGGAAATACATTTTTCCTAACTCAGGCATGAAATGGCCCTCATTTCGCCCTAGAAAGTAGCGTAGAAAATCGAGCATTTCAAAAGTTTGACAAAATTGTTTAGCCTCCGGCGGGATTTACCGGACAAACAAGTCACTTTTTTTGATTTTTACAATTTTTCAACAAAAACGTTTTTTTTTTGAGTTTTTTTCTCGGTTTTAAACTATTTTTTACTATTTCTGTGCACGATTTGAAATGCACGATCATCTACCCAACTTTCTAACACCAAATGTGGGCCTTCCATGCTCTCGTTGACAAAAACACGGTGTGTAACACGGGGAGAATAGTACATTGTGCATCAAGGGGAGAAAATGAGCTATTTGTAGCGAGGGTGAGGTATTTAGCACGAGTCGGAGTCGAGGGCGCCCAAAACAGACGAGTGCTGAAAATACCTCACCCGAGTCTGAAATAGCTTTTCTCCCCGTGTTACAAACCGTGTTTTTGTCAACAAGGGCATGAAAGGCCCACATTTGGTGTTAGAAAGTTGGGTAGATGATCATGCATTTCAAATCGTGCACAGAAATAGTAAAAAATAATTTAAAACAGAAAAAAAATAAAAAAATAAAAAAATGTTGAAAATTTTTAAAAATAAAAAAAGCTACCCTTTTGCCCGGTAAACTCCGCCGGAGGCGGGGAAAAATGACTTTTTTCCCCGCTGGGATAAACAATTTTGTCAAACGTTTGAAATGCTTGATTTTCTACGCTACCTTCTAGCGCGAAATGAGGGCCAGTTCATGCCTGAGTTGGGAAAAAGCTATTTCAGACTCGGGTGATGTCGTCAGTTTTTAGAAACTGATGTTCTAGTAAGGAACACATACAAACACCTCGAAGATCAAATAGCATATCATGAACTATTTGTTGGATTTCAGTACAAAATAAGCTTTTTGTTAAAGATGACTATGGTAGCAAGGTAAGCAATGCTTTAACAAGAACATCAAGTATGTGTTGCAATATTTGCCATGCCAAAATTTCTCAAATGAATCAGTTGGAAATACTGTAATAAGAAAAAAAAGTACAAAGCTGCCTTTAACTTTAGTCTGCCGATTCTACATCCTTTATTCATTGATTCGAGTGCCTTTTGCACATTAGCTATCGATTACCATTTTCAAAATGGAGAGCTGATGTAAAAAATGGCACAAGAAAAATTATGGAACAAAGACAAAAAAGAGATTCGAAATAAATTTCTCGCAAAAATCGGTCTGCGCGTGGAATTTTTCGAAACGAGGTTTTGGTACGTCAAATGATGGAAATACTACGCGCAGATTTTTTGAAAATAAAGAGCAATCTGCTGAAATAACTGACATTAATAGAGATTTAATTGAACGTTTTCATGCAATTTTGATTGCTATTGCAAGCGGCTTTGAGGTACACGTTGAAAATTTTGGAAAATATTGTAAAGAAACAGCCGCATTATATGTACAGCTTTATCTTGATATTATATGCCACCAAGTGTTCATAACTTATTAACTCATGGGACTTCATTAACTAAGAATAGTATTTCAACTGTAGGACAATTATCCGAAGAAGTTCTAGAAACTTCTCACCAAATTTTAAAACAATTTAGAAGAGATCACAGTCGAAAGTGTTCAAGACTAAAAACTAATGAAGATATTTTCAAACGGCTTCTTCTTCTACATTCTGACCCTTTAATTACTCTTAGAATCAGATTTAGGCATTGATTCAGAATCAGATACAAATTTAAATGATTAAAAAAAATAAATTGAATGTTAATAATAGCAAAATATGTTTGTTAAATTTTTGTTTATACATGAAATAAAAAAAAAAAAAATAAGTTATTAATTTCAAGCATTTTTAATTTTTAAGTAAATTTGAATGCATCATAACGATTAAACAAATCAGCAAGTTTAAAAAATTGAATAACGTTTCAATTAATGTATATATTTTTAAAAAAACATGGAAATGACTATAAAGTACATCCATGTTACGTAACATCTTCAAAAAAATTACGTCATGTAAACTTGCTTCTTATTCAAGATGTTTACGAAGTCGAGGATGCTGAAGATCTTAATGAAGATGGACCTCTTTCTAGATTTCACTATGTCTGGCAAAAGATCTCTGCCACTTGCCACTGTGATAAGAATCATTAGAACCTCGCACGTAGGCATCACTGTGCTTGTTTCCAGAGAAATTGAAAGCGCGAATAAAAAGACTTTAATTGATTGACAAATTTATTTTTTTCTTCGGTCTTGACTCCGTAACTGTCAGAGTACATCTGTATTTTTTCTTAACTGCCTAACAACTTTAGTAACAAAAAATTGAAAACTTCTCCATAGCGACGGTCGCCTTTAACGCCATCCGTCCACGGACCTTCCTCTTCGAAGGCCGTGACGCGGCCAAAACCATAGCAACATCTTCTAGCTATGCCAAGGCGACTATCTTATAAATAAAAATCTTATTTAATTCTTATAATAAATATAATTAATTCAATTCAAAAATTAGGCAGTAAAGATTACAATAAATCTTAAAACTTTATTCTTAACCGTAACAGTGCTGGTCGCGCCACGACAATTATTTAAGAATCGTCGAGGACGCAGATGTTCTATTCGTTTATTGTTAGAAGCACGGGATGAGGGAGCATATAGGCTTATTCATGAACGGTGACGATAGAAACGCTATTATTTGTTTGCTTAGTATATTTATTATTTATTATTCGCGATAGAAACTTATTGTTTTTATAAAAAAGAACGACCGCTTTCTCTCGCTATAAAAGCAAGGTAAATCTACAATTTTGCATCTATCTTAATTTTTTATTCAAGCAGTAAAGTTCTATTAAGGGGGTATTATACCGAAAAATTTCAGAAAATTGAAAATTTTTTTATTACATATTTTGATTGCATATGTTATAATATGTATGAAAATTAATTTTTAAGCAAAAATTTAAAAAATTAAAGAAGTAATAGGACATAATACGAAAATGTTTAATTTTAGATTTTTTGAAATAATTTCTAAAAATGTTATAATTTATTAATAAATGTTATCAGAACAATGTATAAATGTATAAAGATTTATTAAGAGCATTTGGAGAGATGCGGTTTTCACGCAGACCTTTGTTAATACTTATTGTTTAATGTTGTTGACAAGTATTTGACAATTTCGAAAATTCACAACAGATTTTTGTCGATTAAAGAAAAACATTTTCTGTATTAAAAGTTAGTTTGTTTTAATTTTTTTTTAATATAATAAATTTTTTTTAATCAATTTGTGCCTACACAACATGTTATCTAAAAGTATTCAGAAATGCCGCGAAATTTTTTCTAGTTATTTGGTTAATACTAGTCTTCACACTGGCAGATTGAAAATAAAGTAATTTTCATTTTCCATGCGATCGCGTTGCGAGCTAATGTTTTTACAACAGATAGTAAATTGAAATTGTCAGCTACGCTACTTGCACAAGAGTCAAAACTAATGATTTCTCCGCGGTTTCCCCAGCAACCTGACCCTAAGGACCCTCCTTAATCGATCTCTTTGAACAAGCATAGTGCCAAAGCAATTTGGCAGCATTTTTTCAACATTTTTTTTTTACTTTTGCAGTCGCAACTCCTTGTAACTAATTAAACGCAATACCAGGAAATCAGATACATCCTATAAGCAGAAACACTGAAGCGGTGAAAGAAGCAAAAAAGGAAAAGCAACTGCGGGGAGAAATGCGGAATCGAGAGCGTAGAGGACGGAGAAATGGCTGGAAGGTAAGAGTGAGAGGGGAGAGGGGAAGAAAAAGGACAAGAGAGGAAAAGTGGTTGCGGCGATATATATACACACGCTGGGGCCAAGGAGGAAATGCGCTTTTCGCTGGTTCAGACAAGCCGGCGATTCCAAGCGGAATCGAGGGGGCTGCTTAGGACAATTACGCCTTGATTCGAACGATACTACACTTCTCCGGGTCCAGGGCAAGAGCGAAAGAGACCGAGTGGGAATAGAAAAACTTGTGACCTTTTATTTTTCCTGGTTAACGCTCTTTTGCTTTCGTGGACAGAGGGGAGAAGAAGTGTTATTTTTATCAGCGCGATTGACCCCGGATTAATTGGGGGAACATTTTTTACGCTTTCGCCCGGAGAGCTTAAGAAATTTAATTTATCGCGGCACAAATCAGAAGGGACGATTTAAGTTACTGCTCCGGTGGGTGTGTCTTCCTTTTTTATAACAAATCGAGAGTCGAGACGTAGTAAGTAGTAAAAAATTATTTTTTGTTAACCGGGAATCTTATCTGTTAGTCTCATAAATGATGATTCTAAATCTGAACGGGTAGGGTGTTATATAACGCGATATTTCATTCTTCTTATCGTTAAGATGATAACATTCGGAATATCAATGATGTTTTAAAAACGATGCGGAGACGTTGCATAAAATTATTCATTTTACAAATTAACGCAGGAAAGTGCAACCTACGTTATATAGCATTTTCTGTGTAAGAATTTAATTACGCGAATTTCATAGTTTTTTTTTATTGCATCCTTCGAAGGCACTTCATAACTGAATTTATAATATAAGAGCATTAAAATTTTATTTCGCCAACGTTATAGCTTCACGCACGGAGAAAATAGAGTTTTATTTTAAGCAAAGGGAAACGTACGTATATTGTACATAACTAATGAGAGTCTTTAATTAATCCTTATTTCATATTTCATCGTACTAAAAAGACTTTTTGCGCATAAATTGTACTGTTGGATATTGAAAAAAATTGATATGAATAATTATTTTTAAGTACGCGATTAAATTAATCAAATGTCAGGGAACATTTTCTTTTATGGCATAAATTTTATTCTATTTATAATAATTTGAATTTCTCTGAAATATTGCAACATCGATGAAACTTTAATTCATTAAAAGTAAAGTAAATATCCAACGACCTTCTAGTGGGAAATGAATTTCTAAATAAATTTTTTAACCGCAATTTCGAATTAAAATTCACGAGCGACTTGCGAATTCCGTGCCTGCAAAATATTTACCTTTTCAAAAATATAACGCCACTATAAAATTATAATGAGCCCTTTATCCGCGCGAATAAATGGGGTAACCACGATCAATGAGCAACGCAAACAATCCGAAACAAAATCTCCCTTTAAAGTTATCCGCAAACCCTCAACTTTAATTGAAAGCAAAAATTCGAAAAGGGGGCAGTCATTAAATTGATAGCTATGATCCAGCCGGCGGAAATACTTCAAGGGTCCTACAGAACGGCGCGTATATACAAGCACCGGCTGTTGCTGCTGCTCCTGCTCCGCTGCTTTAAATGTGAATCGTTTACGGTCCGAGAAAATCTTGTTTACATCCCGGAGTAGCGCGCGGCTTCTTGCTCGCACAAAACCCCCGGAGGAGCGCCTCGCGATTGTGGTAAATGCGACCGCGCGGAGTATAACAGAGCATTTCTTTCTCGCTCCGCGTCTTTATGAAACGACGCCGCTCCATTACAAGGCGGCCGGCGGAAAGGAGGAAGAACGAGAAAAAAAAAATAGGGCGAAATATAACGGGGGAGGAGAGAGAGGCTAAACGATTTCGGAGGCATTCGCTCGAAAACTCCTTCGCCGCTAATGAAATGCATCTTTCGAGTCGACGCCCCACTGCACAAAAGAACTCCGTCCCTCTCGCCTTTGCTTTCGCCTTCGCATCGAAACTTCAATGTTTCTCTGCTTGCCCCCCTCCCCCTCCCTTTTTTTTTAAACGCGTTTGTTACTCCGCGCTCACCTCTTCTTTATTTCTCCGCCTTTTATGGAGCGTCGCGCGCGAGAGAAATGAAGAGAAACAAAGCAAAAGGACAATGGAGCGTCTGCGGATTCGCGCGGGACGGTATCGCGAAACTGCAGGTGCGCGTAATTATTTATATATAGCATGGGAAAAATAAAGAAACAAGAGGAAAGAAAGACGGAAACGAGTTAAGATATTCATAAAGAGCCGAGAGGCGGAGGGAAAATATAGAATCCGGCCCGCTGAAAGAATGTCCTCCGCGGATTTGTATATATATACATATAATCTATCCTTGGCTGAGCCAGCTGGTACGGAAATCCAGTGCAAGAGTACGAGAATGCAGGGAAGACTGAAGGAGAGCGAGAGGGTAAGAGTAAGGAAGAAGCGGAACGGAAGTAGGAAACTTTTTCAGGTATTAAATCCGTAGAAGCGATATTCAAATTGCGTCCTCGACTATCCTTCTTTCTCTCTCTTTCTCTCTCACTTAGGCACTCCCTGCTCCTCGCTCTTTTCTTCTCTCTTTATATATAAAGCGAGTTTTCCGCGGCAGGCAGAAGGGGGTGGCGAAAAAAATGAGGAGGCGACGAGAGAGAGGAGGTGGAGCACTAAGGAGAAAAAGTTGAGCGCGAGAATGGTGTGAGAGACAGATAAAGAAATGATGGAGGAGAAAATTAGGGTGCGAAGGAAGTGAGAGAATGCAGAGTCCGATTGGGAAGGAGGAGAAAGAAAGAAGTGGTAGTAGTAAACGTTATGCCGACGACTCGTGAGGTGCCAACGAAAATTAAGGGTGATTTCGACGGAGCAGACATTCTTTATGGCGAATGAAACTTCTCGTATTAAATCTACTGCTATTGCGATGCTCTTAATGGGACGATTTTCTCGGGGGGGCGAAGTGGTTTATTAATTTTCAAGTTGCGAAAGACAGGAAGAAAATTATATAAATATTAAGCGACGTACGTAAGCAAAATTAAAAGTGAAATTATTAAATATTCTTGAAAAAGCAATTTGTCAGAAAGACTAAAGAAATGAGTGGTATTTTTTTAGAAGTTTAATTTCACCGGTACTAAAAGCCTAGGGAAATAAGTGCAAGCTTAAATCTAGAGTTGAATTTAAACCGAAATTTAATTACAGATTAAGACTAGACGATTAAGGGAACTGTGAGAATTGTGAAATGTATAAACAGCCTAGGCAGCTTTGTCAACATTCGCATTTTTCTCTTGGTGCTAATTTTAAAAATTAAAATTAAAATGTACGGTTTAAGCACTACAATTCTTCAAAAGATAATTTTTAATTTTACAAAGAATATAAATTGTAAACAGACTAGTGCGTGTAATAGCTAGACAGTATTTTATCCGGTAACTGAAATTTCGCAATAAAAAGTAGAAAGTATTTTCTAAAAATTTATTGAATTTCGAAAAATTTTTTGCAGACTGTTGTACAAATTTTCTCTAAATAAAATATATTCATCAAAGAAAAAAATCAATGCTGATGTACAAATGAGATTAGCTACTAATTAAAATCGAATACAAGCTAAACTTGTAATATAAAAGATACGACTAACCTTTAGGACAGAGACCCCAACCCAAACGAAATAAAAAAAAGTAGGAAGCTAGATAAAAAGGAAAAGGATAAAGTAGAAAGATTAATTAGAGAAAACCTCGAAAAAGGAAGAGTGGGCGAAGTTGGACAGCGGGGCAGAGAGAGAAAGAAAAGACGCGCAAGTGGTGAAAATCTTAATGCAACCGCGGCGACGGAGGCGGTAGTGGCGAATCGGGCTTTTGAAATACTGCTTCGGTGCTTACCGATGAGAATCCGTTAAATAATCGCTGGGGAATTACTTCTCGTTCCGGGGCGCATTTTGCGCTCGTTATTATCCCCGGGGTGCAGCGGACAAAGAGAGAGGGAAAGATTATTCTCGGGCAAAAATTTCTTGTTTAGAACTCGCACTGCTATTTTAGGTCGTCTCACCTAGTTCCTCGGCGCCTTTTATTTTCGTCTATATCTCTTTTACCTCCCCCTCCCCCCTCGCTGTTTTTCTGCGCGATTCCCTTTTTTCAGCCATTCGCTTTTATTTGTCTTTTTTACTTCCGCTTCCTTTATCCGCCTTCTTTTTTTTTTTATCCCGATGCAGATTTCCTTCGCCTTTATTTTTCTTCGCGTTTACTCTCTCTCTCCTGTGCACGCGAGCTTACCGCTCCGACGTATGCGAGCTTTTCGCTACTTGTAATGCCCGCGAAAGCTTTAGGATACTCGAGAAGGTTTCGCGGTGGATTGCGAAAGAAGATTAGAAGAGTGTTAGTAATTGTTTCAGTTTTGATCGCTCATTTTCGGGAATTTATTTTTTACTGCGGAATGTTTTTTTCTCGTTGACTATAGGAAAATGAAAATTAGTTCATAGAATTTTTTTAAAAAGTCCAGTAAAAAGTTGAACTTTAGATTTCTATAGAGATTTTCGTTTGTAAAATTCAACTAACGTTATTGTTAAGCGTCACAATGCCAAGAAATCCTTCTAAATTATAATTTAATCCAAAGGTTTGAATATGAACGATAATCGAGGCGAGAACGCAAATAAACTATTCAGTGGTAACGGCATCCGGTAACTAGGCCACGATAATTGCTTTTCGAATTTATGTAGTATCCAATAATTGCGACAACACTTTTTACCACTATTTTATTATCGTTTATTTACTTTCTCGTGCTTTTTACCAATAAGCTTTTAAAACATGAAAATTCATTTGCTGCAATTTTATTTTTAATCGCAGTAGATTATTATTTTCAGGAGGTCAAGGTTTTTTCTATTTTCGTATATATATTTTAAAAATATTTTTAGACGCAGGATGGCAGTGAAAAGAAAATAAATATTCGCATCTTTAAAGATTTGAAAAGGCAAAAAATAAATACCGGGGTATTCTATGAAGCTTTGAATCGGATGCATTTCTATATTGTTCAAAAAAAAAGTTTAAACTCTTCAATTCGGAGTATAAATATATATTAATTAGTTTTTATAGTGCATATTTTTTATTGTAATTTAGGCTCAAAAACTCTAGAGTTTATAGTGATAAATTTTGATTACGTAATTATTTGAAAATTTTAGAACAAATTATAATTGGAAAGATTTGTATTAGTATCAGCGCCACAATACAGCGCTTATAATTTTGTTGTACTTTGTCATAACTAAAGGAATTTTCTTGAATAGATTGAGTCTTTGAACTTTAGCTGAACCTAATTTAACTATTTTCTCTCCATGCACAGCATAATCTAATAAAGGTTTCTCAGAAGTTAAGTAATCAAGATGATAAACTCAATCCAGAATTTAATGTTACATAAAAACTATGTCTGCGTAATTAAAAGTTTCGTAATGATTGACTCGAAAGGATTCATTTTGCTTTGCTTTAATTTCTTGGGTAAACCTGTTTAGGACAACGATTATTATTTAATGACTACTACTGAATTCTCCGCGTGTATAAACTTTGCTAATTTTATTCAAAGTTTCAGTAATTTTAACTACAAAGCATTTGTTCGAAATTCAGTTTAACGTATTATGTTATTTAATATCTGCGTTTATAAGATTTTACGCATTTCTTATTGTAAATCCTTTCACGGAACTCATTTCGTAGAGTTTTACGAAAGCAAATAAATTTTATACCTCTCGCCACCTATATTTTAATAGAAAATTGACGAGATTTTACAGCAGTATGCGCAATAAAAGGTAGTCAAAACTTGGTAAAAAAAAGAATTTACTTGCTGAATCCTCATACTTTTCTCTGCACTTTATATGCACGTTTATTAAGCAAAGATTTATTCGGATTAAAAGAAGAAACCGGGCGGTTCATCCTTGAACACACTTTTCCCGGAGATTAACGTAGAGCTCGACAAAGAGAGCGAAAAGATCGAGAAGAGGTCGTCGGCGCAGAGGGCTATCCAACTGTCGGTATCTGGCTTAACGCCACTGCGCTTAAATATTAAAGACGTAGGCGGCGCGCGTCGCGAGGAGCAAATCACTTCTCGGCCTCCTCTCCCCCGGATTTTCGCGTTTTCGCAGGAGGTAAAGCCCGAAGCGAGAGCGAAATGCAGACAACGCAGGCTGGAACCACAAGCCCCGGCGGCGGCGGCGGCGGCGGCGATGCCGTTGGCGAGAGAGAGAGAGAGAGCAATGCGGAGCCGATGGAGCGCGATTCTAATTAAAATTTAATTGCGGTGGCTCTTCGCGCGCGCGCGCGGCAGTTATAACGTGCGGTCACACCGCACTCGAAAGAAGGACCGATCGCGTGATATAAGTGCTTTAGTCCCGCGAGCGGCCGCCCGCTCTCCCGGAAATCATTATGCGACGTAACGTCTTCCATTGTCGTCGGCGGGGAAACGAGCGGGCAAATTCGGCTCCGGCTTGCTCTCCCCCGGCCGCTGATTGCACGCCGGTTTGCCTGCGAGTTTTTTTGCTTCGCCGACTTTTCCCCCCCCCCCCCTCCCCCCCGGTAATTTACATTTTTCGGGCAAACGCTCGGGGAAGTTTTTTATTCGCCGGTGAAGTTTTAATGAACCGATTAAAAGGTGCGTGCATTTTCGATACTAATACTTAACTCTCGTCCGTATACCCGAGCAAGCGCGTACGAGCACCTGACTCGCGTATCCTTTGTTTATACCCTTATAATACTTCGTCCCAGTCTCTAATTCACCAGCGGCGTAAATCCGGGGAGCGAGAATTTCGGTGTCTTTTTCATTTTTTGCGCCACGACGCTTGCCCGGGGCGCTTTGTAACCGTAATACTTCTATACGCATTCGCATGTACATTGAATATTTCTCGTAGTACGTGCTCGCGGCGCTGCACGTGTGTGTGTGTGGGAGGGGGATGGATATGAGTTTTATTATTATTTCCCCGGCGTTCTCCAGTTCCTCGCAGCTTCTTGCGCGTTCCTTTCTTGCGATACGGTGTCTTCTCGTCGTCGGCGACTGTCCTCTCTCTCTCTCTCGGCTCCGAGCGAGCCGAGAGAGAGAGAGAGAACGGCGGCGCTGCGAAACGCCCGTTGTAAAAGACAAAAAGAGTCGGAGATTTATGCGAGAACGCTTGGTTTTCTTATATATTTCGCGAGGCGTGAAACTTTGTCCCGGAATATGGCAGCGGCACCGATATGGTCTTAGTTTTATTGCTACTGTATTTTAATTACGTCGAGGGCGTTTTTATACGTCGGAGGGGGGGCTTTTTTTTATACGCCCGCCCTCGACTTCCTCCTTCCTTCCCCGGGCAGCTCGGCAGACGAGAAAATTAATATTTACTTTTTAAAAAGGCCCGAGTAACTGAGCTGTCTCGGTTAGAAGATAATTTAACGCTCCCGGGGTGCTATAAAATTAATTTAGCGCAATCGATTCTTATGAAAAAAAAATAAAAATATTAATCGGCATTAACGTATCGTTAGACAAAAGAAACGCAGACCTCGCTGATAGAAAATAATAAATGGCTATCTTTTCAAAAGCAAGTAAGACCAACATTATTCCACACCAGGTGCATTAAAGTAAAGTCAGAAAAGTACCCTCCATCTGAGCTTTTGAGCGGCTTTGAGTATTGTTTGTATTCAATAATGGCTTCAACCTGACCGTTATAAAGTCTATACCAGGCTGCAATCTCCTCGATAAAGCGCATTGAACTGCATTTACAGTTTGTTTCAAAATTACTCTTACGATGCTAATATTTACCTGGAATTAATTTACATTCAACAATTATACTATATGATAGACGAAAGAGCTGCACGCGCTCGCCTTTCACGTTTCGTCGGTTTAGAAACTTCAATTAAATTAATTACCTAACTCGCGTCGGAGTAGTTCTAATGATTCCCGTAACGAGGATGACGTTTCTTTTTTTTTAGCCCGCCAGGAAACGCGGAGGAATAAAAAATTGAAGCCGGCAAGGAGCGCGAAAAAGGGGGATTCCTCTTTCCAGATTACACGTCGATCTCCTCGAAATCCCTGAAACACGGCGAGCGGTAGAACTCGAACGGCTGCTCTGTATACATATGTACTCCGTTGTCCACTAGACTGGAGTGTCCAGATTGTCCGGTGTACACAGACGCATCCGAGAACACATACGGCACAGGACGAAGAGAGTGGTCTCCTTCCAATCCGAGGGGTAGTTAACGCGTCCAACGTTATATATAAACAGGCGGAGAGAGAGAGAGAGAGAGGTGGATGTGCAACGGCAGTAACGTAAAAGGGGAGGGCAGTGCCGCAGTAGAGAAATCTTATCATCGGCCGTCACCGGGGGACTTCAAGTGCCAGGTAAACAGATCCCGATCTGAGATTTCCCATGCGAGATTGACTTGCTCGCTCGCTCGCTCGCGTCTGCGTTTCGTTTCGCGTCCTCCACGTTTATACCTATATGAACCCGAAAGAGATAGACCGAGAGCCTTGACCGGATAGCGTTAAGCGACGTCCGAGCGTGTAAGGGGCGACAAAAAGAGAAAAAAAAAGAGAGAAGAGAGAACGGCGAGGGGGGGGGGCGGTCGGCCCATCGGGAAACGTCCCTGAAGAGATTCCACCCCAAACCGAATGAAGAGAAGTTTCGCGCTCGAGGAGAGAGGGAAAAAAGAGTCTTTCGAGCGGTTTTTACCGCCCCAACTCCGCCGAGGGTTAACTTCCTCGGGCAACTCGCCGCATCTTTTCCCGTTTTACTTGGGTTTCTTTTTTTGGGGGGGGCCAGGCCTAACACGCGTACACCCTGGCACCTTTTGTGCTCCGGCAGTCTGCGTAATTAGTAATCTGGGACGTTTATGCTATTATGCGCTCTTACACGGGTTGAGGCCAATTTTCGCTTTCAAACGTAAAAACATGATTCAGTCCAAATTAGTTGAGTTTAATATGGTTACTTCGGAAATTCGCAGATTAAGATCGTACTGCTTCTGCAGTGCGCATAATTAATTAAATTTATACTGCATTGATAGACAGATTAGATAAATAGTCATTGACTGATTCAATAATGCAATACTATTAACGGTCAATTTATCAATTAATTAACGGTTAAAGTTACTTTTGATACTTTCTGCTGCCGTCAATTATGTCAATTATTTTATATTATTACAATGTTAATGCATATAATATGGGCCAATAGTTAATGAATTTTGTCGATAATCTAATTATTTAGCTCAAAAATTGATTATAATATCAATAGCACATCATGTCGTATTCTCTTTGTGCAGCCAATTTTAGTAATGGAAATACTAATCCCGAGTGGAAATTTAAAAATTTAACCGCACGTGTCATCACCTATATGAAGTTTGAACACATACGTTACGGCGGATTCATATTTCATTCTTTCTATCTTCCCCGAGGCTAACCAAATTTACCAGAAAAATCTTATTAATAGACGGATTGGAGCAACAAACAGGATGCAATAGGTCGCCGTTGATACTTTTTTTTTATCATTTTCTCGTTACTTTTTATTTTAGGATTCCTTCCTCCGTACTCTGCTTCTCCTTTTGTTTAAATGAGAGAATTCTTCCCTTTTAGCAGAAAAAGCTTTATTTCGAATTTCAAGTTTTGTATACAAACAGAAAATAGTTTCTCGTGTTACTGTTTGCTCTGCGTGCGATAAGGGCAACTATATTTTCCCGTAATTCAATTACTTCCTCTTTTCGCTTCTTTTAATTCGCTGGACAAATCTCTTTTTAGAAGATTTATTGTTAAATGAAAACCGCTTGTTTGTTTAATTATGTCAGTTTTTAAAATTATTTTTCAGATTTTCATTTATGCAATTGGTACTCCGAAAAAGTTTAGTTAACAAAAGTTTAGGTCATACCTGAAAGAAGTACATACGAAATTGGGCATATTTTCATTAAAGATTAGAACGCCAAAGAACCTATTTTCTCTAACGTAAACCTGTTACTTTGTCGTTGGAGGTACATAAATTAAGTTTTGGAGTTTTCCAAAGCTTATGAACTTACGAAACATCCTAAATTCCGCACCATGTAATACTTCGGCGAAGGAGATATGCAAAAAGTTTTTCGATATCACTTTTTTCAAAAACTCATTACCAATACATTGCCTATGAAAAGAAGAAATAAATTTTTCATTATTAGTTATTCTGATATAATCTTATTCATAACAAATTCTTACCCGAACGCTTACTTGAATCCTTTAAACAGCGGATTTTTAGTGATCATTCAGCGTATATATACCTTCCCGAATTTCTGCAATACCCCATTAACCACCAGTATTCCCAGGTTAATTTTAAAAAGGTTATCCCGCTAATTTCCGCAGCTTATCAGCAATTTGTAAGCCGCGCCAAAAATTTAAATTCCATTAGAGGCGCCGTAAAATCGGATGGAAAGCAGAGTGAAGGGCGTAGCGGCGCATCCTCTCCCCTTTCCTATCCGGCGCGGGCGGGGCAAAGTTGTTAGGCACTTTATTTAAGGAAACCCGGCGAATATAACGGCGGCGGCGGCGGCAGTGCGCGCGGTCTGTTAATTTTGCGGAATGTTACGCGTTATTATGTCAGTGAAGTGAACCGTCGTATATGCCGGCTGGGGATGTGGGCCCTCGCGGCTTTTGGTAAACTTTCCCGACGCCGGAAATGCGAGATAACGCACTCGATCGTGATGCCGGGAATAGTTTTCCCTGTGAAATTTCATTGTCTTCTGCTATTTCTCCCCCTCGTCTGTATACGTATATCCTACCTGCACCTCTCTCTCCTCTCTCGCCTCGGAGCGGAGCGGGCTGAAAGGAAAATATCGTAACAGACATTTCGAAAGTTATGCGTATTATTTATGGATGCTGTACAAATTCGAATGTGAGCCCGATAATTTCGGCCTTTAGCGGATATTTTAAAGGCTCATCAAGTTTTGAGAGCAGGCCGAAATTATTCGAAATTATTTGATTAGTTTTTGGTATATCGAGTTATTATTTTTTCAGAGAAAAAATTCACTCTCGGTATGCATTTTATTTGATGCTTTACGGACGGCAAATCTTTCATTAAACTTTTCGTTTTAATTTTATTATTCTTCTGTTATTGATGAAAGATAATAAAGTTGAAAGCCAAAGTGATATAATACTTATTTAAGTAAAATATAGCTATTTCTTCGATCATCTGATCCAAAAGTAACTGATCTGTTTGCCAAACGTTCGTCAATTTAATCAGCTTGTATCCGAATCTTACCTACTCATAGAAGACTTAGACAAGCGGAATCTGGTATTGAATCACCGAAAAGTTAACGTCAAATTTCGCAGAAATTTCTGACATTAATTCTAGAAGGATCAAATGTTTCGTATATTGTGCAAGTTAATAATTCACAGCGACAACTCACAAAGTGCATATTTAAAACACTTTTTCAACTTCCGGAATAAAATAATTTGTTTTATACGTTTATTATTTCTTATTTTGTGCGCATTAAGAAATATTAGTATATATAAATCAATGTTTAATTAGTATTCCAGCTCTAGAAATGTTGTTACTGAATTTTTTCACGAATTGCCTGTTGATTATTAATTCATGTGCCCCTAAAATATTGGCTATACATCAGAAATCATTTGAATACGTATTTCTATTTTATAAGCTTTTCTATTCAAAACAAGCGGAAAAATAAAACGTTACGATCCGTATGAACCCTGCGATGTCGTATTGTTGTTTTGGTTTTGAAATGCGATACTTCGCCTCCCTCTGCATTTTTCTCTATCTGCAATGTAGAATTTAAAAAAAAAACGAAGAGTTAAGAACAGAGTTCCAACAAAAGTTTTCGTTAAACCCAAATTCGCGAAAAAAGATTAGCTCATTTAAATGTGCTTTTTCGAATTATTTCAAAGTTTGGGTACTGTTAAACTCTGCTTTCTAATTTAGTTTAATGAAGTTTACGTAATGTTAAGCCAAACAACGAAAATAAGTTTTCTGAATCTATTTAGCTATAATAAGCTTAAATAGGTTAGCCCACTTTTCATGCAGTGTAATTTTAAAAATGGATGATGACGTTATTTAATACGTCAACGTATTGTGTGTAACAAAGACACTACTTATTTTAATATAATGTATATTATTAAAGTATGACTAAATTTCACAAAAGGCTTGAGTAAAAAAAATGGCTTTGTTAAAAATGTTATTAATTGAGAAATGAGAAATTCGAGCTTACGTTTCTCAAATTACAATTTAGGAACGAACCTCTTTTTCAGGACTAATAATAATAAATGGTTTAGCCTGAAGAAATTTCATCTATGTTGTAGTTTGCAAATGTAATAGAGAAGTGAGGAGCTCGCGTTTTACTCTTCTGCAGCCTGACCCTGTTTCGGACGTTCATTTTTAGTAGATTAATTTGTCATCTTCCTTATGTTACATTATATAATCATAAATATTTGAAAAGTATTTTATGCTTTTACGGAATATAATTTTGTATCGTAAATATTTGAAAAGAATTTTATACGTTTGCGTAATATATTTCTGATTTTAATATAAAACCTCTGCCGTCCTTTAGGTATTTAAATCTCTCAATAAGTATCGACTTTCATTGCGCAACCTTTCTCTTGAAAAAAAAAAATATATCCAAAGCAGAGGGGAATTCAACGGGCCGATAATCGGCGTTTCCCGAAAGTTATACGCGTCGATCGACGCGGAAACGAGGAAAAACGAGGAGCGAAAAAGAAAAACAGGCAGCCAAAACGATTTACAATGGCTTAATAAAAGGGTTATTAAACCTCTTACACGGACTCCCCGGAGAGAGGGTAGGGGGGGGGAGAGAACGCGAGAATAAGCGAGCTTTGCGGGGACGCGTATGTCTCCGACGACGCGCAATGAATTCGTCGATTACGCGAGAATTCATTGTGCGCGTAAAACGCTCGTCGGGAATCCGCTCCCTCGCCTGCCTCGCGCGCTCTCTTTCTTGCGCGGAGCGCCGCGTAAGGCAGATAAGCGCCCGAGGGGCACTTCTGGGTTTATTTTCCGAAGAAATTCGATTCGATTTACGCGGATGAAACAAGCGCCCGCCCACATAATAAGAGCAAAAAACGCCCCCGCGGAATTGCCGCTCGAGCAAACGGCTCGGAATAATAGTCCGAGATTTTCTGCTGCTGCTGCTGCTGCTGCTCCTGAAACGAAAAGATAGATATATATATATACATACATGCAAGCCCGGAGCCCCCGAAATCCGTGGCGCGGGTTAGAAAAGTCCGGGTCTGAGCCGCTACGTATGTTTGGTAGCATGTGCGGCTATACGATTCCTCTCTCAGCAGGTCGAGGAAAGGGGGGAAGCGAAAGTTTTGCATTTTTCCTCGCCGCGGCTCATCGAGTTTTATCGCTGTTTTGCCGATCTCCTTTTTCAATGACGCCAATTACTCCCTGGCCTGTTTTCTGTCCGCGGCCCGTCCCTTTCTATTTTTCCCGGAACTCGAACTGGCTGCTCCGTGACGCGAGCGATTTTTAAAATTCGTTATGCTCGTGTGCCACTTGCCGGTGCCGCGGGCTTTTCTTACGTTCTCATCGTATTTCGTATACCGTCGCGACGGTTTTGTCATTCGCTATTTATTCGAGCGATTTCGGGTGACGCCGATGCTTTTTTCCGGCACTTTTCGCACTGCGGAACGAGCGGACGGTTGGCCGCTTTTTTTTGGCGCGTCGCTAAAATGTTTGTGCTGACTTCTGAAAGTTTTTAGCTGCCTCCGATGGTATGCGACTAGTTACCGGACGGTTTTTTGGTAGATGGAAATTGGCTCGGTTCTGTTGGCAGTTCGTTTCTATTTTTTTTTTTTTTTTTTTTTTTAGCGCTGTAATTTTTTAATGAATAAATAGAAAAATCAAGCGTCGGGATGAAGCTACTTGATAATCGCATAATTATTAAAACTAAAGTAACCGAGAAAAGAATATCTCTCAACTTCCTACCACATTTATTTTGTAGTTATTTTCTTTGCTTTACAAGTTATTTTTTTATTAAACCCGAATAATTATTTATTTTATCTTGTTTATAACTAATTTGTTTTCCAAATTAATGTTCAATGATTTAATTTAAAATCGGCAACGATTAAAGAGAGAAACATTAAAAAAATTCAACAACCATTATAGGATTGTAATTTAATTAGAAAATATACGATTAAATCTGTTCTTTAATCAATTGGCCATTATGGAGCCATATTTACGTTGCTTTCATCGATTAAACTTCGCCCAGCGGAAACAAGTTTTAAGTACACAGCGGCCATAACAACGGGTAATTAATTTATTGCAAACCACCGCTATATCCTTTATGAAACTCAACTTCTGGCAGTAATTTTAAGATTTTAATTTTAATTATGGCAATAGATAGTGCTATAAACTTAGTCGATGGAAGAATCTCATTAGCCTTCACTCCGCGCGCTCAAATCCATGATGGTTAAACGCCGAAATTGCAATCTATTACTGCTGTGCAGATACTACCAGCGTACACATAACCTTTTAAAACGTTATCATTGTTTATCTATACTCAGTACGAAAAGCAAATACCAAACAATTCTACGAAAATCTCTGACAATAAACTTTTCTCCAATTTAAATAGCTAAAATTTCACCCCATTTCTCAAAAGGATGCGCATATAAACAGTTTCTGGCAGGAAATGTTTCTCGAAACCCCCGGCAGCAATCTTCAAGTGCGATCGCGGACGTTTCTCTCTGCTCGGATTCTTTGCTCGCAAGTGAATTGGTTGACTGGCATGCGAGCGTCTCGGTTATACATCATTTTCGATATACCCCTTGGGACAACGATGCATCGTGATCTTCTCTCGATTTTCCCGGAGACCCGGATGAGCCGACAGAGAGACGCGGCGGAGAGCTAGAGAGAGAGCGAAAATTCGATCGAGTGAACTTGGTAATTCGACGGATAAGCGTTTCACGAACGGGAAGGAAGGGAGACGCGAGGAAGGAGAAGGAAGAGCAGCGAAGATGTCGAGGACGTCTCCGCATAATAATCGAAATCAGGATGACATAATTACGGCTGAATAATAGATACGGGTCTGACGTGACGTTATTAACGGAGATCGTTATGTACCGACGCCGGTAATGGGCCAAATGCGTCTATTTATTATCTTTTAGGGGCGTTTTATGCCTCTCTTTGCCGAATGAATGCTTTTTCGCTATTTTCATTCAACACTTGATTTAGCGCGCTCGGGTTGCTTTTATTGTTTTGGGGGTTTATTTGTATTGTTCTTGGCATTGTTGGTAAATTGAAGTCGAATAAAAATTTTTTTGACAATTAAACGGAACTATTTGCCACAAAATAATTTTAAAAGATTTAAAACGCATGAAGTTCTATCATTGTCGTATTAAAATTTTATTCGTTCTACCTTATAAACTTTTTGAATGCACGCGTTTAAATTCCACACTACTTGAATGAAAATGGAGCGTTTTACAATCCCTTTAGTAAAAAGTATTTTTCTAAAAGACTTTAATAACTTAAAATAAAACTTGGATTTAATTAAAAATGGCTAATCGTAGTAAAATGAATGAAATAAGTGTGGGTTTGCTGACTGTTAAGATTAAATTTCTTAATATGTTATACAAATATTAATCTTTCGTAACAGTTTACATTTAAGAGTTCATTTATAATAAGGAAAATCTTCTCGAGGCGGAGTTAGGCACGTAGGATGCGTCTAACTTTGGATAAAACAAAAATGTTAATTAAACTTGTGAAAAGTTATTGCACTTTCAAACAATCATTTTATAAATGATTTATTTAATGGCATGCAGTGCAATTAACGTCTTATATATGCTATCTACTGCAACAAGTAAATTTATAATACAAATAAAACATCTGTATCCAGCAGCAAAAATGTAGTTGATACACATTATTATGGCGTAAACTGTATCCAAAACGTAATGGGGCTCTTAGGCGTCACTGTCGGTGAAAATTGGTGTAATTCCTGCGAAGTAGCTGATAGAGCCACGTCAAGTTTTCGGAGCGATAGCTGACTGACGCTGCAAGAGGCTGAACTGTCAAATCAGCCCGAAAAGATGAAGACAAAGAAAACATTCGTAATGGAGGCTAATTGTACGAGTAGATATTACAAAATGAAGGTACATTGAAACTTTAAATACGTTAAACTTATTTAAATGCGTTTTTCGCAAAGGCAATTTTTTAAACTGACTAAAACATCATTTGTCTTAACTTAAATTTAAAAATTGCATTTCTATCATATTAAATACAGATTCTTGATTAGTTGCTTTTCTGTAAACATTTTCCAGCGAAATTTTTATGAAAGAAGTGAATTTCTTTTAATGGGCAATTACTCTTTTTTAAAAGGACATTTTCCAATTTTCCTACCTAGTTTCCGAGCTTTATTCTTTCACGAAGCATTATTCGACCACAAATTTTTGAAAAACGTTCATAAAAAATTTTTGAATTGCACAGACAATAGACGAGCTGTAACGAGAAATGTAATGGGAAACAAAAAAATTCTAATAAAATATCACTTTCAAGGCGCATAATTTAGTTGCCGTATTATTTCAGGCAAAGCCGAGATGGCAGACATTAGTCATAACTATATTGTTATACAAATTTAAATCCATCAACTATTAGTATCAAATGCCTGAGTACTACGTGGTATTATTCACACGAGTTTGCGAACAATATTTGTTTTCAGTTTTGGCTTAAAACTTTTAGGGTACGTTCCACAGACATGAGTGACTCGTAAACATTGAACTTGTGTTGTGTGTCTGCACAGTAAATGAATTATAAAATTCATAAAAATCTGAATTTCATTTTATTCTGTAGTTCTAATTAATTCAACTTTTTTTACGCATAATTAATTTGTTATTAAGTAAAATTAATTAATCTAGTAATACCAATGTCTACTTACTACCTGTGGCATTATTAACTTACGAAAACGAAAGATTTAAGTAGTTCGACTCAATGTTATGCCAGACACAGAAACAGTTCACAGCAAAATCAGCTTAAAAATTTTTAATGGCTGCCTGAAATAAGTAATTAATTTTAGAATGCGGCAAGTTAAACATTTTAAGCGCGCTTATCTGTCAACGGCTACAAACGACTTTCACCGATAGCCCAGCTGCCATTAATTATTTGCCGGAGCAGAAGGCGCAGAAACGGCCGTACTAGAAAAGACGAACGGGTTAAACCGTAGCTTCTACACTGCAGAACGGAGAGTTATGGTAAAGCCGGAGATAGAGATCCGAAAAAGAAAGAAAGACGGAGCGAGAAGTGCGCGCCGAGATGGAATAAGTTTTTCGCCTTTAAATCGCTCGTGCGTCGCCTCGGTGAATTTGTCGCGCGGCAGTCTGTATGTAAGTCAGGCCGGGCGCCTGTGTGCGCCGCGTATACGTAAGGTCGAGGCTTTTTGATGAATTTCACTCGGGGCGGTTGTTCGCGAATGCGGAAAAATTTATTTTTCAAGAGAGCGCACGCAAGCTCGTGGGGGTTTATGTTAGCCGGACCGCTACTTTTCGCCCCCCCCCTCCACGCATTATTTACGAGCGGCGAATTTTGCGAAACGTAATTGCTGAAAGTAAAAGCGGTCGTATAGAGTGCATTTCTGCTTCATTGAGGGCTCTCTCGCTCTCTCTCTTTCCACTACTCTTTCGTCGCTTCTCGACCCTTTTTTTCAAAGTTTTTGTGAGACTCTTCACTCGGTGTTTGTG
This sequence comes from Ormyrus rosae, assembly GCA_035047165.1. Lineage (NCBI taxonomy): Eukaryota > Metazoa > Arthropoda > Insecta > Hymenoptera > Ormyridae > Ormyrus > Ormyrus rosae. The sequence continues at coordinate 383,730 of JAWWML010000031.1, read as the reverse complement.
GCTTTTGAGGAGTGAGCTGATGACAATTACGCTTAGTAACTGCGCGGTAAGAACGAGATTTTTTGATGCCTCGTTAAATGTTCAGGAATTGTTAAAAGGCCGACTGATTGCCGGCTTTTGTAAGTTTTTCAAATCGTAAAAAAAAAGCTTTCATTGTGTTTCGTTTGAGCTTTAGTGGAACATTTTTCGAAGGCAATTTAAATCGACATTGGAATCTTAAAATTTCAAATTTTTCTTTTTTATATGCAAATAAATTTTTTATTCAGTACTCTTCTTTAAGAACTTTACAATACAGTTTTTCCACAGTTACAAATATATGTTTTATTTCAAAATATTTCTATGTTAACTATAGATATATGCAGCACTATGGTTTGCGTTGAAATTGAATACTCGGAGCTTTTAAATTTAACGATAGTTATAAAAAAATAGCTATTTTCACTAACAAAAATTTGTTCAAAATTATTCTAGGTAGTATCAGCTTGTCATTGTTTAGCTTTCCTTTGAATTCAAATAGTGAAAGAGTTATCATAATAACTCCGCATATGACTTCGCATACATAACGTCGCATAAATAATTGCAGATATTATTCAATGCTTATGCTGGAGCCAAACAAATCTTTTGGTAATTTATGCAATATTTTTGTTTCATACCTTACAATACATAGTATAAAGCAAAAGGCGAATAAAAGCAAAATAAATAAGTATATCTCTAAGACAAAAATGCAAATTTTAATTTGCAATTTAACCAATCTAATTTTTAATCCCAACAGATTTACTTTTAGAAAAAGTCAATTTTAAAATTAAAGCTTTCAAAGACCTTCGTTTTTTATTTTAAATTAATTGGAGTTTTTCAAAATTAAAAGGTTTAACCAATATCGTGTGAAAGTTTTCAAATGAAATTTAGCAAATTTAAATTAAAATGATACCAACTGACCTGTATTTCTATAAGTGTAATTACCGTTTTTTTATTCAGTATTTGAAAATAATAACATTTCGATGCTATAAAATTATTAAATTATGAAGAATTTTAAATTTGTAAGCAATAAAATATTATAGTTTATTGTATAATGTTAACTTCTTCAATTGTGAATTTTAAATTTGATTTTCTTTGTAACAAACATTTTACGATCGATATATTTTTACCGCCTTTTCGATTAGTATAAAATTATACTTGCAAATAGACTTCTTTATACAGATTTAATTTTATATAATCAAGAATAGAAAAAAGGTAAAACTATTCAAAATGAGTCTGGGACTATTCGTATTGAGATTGGGTTATTTCAATGCGAAATATAATGCTAATGGAAACTAAAAAATCTTGGAGATGAAGCTTTTATGACTTAATTTAGGTTTGGTTGAACTTTTAAATGACCACAACTTTGTTTCAGGTAGTTTTTGCGGGAGAAAACTTTTTTCTGAAATAAATTTCTCTTGAGTGGATTCCATGGCTCAAGTAATTTCAAATTCCAGCACCCAGAAGCTCGCCAGAAGCAACGAAAGAGGCACGTAATCGAAGAGATAAAGCTTTTATGTTTAACAATTTCAGGTAAGATTTATATAGATAAATTTAAGTAACTCTATTTTGTATCAAAAAAGTTAAATTACTTAAGAACTTTACGAATGTAAAGTATAATAAAGAATAATGTAAGGGAGTATATACTCTCTTTTTTTAATTTATCAAAAGTTTTTTTATAAAAAGGAATATGAAGGAAATCGAATTCGTAAAATGTGAACTTTCAACCGCAAATTCTTCCGTAAAGTGACTAAAACACATCCATATTAAAGATAGAAACATCATAAAATTACGTCGCAGGAAAAATGCAGTATCTGTTTCCTTTCTACGGTAAATGTTCGCGAACGCAACTTGGCTCAACAAAGCTTATATTTAGCTTTGACATCAAAAGTTGTTATTTTACTTTTCTGAAACCTTACGTCGATTTCTCCGAGGTCATACTAAGTAACCTTTAATGATCTCGATATATTACCTAAGCCTCATAGCTCGATCTGTCGTTATAAATAATAACCTTTTCCTTTAAGTCTTAGAACGTGTAACCCATTAACGCCCAGAGATACCCAATTTTTTATCATTTTGGAGCATCATTCTCAATCAACAAAATCAGAAATTTTGCTACCAAAATCACTTGGCTTGCCATTTTCAAGTCTGCTCTTTCGATTTCCGAGGTCAGATTTTCATTTCCGTTATATAGGAAATCAATATGGCAGAATTAATGAAAAAAATATCTAAAAATTCGTAATTTTTTTTCGTCGTTTTTTTTCGAGTCAAAACAGTAAAAGTCTTATCTTCTGATTTCACTCAACTGTTAATTGAAATTTGATTATCAACTTTATTTATATTTAATTTATTACACATTTGTAATTACTAAAGTAATTTTGCGTTAATATGCATTTTCATTTTGTATCAATTACATTGTAAATTGATATTAAATATCGTTTAGTAGTATATATTACACAGCTCGGTCTAAAAATTAAATTCCACTTAACTGGTATGAATTTCAACAGTGCGGGACAGCAAAATGTAAGCATGAAAGTATCTGTTGCGTACATTTTCATCAAGAGTACGACTAAAGTATAAGTTGCTTTAAATTTAAAATCAATTTTCGAACAATATGTATTTTACATAAACTGTAACATTTTTCCAAATTCAGCATAAAAATTGATATTCGCTAGAAGAAACTGCAACATATAATGTTAAATTGAATCGATTCCAGGATTCTTTCCAAGAATGCGGTATATAAATGTTATATAAGAGAATAGAATAACTACTTTACTGAATTACTGTAATCTTTGCATTGGAATGACGCTAGTAAAATATTGATAACTGTTTGGAACTAAACAAAAAAATATTTATGGAACACGCGTTTACTTGGGAATTTTTTAAATAAATTCAATTATATTGACCCACTTTATAATACATAGATTCTAATTTGAATAGCAAAATAGCGTATTAAAAAATACTTTAAATTCTCATCAAAATCAGACAGATATTTTTTCAATTCATGCTTATTTTTTCAACTTTTCTTTTACGTTTAAATAATCAGAAAAACTTCTATTCAAAGTCTGACGATTTTTCCGTTCTGTTGTCATGTATCATAGTTTAATCAGATCACTTTCGAATCGGATTACGAATTGAAATCCGACAATTATCGGGCTATATTGTTCTCTTTCAACAAAAACTAAATCGAAAAAGCGAAAGTTTCGAGGTTTAAAAAAAAAAGGCTGGAAAAAACAAAGAAGTTCGTTCTTGGCGTCACCTCGGTAACGGGCCAGCAGTCCGGACTTTCTCTACATCGTTATATCTCTTTCTTCAGGCCTTTTCCTCCTCCCGCTTTAACCCCTTCGTCTTAGTCACTCGTCAGTCCTTTTCTTCCTCTCCTTCTCTCTCCGTTCACCGGCAGCCTTCTGCGGCTGTCTCGCTCTCGTCTGGATATCTATAAAAATGTCGCTCGTGCTTTCGAAACTTTAAATCGCCGGGGCTATTATTCCGAGGCGCTGGCAGCGGAGCACCAGGCGAGGGAAAGAGAGAGAGAGAGAGAGAAAGAAAGAACCGCCGCTGGCCGAAAGTTTCTCGATAAATCATCTAGTGGCGCGAGCGAGAGAGAGAGAGAGAAAGCGGGCCTGAGGAAAGGCCAAGAGTTGCGGAACTAATAAATATTAATACCCCAGGAGCTTGTGCTCGAGCGCGCGGTTACTTTCATATATAATCGATCGCGAGCGATTTTTACGACGCTGGTAAAATTGTGCGAGGAGGCTGTTCTGTCACTGACGAGATGAGGTTTTTTAGGCGAGGATTTTAAGCCGCTCTTTGCCTCCCTATCTTTCTCTTGCCTCTTGTTGTCATATTATTCGACGGCGGCGCACCGAGCGGTTATGAACTAAGTTCGCTCATCGATTTTTCGAGACTTCTTTGTACGAGCCAGATTGCCGAGATCCGTATATATGCACAAGGTATTAGCCGGGGATATTTTCTTTTTTTTTTTCTTTCGGGCCGATGTCGCCGATCAACTTTTTTTCTTATCGGAAACTTAATTTATAGGCTATACGCAAAGTTTCGCCAAGAATTTGCGGGAGGAAGGATCGCGTCCGTTCTGTGATGCATATTACGGTTCGAAAGCTTTTATTAGGCGGCGCTTCCCTTTTTATTTTATTAGTGACATTACGGCAGTATACGTAGTTTCCGCCTGTAATTAAATGAGTTTTTTTTATTGAAATCGATATTGTGAAGGGATCCAGTGAACGGGGCTGATAATTTTCTCTGCCTGGAGGGGCCTATGTGAAGGCAAAACGAATTAGTTTATAAAAAAAATATCGTACGTAATACGTTTTTGAAGCAGTCAAGCTCAATTAATTTAATGCACTTCAAAGTTCTTTATCGATATTTGTACAGTAAACACAAGAATTTGGGTTTAAAAATTTTGCAGCGTACGAAAAAGTAATAATAATTTTAAAAAAATACTGAAAACTGTAATTAAAAAGCTATGTCTACTAATAACAGCATTAGTAATAATTCAAGTATTAGTCAGTATTACATTCTTATTATGATCTTATTACAATACTCTATAAAACATAAAAGCACAAATTTTGCGTTACTTTATCACAATGTTCGAATTCGTGAAATTGGAGTTTAAACTGAAATTGATGCAATTCCAAGAATATCATGAATATTTACTTTAGAACAGAGGATCCAAAACAATATGCATCAACACAAACATTTTGACCCACAATAATAAATTAAATCTTTATTAATACTAGTGCAATGAAATTCACGATAATAAACTAAATGTATTTTCATTACTGACACTAGTTTGCTTAATAATTTGTTAAATAAGTTTGAAATTACATTAAAATTTTCCATCCTCCAAATATTTATTTTAATTCTACTGCAGCTTATTTTCGGAAGCGCTGCAAATTTCGCTAAAAAAAAATATTAAAACTGCTGAAAAACATTCTAACCAGCTATTTCCCTGCAACTTCATTATACTAAAATCTGCAAAAGATGTCGAGCTTTCTTCATTGCATCTCATTACAATGGATCCCCCCTCCCCTCCCCGCAAAGTCGACCATAAACTCATTACGCACTGAAGCAAATCTCTCTCTGCAGCATAAATTTCGGTCTCTCTCGCGCGGAGCGAAACAGACAGCGGCGATGCATTTAAAAGAAAGTAGAAAACATCAAACGTCAGATAAGTGGAAAATTAGTGAAAATCTCGATATGCAGGTCGCATGATAAATGGCACCCTGGGGAATAGGGTAAAAAGGAAGAGAGCGCGCGCGCGCGAGAGAGAGAGAGAGAGGTCGGGGGCCGAGGGGGGGAGGGGGCGAGAGATTGAACGAGATATTATACGGGAGCGAGCGAGCAAAAGCGAGAGAAAGCGGCGTATAACTCGGGCGTCGAAGACAGCCGGGTTCTGAATCTAACGAGACGAAGATAATAACTCGACGGGCCTGTGTGTGAGCTTAAATTAACGAGGGGATTCGGTCGCGGCTGTAATTCTTATTACACAAAGAGCCGCCGTCGCGTATAACTCCTTTCCGAAAACGATATGAGAGGGAGAGAGCGGACGAGGGTGGGGGTGGGGGGCAAGGCTCTCCCGCGTTGGGGCGGTATTTTTAGAGGCGCGAGACGCTGATTTTCTCTGCGAGAGTCTGCAATTAAATGCTGACCGGCTCTAGCGGGGCAATGGGTGGATCTTACCTTGGATTATCTCTGCGTCCGAAATTGAATCGTTAATTGCGTTAGCGTGCCGGCCGCAGTTTTGATTGTTAGACTGATGAGCCGATAATTTAAAGTGTTATCGGTGTTGTCGGTTTTCAAAGTGTTTATTAGGCTTTTCGACGAATTAAGGAGAATAATTTAATTTGTTAATTAAGGGTAATGCCAATTTTATTTATTAGCAAGCTTTTGATAATACTCTTTAACGAGGGTGTTAAGCGTATTCTGGAATTTAGCACTTAATTAAAGAAATGATCAAAAGTAGTAGATGGAGTGAACTTTATACAAATTAAAGTTATAATCAAGAGTTAATTCTGATGTACTAAACTATATTGGTAATCTAGTTTAATTAGCGTTAATTCGAAATGCTGTTCAAATGCCTATAGAGAGCTTACAATCGGATGCATTATATAACGGAAAGCAACGTTCCAATATTAGCAAATCAATACTTTCGTATTTATTCTTGAAATCACATTTAAACGGTGTTTCAAAAAATCTCCAAAATTCAAACGGACGTAATAAGAAATAGGCCATCGTGGAAAAAGAGGGCAAACGTTATGATTTCCAGCCGAACGAAGAAATTATTTACGCGCTCCATACTCGGGCAAGCTGCTGCACTCCGCAGGAAAATTGAATCGCAAAGTCCTCAGCGGACGGAGGCGGTCAGTTAACAACCTCCGCGGCGCATAAAGTGGGATAGAGGGAGAGACGGGCATAGACGGTCATGGAGGGAAAGCGGGTTGATTAGCGAACTCGCTGGAAATGTGGTCGAACAATCAGGTTAAGAAACGCGGTTTAAAAAACGCGGCCGCACGACCCTTCAATAATCTCAATTATTGCAATTCGCGATCCTTCTCTTGGCTCCGATTTTGATAATTGAACGAGTCCGCGTCTATCGAAAAAGACACTTACCGCGCAAACGTCGGCGGAGGCGCATTAAATCGGCGCATCGCGGGACCATTTGCGAAATGCACTCCGCGACATATTTTATGCAGCCGTCCGCGGGATATTCGTCCAATTAGAGGGAGCTCGCAACTTTCCTCCCGAATTATATGCCTTTTGCGCCCGATCTTTTAAATTTTACATCTATGCCCGCGAGCACACACATATACGAGGGTCCCGCGCGAGCGGCCTTAATTAAGTCCGGTACAGTGGCTCCGGGTATCCGCGCGTTTTATCGAAAAAAAATTTTCTCCCTCTCTCGAGTGAGCTTTTGCCTTTTTTTTTAGATTCCTCTCTGGGCTTTGGTGCATAATGCGCCGGGGGAGGGGGGGGGGGGAGGGCTCGCTGCAAAAACGGTTCGATAAGGCTGTAAAGTACCTACGAAGCGATTCGGTAATTTTTCGCTGCTACTGGTACATTTATTACACGTCGATTAAAGGGATATCGTTAATTTTAATCCTGCTTTTTAACTTTAAAATAATTGTTTCGAGTTAAAGGGTTTTACTTTGAAAGAGGATTTGCTTTCGAAATGTCTAAAGTGGCGGAAATATTTGTTTACGTAATCATATTAGCTCGATACTGTTGAAACTAATTCATTCTTTCTTTAGTATATTTTATTTTTAGTATATGAAATCATATCAAAGCAAAACAGTCAATATTAAAGCTTTGGAAAAATAGAAATAAATCATGGCGATGGTGACTACTCAGCTGAGTTCATTTTTGGCTTTTGTATCTAAGGAGGATCGAAAGTACATACTTAAATGTGAATTTAAATGTAAATTTCACATTCTAAAACAACAAAATTATTTATTGTTACATTTTCGTTTCAATATAAAATATTGACTTAATTATAAATATTGACTTTTTCAAATAACTCGTTTACTTATTATTTTAGTTACTGAAGAGAGAAAATTTTCACTACGTTTACTTTATTATGGGTATGTATCTTTTTAGCAATATACAAGATTACGAATGTATAAAAGTTGAATTCTGTAAAAAAAATTTTCATAAAGCTCCAGAGTTCTGTGCCATAATAACATTCTTTAAATTTCCAGCTTAATTGCATTTTTTTCATTTAGATTTCGAACCATATAAGTTGAATATCTAAAAATCATGAAAGCGGAAGTATTTTAAAGATGCAAATATATTGAATGAAGTAGCTATAACACGCGGAGCAGAAATCGATTAAAAAAGCGTATCAATTTTAACTAGCCGGAAATTGAAAAAGAATGTTTTAAATTCGTAATCTTGTTCGATCCGCAGTGCATTTTTTAAGCAACGTATGCATTTCAATAAGTTGTACTCTCATATTGATTAAATTTGATTTAACTCCGTTACAAATAATATTTAATTTTAAATACAAATTGAAATGTATCAATGATTTAATTTCTCAATCGACTTAAAATTCCGCATAAATTTCGAGCGTTTTAAGCAGAAAAAACAACCGAAAATTAAAAAACGTTTACGCAGTATCAAATTTTCACGCCAGCACTTTGTACTGGAGAAGCACTTATCTAGATTGTCAAAGCTTTGGCATTCTTTTTTTATATTTTTTTTTATCATGTATCGTATTAAACTTCATTATAAACTCATTTTGCAATATGCGCCAACAGATATTTAATATTCTGAAATTCCGGCTTATAAATTTTGTTTCGTTTATTGAAACATCGCTTTTTATCCGATATCTTGTTTAAACATTTTAATAATACTGTACGAAAGCCTTACAAATTAATTATAATCATGCTCCGCAGTATTTAAATAGTTTATTATAGTTCTATAATTGAATGCACAGAATACGAGAAACATCTAACAAAGTATTAAATCTGACAAAACAACGCTATGAAATTCTGAATAGTTAGTCCACATATAATTCAATTTTTCATTATTTATATTTCAGAAAGTTTATTTTAGCAACTCATACACAATAAATTATAACTTTTTTATAATAAAAATACTAGTATTCTCAAACGATGGACCCATTCTTCCACTCAGAAGCATGCATCAATACATTTATAAGAAACAGCATTTCTAGCAGCACGAAACGGAAAATCTATCAAGTTCTCCAGTGACCTCGAAATTTCCCGAAGTTTATCGTCCGAGGAGCTTTGGGCTTTAACTCCCGCCGACCTAAAAGCGCGCACAATCCAGCTGAAATTAGCAGGAAATAAAGGGTAACGCGCTGCATTCCGCTAGGTAAAGCGTGCAGACACTTTTCCGGTAGGGCGGCCCGTCCATCTCGTTAGCCAAGGAGCTCTCGCTCGGCGACGAATTAACGCGACGAGCAATTTGAAAATCCGCATTACGGAAAATGTTTGCCGCGCGTTTCTCGCGGCCCACACCGACAAAACAAAATATACAGCTCCGCGCGCGGCCGGATTTCGCCGGCAAACCGCTCCGGCAAGCAGTTTTGCCGCTTCTTTTTTCTCCCACGGCCATTTCGCCTGGTTTTCCGCGCCGCTCGCGTTCCCAGTCTCTCTCTCTCTCTCTCTCTCGCTACTTTTAACTTCTTTTTATGACTCCCCGCCCCTTTTTTTTTTGCTTTTCTTTTCGCGTCGCACACAGTGCGACACTCGAAACTCGAGAAGAAAAGGAAGGAGGAGGGAAGGAGAGAGACAGCCTTACCGCTCCAGTTGCAGCGATCGAGCGTTCGTTTCTCGATAAGAGACTTTGCGCGATTACTTTTAAATTTGTTTAGCGCCTCGGATTCAGGGCGTTTTAAGCGCCTCACTCGTTCGCTCCTACACGAGAGCCTGGAGATAAGAAAATTAAAAAGTTCCTGGAAATGCAGGTGGGGGGGAGAGGGCAACTTGCTCCTTACTTATTATACTAGAAAATTCATAAGATGGGCTGCGTTTGTTGCCTCTCGTATTTATACTGCTTGTCGTTAACATACTTATTGGCTTTTCCGAAATTGTTTTCGGTAAATTGCCGGAGGCTTAAAAAACAATCTGTATGCAGTTGCTAAAGCCCATGAAAATCCGCCACATACGAGCGTATCTGTTTTTTCGGTATATTTGCAAACTTTTTATAACTTTGTGTTAAATGTCTCGCTACCATAGCAGCCAGTTTTGGTTAACCCGTTTAGATTTGATGAAAAAAGTTTCTAAAGTCCGAAGATCTCGATGAGTTTAGCTTTCTATTTTCATGCCGCAATAATACGGTTCTCGAATATTTTTAATTCAACGCAGAAAATTAAGCAAGGAAAATTTATTTTAAAATATAGCCTTGGACAATAAAAAGTTGATCGAATCCACAAAAATGTATCGGTTCGACCGATGCAAATATTTACAAAAAAATAGGCTGGGCTCCGATTTAACTCGATTATAATCGCATCAAAGCCGAGGAATAACCGAGCCGGAAAGATTGCAAAAATACGTGAAATGCATGAGAATTCATCTGAAATACATTTTCAATAGTTTCCTTCTTAATTAACGCTGTCTATCCTTGCCTTCGCCGGCGTGACGGTTGCTCGTTTTGCTCTCGCCTCGGTCGCGCGTTAAAAAAAAAAAAAGAGGAGGAAGCCGCCGACAGAATAAAACCGCTGAAAACGAGAGGGAGCAAGAAGGAAAAGCTCGCGCGCGCTCACGACAGGGAAATTGTGATGCAGACGCAGCATCGTGAAAGAGAGAAACCAACAACTAGACACTGCCGCCGTGTGCACTGGAAAAAGAAAAGAAGAGTGAGAGAGAGAGAGAGAGAGAGAGAACGGCAAGTTTGCAAAAAAAAAAAAAAAAAAAAAAACGAGCTAAAAAATAACTTTTAGCTACGGCGAGAGGCGACGATTTCTTGTTTCTTGTTTAGTTCGCGAGACTCGACAGGTTCGACTTTTAAAATTTGCCTTTTCCCCTCTCGAATTTTTTTCACCGCGCGCGCAGGTCTCTCTCGGTGTGTGCGCACGCTCCGGGAGAACGTGCATGCAGTCGACAGCTTTGTCGGGTTAGCGGGGGCCGCGCCGCTATATTGCAAAAGCGTTCGTTCGTTCGTTCGTTCGCTCGCTCGTTCGTTCGTTCGCTTTCGCGCACAACGAAGCGACGTCGACCTCGTTCGTCCCGCGGCAAAGCCAATGCCGATACTCATTACCATGTAAATTATTCGTACATCCCGCGTCATTGAAAAGCGAATCCTGACTGCAGTCTGATGCATTTTACCTTTGCCCGGGACAAAGCGACGGGACAGGAAGAAATGGAGGATGCAGACGAGTCGCGGAGGCGAAAACGGCCTGCTGGTTTTCTTGGGCCTGCGGATGCTTCGTTTATTTTTATCGCGGAAAAGGAGGGAAGCCGCGGCGGATAAAAGCTGATAGGTGCTGCTGCGATTCGTTATTCAGTTCGGGATGAAAAAATGTCGAATTGGACAGTGATGAATGTGCGGGGCCATGTACGATGAAAAAAAGTAACGTATTACACTTGCACTCGAATAGGCAAAGAAAGAATGAGATATAATATATAAGAGAATTAATAAAAAGGGAGCATGAATTGAAAAGAAAGAAAAGGCGAAAAATGTGAAAGATATATATCCAATTAAATTTTCAAAGCTCTACTTTGGTTACGGTACTTTAATTAGATAATTACATCTAGACGAACCTAAAAATTTTTTAATAAGGCTTATTTTTTTATGAAGCCTTTAATTAGCTTTCTATTGCAGTACATTATATTTCTTTTGAATAACTGAGATTAATTAATTTAACATAATATGCCTTCCAAAAATGCGATATTTAAAATTGAAATTCTACTTTTGCTTTTAAAATCCTACTTTAAAAACATAATCAAGACATTGAAGTCTGAAATTTGAAGCTGGATGTTTTGAGTCAATTTAATTGGTTGTTGGATTAAGGCGGTAAAATTAAAAACTGAGTTTTTAAACATTTCATAATTAAAAGTAGAGATGAGCTTTGAAAATTAGAATAGAAAATAAGAAAAAAAGACTTAAAAGTAATGATGTACTAATATTGTCATTGGTTTTTATTTTCTGCTGAATACTTCACAATAAAGAATATTTAAATAAATTTCAAATTTCAAATCTCAAAATTTAGTACGAAGTTTGCATTAAAATTAAAAGTTCTACATTACTCAATTATAGAGGATTCATGAAATTACAATAGAAAAAAATATTTTGAATCTATATATCGAATGAATTCCCAATATGCATAATAAAAAATAGAACGCGCGTGAATTTAACGTTAATAAAAAAGTAACTTCCGAAATTATTCAAAAGTGTATGCGTGAATTTTTTTTAATAATAATTTGACTATTCCGCGTGAGAATTAGAAATTTCAAAGACATGCAGAAAGTCTGTACATCACTGATACCAGTCGCACGGAAACTCTAAAGCGAAGTGCTTCTGGAATATAAACCCACTGGCAGTCGTAAGCTCGCGCGAGTTCTGGATTCGATGCTGTTTAGATTTACACTTAAATCCTATAACAGTTTCCTATTGTGTAGATCTTATGCTCTCCGGTATCTGTTTATTCGCCTAGACTGCTTTCCAACTTCCGAAATTAAAATATTATGACTGCAAACGCTTGATCTTAAAACACTTTTGAATAGGAATCAATATTGAAATATCGATGAATTGTCATTAAATAAAATTAAAGGAAAAAACAAATATTTGTAAATTTAAAAGTCTATTTTCGATAGTTATTACACAAACCTGCATATTGTCTGTTTGTTTTACATCCTGGAAAATAACAAATTTCGTTTCAAACACGATTTGTCCTGAGTCCTTTTAAGTTAGAATAAGTCCTTACGTAGTGGGAAAATTTAGGGATCAGATTCGATGTGGAAATCAAAAAAATTATGTTGAAAATAAGTACTTGTTTATTTATTCCCAAAAGATTGTGAAATGCCAATCGTTTAAAAATGATAGCTTAATCGCTTAAATATGCAAGAAAAAATGGAAAAGGATCAAGCAGCTAGGGTATATAGCAAGTATAATGTTGGTAGAAATGTATAGGCGACTGGCGACAAGTGACAATGTCAATACAGAAATGGTTGCAAGACAGTTCCTGCTATAGAATGCTTGAAGGCGATTGTGTATTTGGTATACAAGGTTGGTGATCGAGTTGTAAATAATTGGTAAATGAGTCTATTGAATTCTTTTTTATTTGCTTAATTTACACACGAATGACTTCATCTATCCTCTTTATTGTTCTTTACAAGTAAAGCAGAAGTATGGGCTGTTTATTGAAGTGAATCCCCTTGATGAAATCAAGTGAAATGATAGGAAGAAAAACAAAACAATATTAATACATTTAAAAATAAAATGTTTTATTGATTTTTTTTACTGATTTATATAAATTAATGTAAACCTCATTATTACAATTAAAAATCTTTAAAGTAATGTTTTGCATGGACTTGAACGTACAACGAAATACTGCTCTGCTTTGCAGCTATAAATAGAAAAATCAAAAGTACTGTTTTTTTTTATCGACTGCAAACCTTTGCTTCGAGATTAATGTCATGCTCGTTGAAGCACAAAGTACGTCATACATACAAAGTTATTTTTCTCAGTAGTTCGATCTCTACGAGTTTAAACGTGTTCCATTTGGTAAAAGTAGCAGCTGACAGATTTATAAACGTTAAGCTTTACTGGACGATTTTAGGTCAAGGGGCAACTCAATTCGTTACACGTCACATACGCAAGCTTTTAATTACCTCGAAATCTTTATTGAATATTTAGAATGATTATGGAGGCTTTTATTAAATATAGGAAAATTTGACTTCATTTAGAAGTAAATTGAATTATATTAATATATTATTACTTTATTATATTTAAATAAACGAAAAGCGCACAAATATGTTTATTGAAAGATACATCAATTATTGATACGTACATCCAGTTTCTGAAAAAAAATAGCTTTTACAGTAAAAGAAATAAATAAAATCAACAATATTTTCTTATTTATTTTATTTATATAAATATTACTATCCACATCAAGTTATTATCCAATAATATAATTAATAATATTATTTTAATAATTATATACTGATTAAATATAAAACTAAAATATATTTAATCATAAAAAAAAAATATAAAATATCAAATTATATTTCTGTAATTTAATAATCGAAATCTCTTTACGAAGAAGATAAAGTATGATTAATTTTAAATTATTATACTATAATTATACAATTTTACTCCACTAATTATCTAATTAGCAAATTTTGTATCATTCAAGCCGGTATTCAAATAAAAAATTTTTCCCATAATCCCTTCACTGCCGACTTAACGAGCTATCGATAGTTAGTACGCCTTGCAACGTTCATCACCGCTTCAATTTTTCGCCAGAGCCATGAAAAAAAAAGGTTAAAAGCGAAGAGCCGCTCAAAGAGCTAAAACTGTGGGTTAAAACTCAATGAACACAAACGCACCACCGATCGTGACATATAACAGCTTAAACTTCGAAGTCACTTTAAAGAGGCTGACTCGCAATTGTATACGCACTTCTATGCGAACGCGTATCGTAAAAGTGCATTGATAGCCGGCTCTCGTCGCGACTTAACGAGGTCGTAATGAAATTTCGCCGTTCGCCGCGGCTGCGCTCAAAGTGACGCGCCCGGAATTATCCCGGAGCGATCTGTTTACGTCTATCCATCGGCTGCAAGCTCCCTGTCCGTCCGTCAGTTAAAAAGAAGAAATCGCGATTTGAAAATTAAAGGGGGGAGCTGGAACGATGGAAAAAGCGTTAAATGAGGAAAAACGGGGACTGGATTGAGAGGGAAATTGAAAAAGAAAGAAGCGGCGAGAAGAGGACGTGATGGAGAGTAATTGATTGATTGATTCTTTTCGTATTAAGTACCTAGGAGTGTATAATTTAGCTGATGCTTTAATTAAAAAAGCTTCAACATTCCATTTCTTTCTAATAGACTTGATTTTTTTTAAAGAATAATTTATTCGTTTATTAGTTTAAATATTTTTGGCGCAATAAATTGAATTTTAATTTTTTACATGCTGCTTTATCAGAGTCAAATACAAATGATTCATTTGTGTTGTGCCCGTAAATCATCTGAGACTATTGCTTCCTCCTAGAGGAAGCTTTGTGATAGTAATTTTTGGAGTTGTTCGAAAAACCTGTTATAATTGTATTTTA
>JAWWML010000031.1:252691-368869 GCA_035047165.1 Ormyrus rosae | reverse complement strand
TTCCTTCCCCACTTACAAATATCTTATTTCACTATTTTATAAACTTATACGTAGAATATTTTATACGTAGCGCGCTCGCTACGTAACAAAAATTTTTGTTTTTAATTTATCTGGGCCTAACAAAAAATTTAGGTAAATGCTCAATTTCGTATCATTATTTTGTATTTACGTAAACTCTAAACGTTCATTTTATTTTTCAATTTAGTGTTTCTACCCCACATTTCTACTCGTAATATTCTCATTCGCATTTTCTTGCCTACCATCGTTTTTCCTCGGCTTACTCTGGAGTCCCAGTGAGCAAAATGCACTTTCCGCAGACAGCAACTGCTGCCGAGTTAACAAATTTCGATATTTCATTCGTGAACGTGAATTTTCACAATGTGGTCAGCTTAAGGAATGAGTACTTCATAGAAAAGGATAGAAATATTATCTCAATTATGTATAAATTTTACGTAAATACCAAGAAACAAAATTCTATTATCTATTTTTGAATTTGAATATTTATTTTTGAATTATTTTGTGTAGTTTTTATAAGTTTATTGTATAAGTAATTTATTGTATAAATAGAAACTAAAAATTTTGATGTTTTATAAATAAAAAACTTATTTTGAATAAGTTTGAACTGAATAAGTAAAGAAATAAAAGTAAAAACCGCTGCCAATTTATCACTTAACTTCCTCCTAACTAATTTATCGTTCCAATATTATCTCCGAGATTCATTAAAAACAATCGATTTCAACAACATTTTTACTCCAGTAATCGTTGGACATAGAAAACTCATTTTTTTCAGTTTTCAGCTTTTTACTCAAAAAACTAGTTGACAAAATGGCTTGAAATGTTTACAGATTTTAGATATATATAGTCTTAATTACCAAAATTTTTTTCGGAACAACTGATAATTTAATTTAAGAGTTAAAATCGAAAATTGGCGATACAATAAAAACGAATAAGCTAAACAAAAAAATAATTTTTTACCACCATCACAAAAAATAAACAAAAAAAATGAGTCGTGAAAGATGAAAATCCGTTCAGTAGAAGGTGAGATCCAGGCGTATACGTACCCCCCCCCCCCCCACACACACACACACCATACAGACATTTTTTAAAATTATAACAGGTTTTTAGAACAACTCCAAAAATCACTATCACAAAGCTTCATCTAGGAGGAAGCAAATATCAATAAAATATCAAATAATAACTGTTACATTTCGTTGAATGTATAAAGTTCATTAAACATTTTTTGTTATTTAAAATTTACAAAAACTATGATTTTAATAAAAATAATGAAAATTACATACCAATCAGAGAAAATTAAATTTTAAATTGTAAATTATTTTTATTGTCACAAAAAACTGGGTTATACAGCCAGATACGTAAGTATGTACCAATCAGAGAAATGGTTAAGTATAGCTTTATTGGCTTTTTACAATACATATATATAGCCAGAATACTTAATCAGAAATTTTTGAGCGAAAAGTCACGCCATCTGTATATTTCATTGAAAAGCTGTTCGCCTTTACTCACAATGGTTGAATCGTACAATTCTAAAATAATATTAATGTCAATTATTAAAAGATAATTTTAAAAGATGAAAACCATTATAAGAAATTTAATATAAATTTAAACTTGGTTGCTTCTAATCTTTTTAAATTGATTAATATTCAATAAGATATTTTGTAAAAACCCTCTTGCACTAAATTAACGAGGGGTGCATACTAAATTGCATCAAAAATACATATTAATAGTAAAATATTCATTATATTTTCAATATTTATTTACGTTGATATGTCGTAACATTAATTTAACATTAATTTTGTGGAATCATCCTTCATGCATGTTTTAAAAAGTATACTTTTTTACAAAATGGTTATAAAGTTTGCTCTCTCCCTATATCTGAGAATATATACTTTATCTCTCCCTCTTCTCATTATTCGTGACCTCTTGCTCGTGCCGTTTTTGTCTGCCCCGTGCTCTGAGGAAAATGTGTTTGCTGATGAATACTATGTAGGGCAAACCAACCGCTGAAGGGGAGATAATGAACAAATTGAATATTTTATTTAAAAACGCTAATTAATTACCGGAGCCTACTGCAACTAAATTAAGCGGAAAACGTAAATGAAAAATATCGTTAGATATATTACATCATTAAACGAAGCTTATATTAGCAGCTTTATTAACATTGATTCAATCTTCCTATAACATAATAAAATTCGAATTATTCTTAAAATTTTTGTGTATAATCTGACGGTACAATAGCTAAATTTTATTTTATTAAAGAAAAATAAAAACTTCCTTTGTGCACAATGAGTATCAATTTCAACGGACCACACCACTACATTTTCTATGGAAAATTCTTAATATTCAATCGTATAAGTATCTTTTTTCGGTTTCAAGATGCTACGAGAACTAAAGCTGAAAGAAACATGTAATTGAAAGATTGCAGGATAATTTGATGAATTATAGGGTAACAAAGAAAAATGCTATGTTAAAATGTATAATTTATTTATAATTCCCCATAGAATTATCACACGCAGACGAATTAGCACGTTTTCAATTCTACTGCTTATTCAATTACGCTTAATTAGTCAATAAGATAATTGCATAGTATCTGAAATTTGCTAATATTAGTAATATTTAATCAGATAAATTAATTCACAAAAGTCCTATGCAATGTCATATCTAGTACATTAAACTGAAGTTACTTAATTGCAAATAATTAAATTTTTTCTGCAATGAGACTTAAGTATTTAGAAACATAAAACATACGTACAGTAAATATTAAGAAACACTTTTTAGAAATTTTATGTAATAAGATAATTATGTTAATTATGTAAAATAAGTTTTTCAAATTAATATCTAATGTTCTCGTCGTAAACAACATTAGATAAAAGACTTTTTTTATTTAACATCGAACAATATACCGCAATAAATACTATTTTACCGACTGTGAGTCAGTCGGTAAATATAATTTACCTTACGCTGGAAAAATGGAGGGCTAAGGCTTAGCATTTAACTTAGCTGTTGTGGGATAAACGTATTAATATCAAAATTATTCTCAATATTCTCTAACAATAGTAATTATAAATTCGAAATAATATGGAATTATCCATTTAAAGTATTATTCACTGATGGTAAGCTCTTTCTTTCTCATCAGTAAGAGCGACAGCTGCAAGCTCTTTAGGAAGGACACCGTCGTAGTTGCAACAGAGGGTGCCACCCTTATAAAGCTGAAAATTAATTCAAGTTTGCAAAAATATTTTCTGTAAATTTGGATTAAAAAGGTCGCGAGTATGATTATTCAATTAAACTTCGTTATTTATGTGAAAAAAAAATTTTGTAAGTAAATTATTCAGAATTTAACCAATTACATTTTCAGATTTTGCTTCTAAAAAATTACATTTGCAATTTTACTTCTAATAAAATGTTGATGAAAACGTATATAAATCCACTTAATAAGCATCGTTCGCTTTGATGAACTCCATTTACAGCCAAAGTTTCCATGTAATCAGCAGTAAAAATATAATTAGCGGTCCCCGAATTCACTGCAATTAACCATGAATTACCCAGAAATTATGAAAAACGTTTGTGTGGTCGAATAAATTTCAACAGTTTACTAGCAGCTTAATGACGCGCCACCTTTACTTTCCCTTTTTTTGCGGTTAACGGACCGTTTAACCGCCCATTTACGTTTAACTGCGAAGCAGACCAAATCTTAGTTTCCCTTTTCGAGATTTTTAATTAAATGTAATTCATTCATTTGGATTGTAAGCTTTCGCGAGCGAAAAAATTACTGCACCGAGATTTTAAAGTTTTATAAATTCTTTTCCTCAACTTTTTTTTCATCAAACCCAAAGAAATTAAAAATTGCGTGTTGCGAGATTTTAAGAAAACTATATTTGAAGATTTTCAGATATTTATTACTCAGGCAAAAGAAATATATCATTTTCTCCTTTACAATAAAAGAGTAATTAAGACTTGCTTTGATTTAAGATTGCCTTTGAACAAAGATTTTCTGGGATAAAAAGCGTTAATTAAAAAAGATCATATATCCATGATAACTAAAAGTAATATTTTTTTTAATTAAGTAAATTTACTATTAAGACATTTCTATGCAAACAACTACTCTATTGATAAATCCTCTATTAAATTAAAAATCAAAGCTTATTTTCTTTTTCCAGGCATCGAAAAGTTTTTTCTTTTTTTTAATTTTAACCTTTTTCTATCCAACCAAACTTTAGCGAGGAGGAAATATTGCTAGTCTAATATTAAAATCTAAGTTTAATAATTTTCTCGAATTAAAAGGATGCATTTTGTAAGTAAGTATTACCTCGGTATAAATTTTTCAAATCACCATTTTTCATGTAAATTACTTAACGGATGATCGCGCTCAGATATGTGCCTACAATACAACCAAAAGCCGGCGGCGATAAAAAGAATAAAACCTAAAATCCCCCCCTCCCATCCCTCTCCGATAAATCAGGCAAATATTACCGCGGTACCTTATATCAAGCTCGCCGTCCTCTTTTCGTAAAAAATGTATCGCCTCTATTACGCAAAAGCGAAGAAGCAGGTTAACTTCTTACACCCTCTATATACCGGGGCATCTCCCGCGTATATTCATACCGCGCCGCGGGGTGTTCTCCTCTCACCTACTCACATATAAATTCGAGAGTTATTTGTCCTTTATCGCACATGACCGAGACGCAATTCTCCTCTCTCTCCCTCTCTTTCTTGTCCGGAAACGGTAACAATTTCGCTCTCGCGCGGGGCTACATATTTTGCATAATAATGCCCGAAGCTCCGCTGGCTGGCTCGCGCCTATATTTCACTCGCTAACGTCTTATATATATGCCCGGGCCACCGGGGAGAATCAAATAGCGGGAGAGAGAAAAGGAAGAGAGCGCAAATTGCCCGAGTGCATTCTTTTCGGTTAAACGCGCTCGCGGGCACGCGAGTAAGCGCTTTTCGGATGATAAAAACAGCCGAGGGAGTGTCGAATTAAGTTTCCGCCTGTGTCTGCGTTGTGCTGTAAAGTAGCCGGGGAATTTATGATATTTGGAGTAATTTCAGAGCAAAGTGGTTTTAAAGGAAAAGCGATTGGCCGCGAGATAAGGGAATATGAGAAAATTTTTTCACCGGGGTGGAGAATTTTAAATTTTACGCTCTTTTTATACCGTATTAAGTGAGTTAGAATTAGAAGGGGGATGTAATTTATTGGTACCGATGATTTAGGGGCAATAAATCCATAAATGGGGTAATTAAATAGCGATAAAAAAAAGAAAAAAGACCACCATAATTAAGTTGTCTATAAAATTACTCGCCAGCGAGATAAGGGTACTGAATCTGGACCACCTTCAATTTCGTAACGAAGAGGGGAACTAAGATGCGTTGTATAAATTCTAAAATTGCACTTCAGTATCTTAAATTAAAATCACGTTCCTCACGAAAATTTCTCAAAAGGCTTAGGAAAAACTAACGGCCCAAGAGGAAAAAAAAACAAGGGCAAAGAGGGCCATTTTCATTCATTGGAGAGTCCCCAAGAAAAATATAAATTACAGCGACGCGAGAGAGGGAGAGAGAGAGCAACGGCGCAGCGGTTCCATGTAGATGACCGGAAGGGTGCGAAGGAGAACAGCCGAGAAAAGTCCGGAGAGAAGAAAGAACGAGACAAGAGCTCGCACGAGGCGTCGCTGGCCTCGCTCTTTCCTACCTTGGTAGCGCCAAGCTATTTCGGCCAGTCGTAACTCATATTTACGACCAATGGGAGTTACGCCAAGTTTAAGAGGCTGTATAATGAAAGCCAGGGGTAGTGAGCCCTCCCCCTCCCCCCTGACCCCGCTATTTCGCATCGCGTCACTGGCCCACTTCATCTTTGGCCTCCTCCGGGGGTTGAATTCTTATACGTACGGGCATATATCTTCGGCAACCCACACACCTTACTTTCGCAGGCCTAATATGCCCTCCGGCGCCGAGGCTCACTTATTTCCAGGGGCACGCGCGCACACTCGACATTTTTCACTCCTCGATTTTTCCACCTTTTTGCATGCGCCACGTGGAGGAGAGGGCGGATTCAGATACCGAATAGTGCACAGGCCGGTTAATGGGGAGGGAGTGGACCTGGGAAGTCGGGGGATTAAGAGATTTTTCGAAGGGCGAGGGGAAGTTGGATTTGAAAGAGCGTTAATAGGCTATGCTTTTTAGGTTATAAAGTGTATAATGGTTCAGTGTAGGTAACTTTTAGTATTCGATGAAAAGGTGTTTTAAGATTTATTTGCGCTCGAAGTAAAGCTTTAAAGTACCTATGCTGGGAAGCTTTAATACACCAATTTCTTACATTTCTTCGTTGAAATTCTGGAAATTCCAATTTTTAGAAAACAGAAGCAGTTTGGACCTGCAACACCCTGCTCTGTTTTTCCTAGCATCGAAGGTCTTAAATTCAGACAGGAAAATTTATGAAACTGACGTTGAATATGAGTTAAAAAGTGCACTAATAATAAATGAATCATATTTATAAGATCGTAAAAACAGGCATTGCATTGTAATAATCCATGAAAAGCTTTAAATAGCTTCTAAATAAGAAATTCCCAATAGAATCAACAGAGACGAGTTTAATGCCGTAGACTCAATAATCTGTATTTATGCAACCGGATCGCGTCGCCGATGAAATATTGTTTTTTCCCGTCTGAGAATCCGAGTAAACGAGTAAGCATGAACCGTGAAGGAAGTCTCATTCGGCCCCGGCTATACATTATCTATCTATCTACATTATCTTCCGGTCACGTTTCTTTCCATGCGTTATGGCTAGAAATCGAGCAGCGCCGATAGAACAAGAGCGAAAGAGAGATAGAGAGAGAGAGAGAGAGAGAGAGAAGAAAGAGTAATGCTCGCTAGTTGGCGCACAGACGACGGCGCCGCCGCTGCTTGTGTATACGCGAATGTACAGGAGCGGAGGAGAAACACGAGGAACTCTAGACAACATAACTCACCCATTTTCTTGAGGCTATCCCTTCGAGAAATCATTCCGAGACTTTGTGAAGCAAGAAGATGAGGGAGAGGGGAGATATGAAAGAATGGAGGGCGAAACTCTTTTTGCCCTTCTTTCTTTGCGTATCCTGCGTTTTTGAGTGTTTCGCTTTTTCGATTCCTTTACTATCTTCTTTCATCTCCCTCTTTCAATATTTCAGTTGCTTTCCAAAGTTTTAAAGATGGATCGAACGTACGACTATACTTGTTTGCATAAAGAAATTTTGTAGTTCATTTAAAATAAATAGTACACTTGAAAAATTTCTATTTCAAGGGAAACAATAAATTAAAATCAATCCCGTAAATTAGAAATCGTAATATTATTATTATTTTTGCAAACAAAGACTGTAGTTCATAGATAGCCTCCAATAACCATCTTTCGCCAGTAGATAGATGCTAAGGTAAAGCGGGGGAAGATGCCATACTTAAGGAAAAAAGTGAAATAAATATTTAAAAAATTAATGAAATAACATTTTTATAACTGAAATATACAAAGAACACAATAAACTAATAATTTAACTTATATTAAACTTGATAATATAATTAGAATCAATTATTATTTTCTCTCAATAAATACTTTTAATATTTTTTAACAAAAAGTTAATAAATAGTCGATGGCATCTTATCCCGCCCTTTTCTGTGGCATTTTCCCCCAATTGGCTGTCCAATTGGCTGTAAAATAAAATGAATACTTACAAATAAGATTTAACTTATATTAAAGTTGAAAATATAATTACAATAAATTATTTTTTTCTCTCAATAAATACTTTTGATGTTTTTTAACAAAAAAATAATAATAGTCGGTGGCATTTAGATGCCACCCCGCTTACCCACTTACCCCGCCCTTTTTTGTGGCATCTTCCCCCAATTGACTGTAAACTAAAAAAATGAATTTAATCTAAAAAATATTATTTTCTTACCTTTTAATGGTGGTGTTTTATTAAAGTTTATTAAATTATCTAATTAACGTCTTTTCTTTTTTAACGATATTACAAACCAAAGCTTGAAGAATGATGTTTGAATTTGTTGCAAATTTTAGATCGAAAGCTACTAGCTTCGACGCTGCTCGAAAGGAAACTGATAATAATGCTAAAATCATGAAGTATTTAGGCGATTGCATAAGCAAATCATAATAAACAAATCTATCAAGCACTTCTTGCGATTTGTTTAGAAACAAAGAAAATCTTGCGTTGTGGCGTCTTCCCCAAGCTGGCATCTTCCTCCGCTTTACCTTAGATTTACAGACAGAGGCATACATGAATATTCCATCGACTTAACGTTTGCTAATTATCAAACAATCATTGTCTGTTGATCCTCTAATTATTAAATTTAATCTCATGAGATTCCTCATTGTTAGGAAACATAATTTCAATCCTAAATAATCCACCTTTCTCCATAAAAGCTTAAATGACAAAGCACCAGGCAATAAAACAAGGCATAATAAGCAATAAAACAGCCCCCCGGAATAATGCAATCTCAAAATGAGCAAAAACACTTAACATTCAACACCGTAGTAACCCATATTCATTCCTCACTTTAGTCCTCACGACGCACCTTTAATTCCTAGGCTCGGGCTTGGCGCGCTCGGCTTTCACTTGGCTGGCGGCGCACGCAGCCGGAAAAAGGTCAAAGGGAAATTTCCCTCGCACGTTCCCCCAACAATGCGTCGAGCTCGAAACAATGGGGAGGGGGGGAACTGCCTTGATTTCACTCGTGCTGTTTTCTTTCGGCTCTTTTTTAGGCGCACACACCCCCTCCCCCCTCGGCTGTTTTTTTTTCGACGTCTGTCTGCCGCCCTGCTTCCTTTTTGCGCTTGATTCCTTTTCGCGCGCGGAAAGCCCACAAGCCAGGAATTAATTATTCGCCGCCCGTAAGCTCTTTCTGCGCCATAAACAATTGGACTTATTTATCTCGATGACTGAGGCGCGGCTTTTAGCGTGAGTGCTGTGCTTGGATGGGCATTTGCAAGGCTGCGGAAAGAAATGCGTTTTGCTCACTTGCGCGTTGAAGAGTGTGTTTGTGAACCTCTTTTCTGCCGTTTGAAAAGATAAAGTTGCAATTTTTTTTAAATGCAAGTATTGGTTAAGGTCTGTTACAATACTCAGGACAAAATTGTTTACTTTTTAATCGTTAGTTACTAAAAAATATAATTAACATCTTTTTTGGCTGATAAAATTATTTTACACGTCAACAACAAAATAAAAATTAAGACCAGTCGCTGCTTTTAAAACTAAAAATGTAAAAAATATTATGATAAACATATATTTTTAAACAAAAAGTAAGAACCAAGTATCACAAACCCCTAGTTAGTCCCGGAAAAAAAACTCTTTCCATATCCAGTTCTTCCTCCCGCGTAACATCATACTTCCAAAAGATATGTTGGCAGGTATTTTAATGACGTGAAGTACGTCAGCTCAAAGAATAAAACAAAAAGCTAAAAAAAGAAAGGACGAGAAAAAAAGACAAGATAAAAAATCATTTGAAACGCATGTTGCAGGGACGCCAAAGCGCTTTTTCTTCTCCCGAGGCTTTCACGAGAAGAGCGAAAACGGGGGAGAGAGAAAGAGAGAGAGAGTAAGAGAAGCCAGAGAGCTCTATGGCCTGAACTGGCGGTAACAAAGAAGGCGGCTGCGCGCGTAAAGCAGACGACGGGCTACCGGAATGTCCTTTAATATACGATAACGCGCCTTTTCTTTCGGACGCGATGCGCGCTCGTTAAAATGGCGGAATGTTATTCGAATATAATGGCCTTCCACCGAGAGAGTGAGAGAGCCCTGGCTAAAAACATCGTAAGGGAGCCCGTTATATAAAAGAGGACGACTAGAGGCAGAGAGCGTCGCGCGGATTAGTTTTCGAGAATTATTGTGCCTGGACCGAACGTTTTTTCGGCCGCCTCTTTCATTTGAAATATTATCGCCCCGGCCGAGTAAGCCCCGGTAAAATGATCGCCGCGGCGTGAATAAACGATGAAACATATTTCCCCTCGCACCGGTGAGCTTTCGAAACGGCAGCTACTAGCCGATTCCTTAAGAACGCATTTAGCCGGCGAGTTTCAGATGGAAATTGAAAGCACGTACTTGAAGGGCGAGGCATCATCGTGAAACCGCTTTTATCCTGGCAATTTGCTGGCGCGCACTAGCCTCCATCGCCCAAAGCTACCTCCTCGTTACAATTTAACATCTCCTGGATGCAGAGCGTAAGTATGCAACGAGCGCATAATTTCATCGCAGGGGGACAAGGGATGCGCCACGTAAATATTCATGCGTGAGTAACAGAATCTTTGATATTTACACACTTGCAAGATACTATGGCAGAATGTTGGATTAAGTATAATAAAGTCGTTTCGTAAACATAACATTCGTAATAAAAGGATAAAGGGAAATTTTGAATAAAAGTAAATTTTTGTTGAAATATAATTATTTAGTAAATATTTTTTTTATTTACACCGTAAAATATTTTATTTGGTATAAATATATAATTAAGAATATTAATATTATTTTTTTAATAAAACAGTACGTAAAGCAGTACGTATTTTTTAAAGTGTTTTCGTCACTACTGTTAAAACTGCAGTGAAAATATTGAGTAATTGTATTAAAAAGTAAGTTACATTTAAATGAAAAATGCAATTAAATTAACATGCAATTCGCACGTAGATTTATGGTAAATAAAAACTTAATGTATTACTTTTCTTGGCTGTCCAAATCACCGTGTGATCTACTTTAAGCTTACTTTGTTTTTGTAACCTTCCATTAAAACAAGTTTGTATAAGTTGAGAGGTACACTCAATTAACCCAGATATCATCAGTATAACATCAAACTTCGTTACAACAAATTAACTATTATAAACTTCGGTTTAAAGTACAATTTCATTAATAATTCCGTCGATAGAGCGGAATTAAATTTTATTTTAATTTTGTAATCTTCCACTTTGATAAAAAGCAATAATAACGTTTGAAAATTAGTATAAAATGTATCTTAAAATACGTTTTTTTTTTATTTCTGGCAATTTGTAAATTAAAAGTTACTTCAAAACAGTTTTGATAAGAGGCTTCAAATGTTTTCGTTTTAAACAACGGTTTAATCTTGAGCATTTTTTTAAACACATGCATAAAAAAATATAACACACTTCTCTGCAAAAATGAATTTGATTTATTTTATAGCTAACCCATGCGGTTAGTCATCCTAACGTTCGTCGAGTTTTCTCCCACTGGCGGTCTTCTCATGGATAGAAACGGCGTGAAAACTTCCACGGGCAGAGGAAAAATAATGGTCGAATTCTTTTCTGCCGATATATTATTGAGTGTTTGAAGGTATCTCAGCTGAAACGGAAAAAGTTCAACGTCAATGATTTAAACTGGCGTCTGTAGAAAATTTAAAAAAAAAAATAATTCCTCGCGATTTTCCACAAAACATTTCAAAATATATATACGATTGCGAGCTTACTTTAATTACAGTTTAAATGCCGTTCCCCGCGGCTAACAATATCATTAGCTGCCTTTAAGGAAGTATGCGAAAAATTTCAAACCACAATCCACAACCACGAGTGGCCTATTTATACCTCTTTCCAGTCCTCCCCGCCGCGAAACTTACAGCCGAAGAAATCTCTCGTCGGAGGCTCTCGCGGTTTTCTCCCTCGGCTCTTTCTCTTTCTGCGTATGTCGTTTCTCTCTCGCGCCTCCACCCCCTCCCCCACCCGTTGACGTTAATAATCCCGCCATTGTTACTTTAAGTACCTGTAGGGCTGCGGGGCTCATGGAAATTACGTCGCTGGCTTCCTTTAGTGCTCGCGAGGCTCGCATCTCCCCCTCGGCAGCGATCACTTTGGCGCGAGCCTCTCGCGCGGCTTCTGCCTCCGCCGCCATCGCCCGCTGCAATTGTACGGGCAGGCGAACGTCCTTGCTGGAAATCGGATAAATCGGACGATTGTTGGATGTAATTAAGGGGAAAAAAAAAGCTGGGGTGCTTTTAGTGCATTGTTAGTAGCTGCGGCGAATAAGGTTTATTCAATTTTATAAAGATCGTTTGTGGCGTTTAATGTATTGCTCTCAGACGCGAAGAAAAGCAAAGTGGGGTTACGTTTGATTAACCGAGCAAGTTAATTCGTAGGAACTCAAAGAGTAACGCTTAAAGGTGATGCCGTTTTCAGAAAACTAAAATGCGTTAGTATCAGTTCCACAGATTATAAATCAAAGCTTTCTTTCTCGTCAGCTCTCAGCTTATAAATATCTCAACAGAAATTTCGCATTAGAGGATAACATCCAGCTGCCGGGAGCACTTACATCTCGACGCGCTCCACCTTGACGCCCCACGGATCCGTGGCCTCGTCGAGGGAGGTCTGCATGGTGTGCGAAATGGTCTCGCGCTCGGCCAGGATCTCGGCGAGGCTCCTCGTGCCGAGGACGGTCCTCAGGGTGCTCGCCGCCAACAGTCGGGTGGAATGGCTGCGGGGGGGACAGAGACGATGACGCGCGGGAATATTATTGAATTTCGTTCGAACGGAAAAAGGCCTGACCCGTGAAAGAGAGGCGCGCGACCGCGGCGGAAATAAATTGTTTTCTTTTTTAGCGCGGTACTGCGCGCGCGGCTTTGATTGGATCCGAAACCACGCCGACGGTATCGCGGAATTAAAAGTAACGGCTGCTGCTTTTGCTTTTCTCCCGCTGAGATATATATCCAATCTGACGGCGATATTTTCAGAACAAATAAATAGCTCGGCCTTTTTGAACTGCCTCAGGCTTTGGGGGTTATAATACTCGGTCGTTTTTAAGACATTACGAATAATTTATGGTATTTATGCGGTAAATATTTATTTCGGTCTAAACACTAAGCATTTAAAATTATTTTCCTCTGGTTGATTTTATAATAAAATAATTATATTTTGTTTTTTAAGAACCAAAAAAGTTACAGCCAAAAAGAATAGTATTTTAATGATATAGTAACAATTGATTATTCATAAATATTTTGTAAAAATTTCTTTAAATTGCTCATCTCAACGACTATTCCATTAGTCGAAAATAAGCCCCCGCGCGCAGTCAAACGAATCTCCCCAACCTTTCCAGCAATTTAATCCCGATTTAACAGAGGCAAACAGAATTAACCTATTGAAAGCGTACCTGTAATTCGCTATCTTGACGACGGCATTGAGAGGCTCCTTAATGCGATAATAGACGACTGCGTCGACGCTGACAGTCACGGAATCCTTGGTGAGGACCTCCTGCGGCGGCACGTCGAACGAGACCGTCCGTAAATCAACGCGCACGCAATTGTCGATGCACGGTATCACGAAGAACGTTCCTGCACAAATCGAGCGCACGTATCTTTCATTCTGCATCCCCGCCGCTCCTCCGGCCCTCCTCCTCCGGAGGTCTACGCCTCCCAAATAAATGCGTGATATACGGGGCTGCACGCGGATTTACGAGGAGAAGCGCGCGACCGAGATCTCGAGGCTTTTTCCCCTCGCGGAGTCGCGCGGAAATGACGACGCCACTCGAGCCTGCTTCTAGTCGCGGAAGCGCTCTTCTTACCGCTTTTGAGATCTGGAGAATTAGGTAGCTTCCTCGGGAAGAGTTAACGCGGCAATATGTAACGTCTTTATGCGGGAGGGTAGAGTGGGTGTCGTTAACGAATAATTTTGAATGGCCATTGTGGTTTTATGATTATTTTCGATATATAATATTAAATGTTGGCTGAAAATTAGCGTAATGATAAATTAAATTTTTTGCACTTGTTAGATTTTCGTGAAATTTAAAACACCTTTTGGGAAACCGTGTTATTCTGCTTTTCGTGCGTCGCTATAATATACAGGATTAAAAGTTTCGTTTTTTTAAGTTGAATGTAAAATTAATCAATTACCTGGTCCTCGTGCGCCACCTGTTAGTCTACCCATTCGGAAAACCACAGCTCTTTCGTATTCTTGAACGACTTTAAATATGACGCACAGCGAGAAAGGAAACGTCATTATAATTAGTAGGAAGGATCCAATTACAGCTAGCATTTCGATACACGTTGTCATTATTCCCATACCTTCGGTGTCCTCAGATTCTGAAGTCTCTTTTTTTGGAAAAGATATGAAAAAGAAATAAATACACTGAATTATATTATTGGCGGTGGTTGGCTTAGAATAATAATTTTCACGAACGATTAGTTGAATTATATTATTTATCTAAAAAATTCAATTTTAAATATCGAAATAAAGTAAAATCTCGAAAACGTTAAAAAGATCAAAAGCCCTTTCTAAATTTGATTTAAATAATAAATAAACTTTGATTTTGTAGTAAGATTACCCAAATTTTTGCGAGTTTATCAAAAACTATTCCTTGCAAATAAGCCTTTATGAAAAAACAACCCAACATTGAAAAAGAGTTGCCTTTATGAAAAAACAACCCAAAATTGAAAAAGAGGAAATTTTAATCTACGCTTTCCTCGAAAAATCATAAGAACGCGACCGTTTGAATCTCCGACTGACAATGCATTTAGGATTCTCCCAAGCCCCGGGGGGCGAATCCATTTTGCAGCGAAAAAACAAGCCGAACCGGCTGTAATTTTCGGCGAGCTCCGCTCTCGCGGTCGGTTTTCGCCCAACAGCGGCGTTTAACGTCAACAAGCCCCGGCTCGAGACACAGAAAGAGCTTTGACGGCGCAGCGCTGCAATAACATTTATCGAAGAAATCTCACTGAACTCAACGAAGCATTCAATTCCGCCGCTGCCGGTTTTCGCACATCCGTAGTTTACCATACCACCTATCTCTCCACTTTTGCTCCGGTCAGGCTAATCCAGGCTATTGTATACACGCCGCTGCGTATATTCTATTGCGGTGTGCGGGTGTGGGTGGGTGTGTATGTCGTCCTCGTCGTCGTCCCAGGGGAGGTTCCGCCGGTTATTATCCCATCGCAGCGTTTCGTCTCTGGCGCGGGGCTGTATTAGCGTCGAGCCGGATCGACTTCATCGTGCGCAAATTCGAGCCACGTCGTACACAATGTCGATGCGCCACTGAGAGCTCGACAGATGGCCAGCTGCTACGTTCGAGGGGGTACCTGCACGCGTTTATGGATCACACGGCCCCTGCGGCTTGGCTCGGAGGTGATGCAGCGAGGCCAGATGATCCAAAAATGCGCCTGCGATTCACTCGGGAGATTACCTGTTAAGAGGGACAGTTATCGTAATGTACGAGTAGTCGGGTTTGATCGGCCGCTTTGTTATTTAGAGGGCAAATTTAGGGGATTGTTTTCCTTACGTGTCGTTATTTCGGCGTGAAATTGCAGTATTCTCGAGCTAATCGCCGATCAAATTTGATGTAATGCCGGAAGGATGTTTACATCAAGTGATAGAGACTATTAGAATTAGAAATCGATTACAAATCCATCACTTGAATGGTATGTAGACCGCAACTTACATTAAACAGCATGCAACTGATATTAAACTTGAATATGCAATAAATTGCTAAGACGTTTCTAATTGCAATTTTTTAATTAAAAATTATCATAAAAAACCATTTAACCCGCAAACGGTCGAAATTCTTTCATATAAAAGCGTACTTTCACAAGTTTTTCGTCGTCTCATCAAGAGTTCTCTGTATCATAAGAGGGGAAGAGAATAATTGTTAAAATAAGATAAAGAAAAGCGTTCCCTAAAGGTACTTTTATGCTTACCTTGGACGAAGCCAAGAAACTCATCCTCGAGCTCCCCCTCCCGCCGCTTGATTATACTAACAACTTCTGAAACTGCTCAATTAACATCTCGTGAAAAATCACGGAAAGATGGAAAGTTTTCGCCGCGCTGCACGTCGTCGTCGCCGCCGCCGACAAAAAGCGAATACCTCAACTTGAAAGTTCGCACTATCGCGCGGAACATCCGGCAGCCGATCCAATTTAGCCGTCCGACGCTTCTGGCACCGAAAAACCAGAACGATCTCTAAGCCGTCTGTACTCTTCGGCAGGCAAAATTCTCCCTCCCACTGCGCTCTTCTGCTCCGCTCCTTCTCCTTCTTCGCGTTCCTCATCGTTCCGCCTTCCAGCGTTTCTTTTGCATCTTTCTTCGTCCGTTGCTAACTATGCGTCTAAAGAATTTTCGAACTGTTTGTTTTCTTGCGAAGCTATGAACTCTTTTAAAGATGAAAAAATCGGGGATTGAGGAAGTTTTTATTAGCTCGTTCGTAGTCAATTATTTGCGAATTATTACGTCAAAACATTTTTATTCGAATTTCGCTAAATTCTTCTAATATTTAAAAACTGGCAGCTAATTATGTTTGTAACAGTATAAATAATAATTAAAACAATAATTATAAAATGCAATGAATATTGTACACTAAGAGAAGAGATATAGTAAAAATTGCAAATAATTTTATAGAAATTACCATACTGTCTAGTAAAGCCACCACAGACTGTCAAAACCAAACAAATTACTTTGCAAGAAATTTTACTTTGTACTATTTGGTAAACTTTTCAATATATTTAGTAAAATTTCCTATCAACTATGGTAATTTTTTTGGTTTTGACAATCTATGGTGGCTTTACTAGACAGTATGGTAATTTTTATTACATCTTTTCTCTCATTTTTCAAAAGTTCGACATAAAAAATAAATAATTTTATATCAAAATATACTTATATCAAAATTGATTTACTGCTTTCAAACAAGACATCATAATTACAGCTATCGCAATTATTCATCACATCAAGGATAGCAGTAATTGTTAACGATGTCAACGTCAAAGCTCCTAGTAAATCCCGGCTAATTAATTTAAAGCCTGCATCAGCCCTTGGCATTCGCGACTTCTATCCGGCGCCGTTTACGCGCGATTCCCAGCGCAAAGCGTTTCTGACAGGATCCCGACAGCGGCGGCAAGAAGATCAACGCGCGATACGGAACCGGCTTGGCTGCGTTTGTGTATACACAGCGACGGCGGCAGCAGTACCAAAATATCTCTCGAATTATCCAACGATCGCGCGGCGCGCCTCCAGTCTCGCGTCGTGGTTCGATTCCCTACGCAGCCGTCATTTGCCATGGCCGCGAGGCCGGAGACCGCAAACCCATACCGAATTAGCTTCGTGCCTCACCCCCCCCCCCCCCGCCGGCTCCCCCTCCCTGTTTATAATGCGCGCACACGAGCAAATTGCGCGTGAAGGCAGAGTGCGGAATTTGTGCGTGCAAGCCCGAGCGTCCAATGAGCCGTGAGCCCCTGGCTATCGGAACCGAACGCCGCAACCGGAGAGTGAGAGAGAGCTGAAAGAGGGCGCCTCTTCGGAATTTTCATGACGGCCCGCGAGCGTAGCGGCAGCGGTGTTGGCCTACATTTTGCCGATTTAGCGGAAAGCCAGGAACGCCGGGCTTCGTCGGGATGTTTATTATTGGAAATAAGGCAAACGATTGCGGAATGGGGAATCGATCGCTGCGGCAGATGTTTCGGAAAAGTTCGAGAACGGGTTTGAGAATGGGATTGAATGTAGTAAATTAAAGGTGAGATAAAGGGGGTAGTAAGTTAAAAAATTTCTCATTTGCTCTTTCAAAACGATTGCTTATAGTTTAGGCTCATTTATACTCGAAGGTGTACGCCTTTCCAGGCACCTATTTAGCTACAGCATTTCTCTCTTCACTCTTGAATGGATAAAAATACCGCTTAATTGAAACAGCTGCCAACGAAAATAAAAGTATGGGACCCCCAGTGGTTCTCAACCGCTTCAAGCGGATCGCTTGATTAATTTTTAATAATAAATTAATAAATTTTTTATCCTAAACATTTTTATTGTCTATTTATTTATTACTATAAACTAATATACTACAAATTACTGTATCACGTAGGGAAAAGAGTACGTGAAAGGCAAATAAGCGAACAACAAGTCACTCCAAATGCAAAATAGCAAGCTTCTATCAACTTTTATTTAACAATGAAACAGACCATTCAAACAAATCTACGCTTATTTTAACCGTAATAATCTTAGATTTTCATGTATCAGTTTTTAAAGAGGATACAAAGAACAATTTTTTTGGAATTTGAAGAAATATACATTTTTCTGCGCCTTTGCGTATCCTTCAGGTATTAAAAATGTTAAAGTTAAGACTCGATATCTCTTATTTGGTGCAGACGATCCTTCTCAAATTTTAATCACACATGTAAAGTACATAAACGAAGCTGCGAGCAAAATTTCAGGACATTCTAAAGAAAACGAATTTTGTCCCATACTACCTTAATGAAGACTATAATAATTGCACTGCTCGCAGCTGTACGTCGAATTAATTATCATATCAAATTATTTTATCTAGATTTAAATTAGACTTTATTGGATATTTGAGAAATTTAATGTTCAGGCGTATCTTAGTACATAAAATTCTGCGAAGCTTGCGTAAATAAAAGCTCGGTACGTTTCTGATCACTTCTTTGGCAAAGCATTAATTTATGAAAAAATTTTGCAAATTAAATTATCGAAACCAAATGAAATCTGTTGCATCTTTAGCGGGGAATCGAGCTTGCGGAAAAAGAAAGAGAAATGCTTAATATCACTTTGTAAGTGGACTTAATATATTTATAGGAGCCCCGGTCTGAGTTCGATATTTCTTTATCAGCACATGCTTTCGCTTGAGCGATGACTTGGCGAAGGCACTCGGCCGTTTTCGAAAGCGGCTTTTTACCAACGTGAAGGAAGTTGCTTCCTTGGCTTTTTCTAAGCTCTTGCAAGTCGATTTGACCTTTTGTTGGCGCTTGGCGAAGTCGCGCGGAAATTACGAGTGTATTTTTCCGATGAGAAATTGCGCGCGCGATGACGAGGATGTTCTCTTTTTTTTTTCCTTATGGAGGAACGCCGACTTCCTTGCTCGTGATTTATTTTATTAGTTTTTATTCTATCTGGGTGCAAGCGAAATTATTCAATCAATTTTTATTGGTTTCCTTTTTAACTGAAGGCGGAAAACGATAAAATTACGCTGGCGAATGTTGAAATTTTCCTGTAAAATTGACTCGGTTTTTTTTTCTTTTTTTTTACGGCGAACGCTACTACTGACAATACGAGAATAATCGAGTTCAAGGGAATCTAATATAAGAACTTCTTTTTTCTGTGAGTGATTTTAAACTGAATTTTGAATGACTCACTTTGTGCAAGCATACTGCCACTTTTTCAAATAGTGAATAATATCGTATCACTCGATCGTTTTCAGAAAATGCATTTCAATGTGTTCGTTATATTCATGCATTAATTTTATCATTGCTGTAGATTTTTATGATCAGCCATTGACCGGAATACTGATATTAGAGGATGTTTCCAGGAATTACTCGTACAATCTTTGATATAGAAAAAAAAACTTATTGAACGTGCTTATAACTTACAATTAGTTTCGAATTGAGTAATGCCAGAACTTTTATTTCATGTTTTGTTTGTTAATATAAAACTTTTAGTTACATCTCCTTGCTACAGGACCGATAAAAAGAAACGTTAATAAAAATTTGAGATCGCCTCCACTTTTTTAATCTTTCCGACATTTTCCTTAACTCCTTTTGCTTTTAAGAGGGTATTAATTTTTTAGTTTACGTCCTTTTACGATCCACACATATCAAGTTATAAAAGTGTCACTTCCAAGGCCTTTCCTAGCCTGCAAAGCGCAAGTTAAAAAACAGGAATAAAACGAGGAAATGAACGCTAGCTCTCGCTTATATCCACGCCGCTTTGTGCCTCGAACTTGTAATACGCATATCAGCGCGCGCAAAGCTCGAGCGTATCGGTGCTCGGGCGGCGATCGTCCGAGTTTGCCATCGGGCAGCGGAGCGTTCAATTCTGTTTACTTAATGCGCGTGTATCTGCAACAATAATGGACGCGACTGTTGCTACCTCGGAATCGATTCATTGATCGACTGATATTGCGCAAAGGGAGTATTGCTTTTACAAGCGAGAGGCGCGCGCGTACACGGCAGAAGCGCGCCTCGCTCCGGGGAGATATTTAATAAGCAAACACGTATGGAAGACAAGGACAAAAGAGAAGAGTTCCATCAGCGGCGGCCGAGAGCTGTAAGTGAAAAAGATATTAATCGAGGTGAATCGAATCGAGAGAAAGAGAGAAAGCTGCAGGGGCGAGTATGGATTCAATGAACGCGAGCGTGTACGTCTCCTCGAGCGATTTGTAATTTCCTGCGGCTTTTGAAGGCTCGAGCTCCAGCTATCTCTGTATCGTTGCTTCATTCAATTAAGGGCTTATTTGTTTGACGTTTGACAACACAACAGAGGGCAAACATTTTCGCTCGCGAATAGGATATTAACAGTTTGGGAAATTGAGTTTGGTGTTTGCCGTGTAATTCGTTCCTTTGTCGAAGATATATCGATCTTCGCCTGCTCTCCATTCTTTGTGTTATACTTGCATACTTAACCCTTTGCGAAAGCAGTATCACTTAGGCGGGGATGAATCTTTTAATTTTTTTTTTATAATAAAAGGAATACTATTTTTATGGATGGTTATGAAAGTCGATTACACATTTAACCTGATTTCGTTACATACTAAATTCAAGCAGAGTCACATAATATTTATTATATTATGCATATTGCAGTAGCTTTTGTCATTTATACCTACTTGCGAACGTAATCAAGAAAAATTAATTAATCTTACAATAAATCTTCTGATAATATTATAAGTTAAAAATGTTAAGCCCTAACTGTTTTACGAGAATAAGCGACTTTAAAAGAGCTGCAACTGCGATCCTGCGCAAGCGCAAACATCGACTCGCGGGTCCATGAATTTTTGCCGAAGCCGGCCCCGTCCATTTCTGGAAATTACCGCTGCACACATGCTCGCGCGAGCGCGGAGAGTCGGGGGAGCATAAGAGGAATCACGTTCCGAGAGAACGCTGGCTCGCGGTGATCCTTGTCCCATATACCGGGAGGCCGGTTCGGCCGGCGAGTAAACGAACGATCGAGTCAAGTGGCCGATAGGGCAATGGAGATCAGAGTACGAGCCGACGGGGGCAGTGAAAGAGGAGGGCAGATGGCTACGGCTGAGTGGACGTACGGCGTGACGATGCTGCGGGAGCTTTGAAATCGCGATCGCCCGTTAAAGCATCCACCTTCCCCTCTCTCTCTCTCTCTCTCTCTCTCATTCGGCTTCGGTAGCCTTTACGCCTCTCTCTCTCTCTCTCTCTCTCTCTCTCTCTCGCTCTCTCTGTGTACGGCCTGAGCTTCGTAATACCTCGCTTAACGCTGGACTAGGCCGAGGATGGATGGAGCCGAACGCGTGCGGGCGGCCAAGCGGAGCTAGATCTTATCTCGAGACTTTGCATCTTGATGCACGATAGCTTTAGGGCCGACCCCCCCGTTGTATCTTCATTCCGGAATGTAGGACCCGGCGACGATGAACCGCTCGGGCTTGCATTGTGAGTTATTTAAAGGGGATTGCTTGGTATGAAACTCTTCTTTTCAATCAATATTGTAGAAAATTCTGGATCTAAAGATTGAAGATAATTTTTCTTGGAGAATTGTTGTTTCGAGAAAAGTGAAAGGATATATGAATGAAGCATTTAAGAAGATCATTTAGTCAACTAACTTATCTTACTTATTCTGATCAGTTTAGATTCAGAACAGCTCTGAATCAGACGTACTCAGACTATAAAAACATCTTAAGTTTTAAACGCGATTCTTACTCACATTGTCCCAAATTGGTACTGACATATTTGCACGTTTTTGTGGATAAAAAAATAAAGCAGAACAACGAACCGATCGATTGACGCGACGTTTGATTCAGAGCAGCGCTTTTGATTGACTGGAAAATTATTTTTAGTGGTACGCGGTTAACGTCAATTTTAACTTTGAGTAATAAATGTTTGAAATAAATGATCTGTGCAAGTTTTTCTTATGACAAATCAACGTCGACAGTTTACATAAAAAAAAAAAAAAAAGTAATTTTTGTTGTAAAACATTGCTCAAAGAAACACTTTTAGGGATTACAAGCTAATTATTACTTTAATAAGGGTAATTCAAGAAAAAACCGATTAAAAACTGGAATCATTAACAACTTTAATATTTGATGAAGCTAAATACTATGTAAATTATTTACTTTTAATTAAGTCACGTTAAATTTATGTATTAATATAATATAAAATAATGACAAATATAAAAAGTATTGAACACAGTATTTAATAATAGCGAAATAAATACATATGTATTTATATTTTATCTTATATAATTTTTGCAACTTACATTTTCAAAATCTAATATACTTTTCCGAAACTAAACATTTTACTCCTTCTTTTTTCCGTTATATCTGCACAGATGCGGTTATTAAATTACATTGCACGGTCAAAGTATCCATTTTCTATTTGGTTCCATTATTCTAAAATAACACTTCCCATACACATAAAAAGATACACTGCAAAGTACAGGAGTACTTTCAATATCGTTTTAATTTAAAATTTTATATATTATTCTTTTTAATTAAAAGTTTAAATAATTCACTGAATATTTGTAATTCACGCGAACTTTCTCACTTCAAGTTTCTAAAATTGAATTTAAACAAATTAGTGAATGGTGTAAGGTGAAACGATTTGTTAATGATGAATAAATTAGTTGAAGTAGTTTAATAGATCGAAGTACACTGAGATTACAAAACCTGCCATCAGTAATTACTTTCATCAGTTCGGCCACGAATACTGCAAAAGTAACATGCAGTGAGACATAAGTACTAGTATGTGTATCCGATTTACTTGAATAGAGATGAAACACTTGTCATAGGCAACTTGAACTGATTTTAGGATTTGCTCGTCGATTTGCCTTATATCAAGTAATTTCCAATACCAAAGGTCACGAGTTACCAACGAGCTCCTTACGTAGCTGCTCCTACGATGACATTCATGATGACATCTTATGAAATGTCACTGTCGAGGTAGGAGAAGTTCCGCTCGTGGATTACAAAGCCCTAATTTACATAAGAGGTGTGTTCACTCTTAGTTAGGCCCTATATATCGCAATTGCATTAGGGAACCGCAATACAGACGTTGCCGTGCAGTCGAATGGATTGACGGGTGCAGCAATAACTTCAGGATAGAATACAGTCAAAAATGAGCAAAAAACTATTTTTTTTTTTTTTTATTTCAGAAATGTGTTCTAGAAGTATCAAAGAATGTGTGAAAGCATTCATTAGAATTAAAATAAAAAAATTTCAATGCTTATTTTTAATTAAATAAAACAAAAAAAAAACGAATTTTTAGTTAATTTTCATAAAAATAAATAATACTTTATTTTTGGAGTTTTCTGCTTTATAACATGAAATAAGTTTCGAAATACAAAGTATCAGACATATATACCTTAATATTATGGCACATGAACCATTAGTTATACCAACAGTTTGCGTACGCGTCCTTGGTCTATCACTATGATACACTAAAGGAAATATATCAAGCCTCTACAAGTACAACTAGGAAAAAGTACATACAAATACCATTAAGAAACAAAACTATAAGTAATAAAAGTAGTTATTTAAGGGCTGTTAGGTCATTTAATGACCTACCAAATGAACTGAAAGTATTAAGTGATAAATATAGTAAGAAAAAGAATATAAAAAAATGGATACTGGAGAAGTATTGTTAATGTTTTCATTTTCACATTTATTTTTGTTGTTATGAACAGGCGAAGTATAATTTAGTGTTGTTTATGCTGTGGCTATCAAAAATATTTAGAATTATATTCAATGTTAGGTTAGATTTTCTATTAGTTTTAAGTTAGTTTTAGTTTTATTGTATCTTGCGACCAGTCCCGCGAACAGGTAATTGATTTACCTCTGTGGGATTTTACTGATTGTATAATGATGTAAAATTTACTGGTTGAATAAATAAATAAATAAATAAATGAACAGTATACACTGCAAGCGTGTTGGCTGCTACTGTTTGTTTACTTCATTTGTCGGCTGACACATTCTATTCCTTTCAAAATGATTTAAGAAAATAACAATTGTTAATAAAAAGCAGATCCAGCTAGAGGAACGTGCAACTAAAAAGTTGTCATGCTGTAAAGAGAAAAATTGACAATTTTAGGAGTAATTTGAGAAAACTAGAGACCTGTTGATTCAATTAAGATTTTTTGGAAGTTCACTGAAGTATGGAAGAATTTATTTAAAAACATTAATAGTGATGATTATGATTAATTTATTGACCGGTGTTGTGATAAATTATGAAGATTTATCTAAATTTTGTTTGGCGGGCACCATAGCTAATGCTTCTTTTGCTGTAAATTCTAATGGATTCAGAGATTGGAAAAGTAGCCATGAAGAATCTGGAGAATGTAAAGAGAATGTAAATTTTTTTAAACCTTCAAATGCGATTGAAGTAGAAGTGCTTTGTAAGTCTTCATAAGTACAGATACACAAAAATACTTTCTGATTACAACTCGAAGACTTTGACAAGGCTGAGTTTACAAAATCTTTCTCCATATGAAAGAGATACTTCACTAAAAGAGCTCAAAGAATTGTTGTATGATGCTAGAAATTTTTTATCTGTCCAAGCAAGAAAACCTTCAAAGCGTTTTAGTAAGAATCTTTAACCTTTCTCAAAATCAACTTTTTCAATATTCAAAATGTCAACTGCGGGGCACCTTTCATCGGATCCAGCTGAAACTGTGCACGAAGGTTGGTTATTATATTTACAAAAAAGTTACAGAGTCTTTTATTCTTAAAATAATTGACCAGTTTTTTATTAATAATTATATTGTTAAAAATAGAACATTTTTTCACTTTTTTAATGTTTCGCTGACTCAAAAAGGTCTTTAACTTGCATTTTTGAGTATACGAACAAAAGCCTCTGTAAAGTTGTATATCTTGGCACTGCGTATGAAAAAATTTCAGTTTTTTGATGATAACTGAAATTGTGCCTCGCAGAAGACATTTTCAATAAACCACTTTTTTGATAACTTTTTAAAACAAAATTCTTTTAAATTTGATTGAAATAAGCTGAACATTTTTTTCTTTTTTAATTTTTATGTAACTAAATGTAAAATTTTAAATAAAGAACTTTTTTTCTGACTGTACACTATCCTTAACTACTATCAGGTCTTAAAGATGAAAGCTTCTGTGAAAGGAGGCAAAGAGGAATTTTCTACGTTTGATGTACCACTTTTGTATGCTGGTTTGAAAAAATTGAAAATTTTTAGAAATAATAAAATCCAAGTCTATACTTTGTTCACTTATAATAGTATTATTGCTTTAAAAACCCTGCGAATTCTTTTAATGTAAATTAATATTTTATCTCTTATTTCCATTAGAGGTACTTATATATGAAAATTTTCATTAAATACTAAGTACTCAAAAAGTTGTATTAATATGTACCTTTTACTAAAATATGCTTCTTCGTGAGCTCCAAACCAGTTCTCGTTATTCAAACACGTAGAAATAGTCCAAGTCATACTCCGAAAACTTAAATTGCACAATGAATGAATAAACAGAAAGGGAGGTAGGTAAGCACCGGATAGAAAATGAAAGTAAAGGAAAGAAAAAGTATAAAATAGAAGGCTATCAGTAGAAGTAATGATTAATGATTCATAGTGTTTGTAATCTTATTCCAAATAAGTGAAAACTTTCAATTGCTGTTCTGCTTTTGTTTCTAGTTTTTCTGAAAACTTATTGCAAATCGCTCAAGATTAAAACGTTTTCTGTGTAAAACCTTGTAGTATGCTGTGCAGAAATAAAACTATATTTACACTTTCAACGCTTTCAGCTTTTTAGCGCCCTATTTAGTGTTAATTTTAAAAAAATAAGAAAATCTTTCAATTCAAAATAAATAAACTATTATTTGTAGCTTTTAAATTAATTATTTCGCGATTAAAATAATTTCCATTACGCGCGAAAGTTTATAAAATATAAATTTAAAGTTAAAACGAGCTGAGAAATTTCGACGTAGCTAAAAACTTTCCTTAAAACGTGAAAATTAGATAAAAAGAAGAGCTGCCTGAAGTTCGCCAAGTTCACGTCCTGGAGGACTCGTTGTCTCGGCGCACCTTTCGTCGAACTTTTGGTCGGTTATTAGCCCTCCCGCTCAGGGCAGTGTTCGCGGCTCCGCTCATGTCGTTATCGCATTCAATTTCCTCGGGAGGGGGGGGGATAGAGGGAGGCAAAAGAGGTTGCGCAAGGTCCCGCGTTTTGTTATCAAAACGCCGACAGTCCGGAAAATCCACGCTCTCTCTCTCTCTCTCTCTATCTCTTTCTCTCTCTCTCTCTCTCTCTCTCTTGAAAGGCTGACTCCTCCTTGTCCTCCTTTCCAGCGTCGATAATGTCGTTGGAGGAGCGAATGAGGCAGAATAAGAAGAGAACGAGAGGAAAAAGACGACGGCGACAGTGCCGCACGGGATGAGGCGAGGCTTCGAGCCGAAGAAAAGAGGAACAGCAAGGCTAGAATGATGATGATGGATTAAATAATTCAATGGCTCTTTCTCGTTATTTTGATATGTATTTTTTTAGATGTATTTTGGCCGAGTTATGTGGATCGCTGGATCGCGCTTGAATAATTTCGGTGAAAAGAGAGAAGTGAAGCGATGCGTCTAACGCTCAGCTAACCTGGCTTTTGGGGTGGTAATTTTAAATTAATGAAAAGGAGAATCTGGAATAAAATATATAATTTCGTACGTTAAAAAAATTAAAATTTTTTTTCATTATCTATTTTAGACGTATATACAGCAAATGAATAAAATAGCGGTTATTTTATGTACTATAATATAGCCTTTCAACATAGTATAATTACAGGTTAATTGTTTCTAAAATACGAATAAATTCTATATTTGCATATAGCATAAAGCTTATATTTTTTGTGCAATTTATGTACAAATGGAATCAAATGTCAAATTCAAATTAGGTCATCTGTTAATTATCATCTCCATTCATTAATATACATTTACTGATAATATGCGAATTTTCGTCCATTAGTACTAATCCTGTAGTAATGATTAAGGAAATTTAATTCAGTTTTTATATATACTATTTCTAATAAATCTAATAAATTCTAATATATTCAAAAATTAAAGTTAATACTTGCATTTTAAAATTAATATATCACTTTATGTTATTTATAAGCAAGGTATGATAAATAGCTGAAAAATAGAAATTTTATAAATAATAAAATAATATATAAGTTTACAAAATCAAAACAACTATTTGACCTGAAGTAAAAGGATGAAGCACATCGCTGAAAGAGGGAAATATTAGCCAGTGAAGTCGAAAGTCATAAAACCAGTGACAGTAAAAGCAATATTTCTTTTGATTTCCATTCTTTCGCAATCGTAAAATAACGCAGTTAATACATTACGAGGGTGTAATTCAGATACCCAAAATTTCCACGATGTATGTCCTAAAAATATGAAATTAACAAACCAAAAATGCCGCGTGTAATAAACTTTTTTATAGTAAAATTTTTATTTCCTTCAAACAAATATTTTATTTGTATTGTACTTTTTTGCAAAAAGATGTTTATTTTCTTTTAAACTATATATTTTAATTAAGGGATAGTAGAAAAGTAATAGAATCCAATTTTATCGACGTATACAGAATCATGAAATAAATTTACTCAAAATATAATTATAAAAAATATAATCTTTCCAATTCCCATTCAATTTCTCACGCACTACATCATTTCCATTTCACAAACAGTTTCAAACAAAAATCTAAAACGCGTTTCGCCGTAAATAATAAATCCAGCTCTTGCACAGATAATTAAATAATTCCGGTGGGTTGCGAGCAAGTGACTCGCGCTCTCGGTCGACGCTATAAATTTCGCAAGTGTAATGCGGAAATCCCCAAAGCCCGCTCTCTGTAAAAATCGAACGTCCTCGGATCGTCTTCGTCGTTGTCGCCGTCGTGTCCACGGCTTCAATCTTCTCCTTACCACCCCCTCCCCCCGCCCTTTCCACCAGCCTTCGTCGCTCTCGGCGCGGACATTGGAGCGGAGTCGAGGCGGCCTGCGGGTTTTCTCTCTTCGCCGCCTCCTCCTCTCCATTAAACCGGCGAATTAAATTACTGTAATTACACCCCTGGGCAGGAAGTGCCAGGTGGAAAATCTGCGAGGCGGTGCGCAACGGCCAACGAGATTAAGATTCTCC
This sequence comes from Ormyrus rosae, assembly GCA_035047165.1. Lineage (NCBI taxonomy): Eukaryota > Metazoa > Arthropoda > Insecta > Hymenoptera > Ormyridae > Ormyrus > Ormyrus rosae. The sequence goes on along the minus strand of JAWWML010000031.1, from coordinate 340,806 downwards.
CCCGTCTTCCCTTTACATTAACCCTTAACTCTGCTTCCTTCCCCTCTCCTGCCTCTTTCAGGCTGGGCCGCTCTTACTCGAGGCTTCTTCTCGCACTTCTTGCCTTGGAGAACACCGGGCGTATAACTCGCCGGTTAAGCTAATACTTACACCGACTGCCACGCAATATTAGCTGGAACCGGAGCCGCCTTGGGCGCAATTTTCCGCGTATAGCACTGGAATTTACGATTAAATTTTTGATCCCCCGCGATGAGCTTTATTAAGCTTACAGGCTAAACTTTGTTCGCACTGGAATTTCAAGTTTTGGCGTTTATACGTTCGTAAGTAAATTGAACGCATACATGCAGATGTTTTTTAAAAAGTACTCTTTTAGACTTTCCGAGTCTAAATAAGTGCTTACAAGTCAATAACAGAAAAAAGCTTTTTCTCTAGTAGAAAGAAAAAGTAAAAATACAAGTTTATTTTATTACATATTTAAGCTTAATAGTTTATGTATATAATAAAAAATAAAATTATACCTTTCATTTAAATGTAAAAATACACAAAAACAATCCGCACTAAAAGCAGTGCCTCAGGTATTTAGCAGCCAGATTCCAGCAAATCTTCCCTTCCCTCCTTCCTAATTCCCCTAATTGCGCATAATTGCATAAACAAAAAGCAGATAATTACCGTTCCGACAAACGAGAGGTGTACCAGCAGCGAGGGCGTCGAGTCGCTGGCACAAAGAGATTAAAACGCGCTTATTACGCAGTAACGCAGAGAGGAAGCGGCGATTTTAAACTGATCGCAGTGGATAGAGGTCGGGGGTGGTCAGACCCCTGAAAAACGCTTTTGCACAGCTGCTGATGCAAGACCATCGCGGTGGTTTTCCTCTGATGCTCGGCTCACCCATGCATTACAGTATGTGTGGCGCCACCAAGCCGCTTTATCGCGCAGAAGAGAGAAAGAGAAGATGCCTGACCACCGCTCGGCTTATACTACTGCCACTATTCCTGGAATACTGCTGGCTTTGTTCCGCGATCATTTCGATAAATGAAGGTTGAATTAAATATGCGGGTGATACGGATGAAGAGACGCTTTCAATGGCTATCTCTTTTGTGGGGGATACATTTTAAACTATTGAGAGCAGCTCGTTGAAAGTCATTGAAAATATATATATATTTTTTTTAAAAAAGTCTCTGTTTTCACGAGATTTCTTTTGCGAAAATCCTTTCAGTGTAATCAGGCAAATGGTCTGGAAATGTAAAATTAAAGTGCCATTACCTTAAACCGTATTCAACAGAGAATAATAATGCAGTTTCTGCGATACAATTAAGTTCAAATTTAAATGAAGCATATTGTTCTGATTATGCAAGCACACGTTCATGCTTATTCTAACAGTTGTTAAATGAAAATTAAAATCTATTATGTTTAAACGATCGCATGAGTTACACGGATAATTTCTAACTAGTACTGTGCTTTGGGTAATTATAGAGAAATTAAACATTAGGTTAAATCCTACAATATTTAAATAAATTTTAGCCTCGTGAGGCTGTAGTTTATTTTACTTTATAACCCTAAGCAATTTTGAAAATTACATCATATTACTAAGAAACTCTGCAATCTCCAAACTTTTCCGAGTAAATTTCTCGTCTGTTACCTCGGCTGTTACCAGAGTCGGATTATTTTCTTGAGTAATTTTGCAGGTTGTTATTAAGTTAAGTTGTAAAACGTAATAGCTCCTGTCGCCTCAAATTTAATTTAACTTTTAATTCTAAAACATAAATCACGCCCTTCTATACGATCTTTAAAAAAATTAACCAGGACCCGCCAGTTATCAATATACCCAAAGTACAAATTCAATTCCGCGCCTCCCGTCGGAAAAAAAGCTCGGGAAAGGAACAAGGCGTCCCCGTAGGAGTAAAGGAGACGCGTCCTCCGCCCCCGTCTAAATATTTAACCATCTTGGCGCAGTCGGGTAATCGCGCGCAAATATAGACTCCCCCCCCCGCTCCCCCCCCGCGCAGCTACACTTTACGCCCTCGCGCATAAACAGATGCTTCGGTGCATGGTAAAGTCTCGGGGGGCCCATCTTGCCGCAAGCTCGTCAAGTTCCTCGACGGGAGCCTCGGCCGCCGCGCGTATACACATGAGCCTACGCCGAGGGCAAACATATTCCCGGCGCCGCGCCGCGGCGGCCGGCCTGTGTGCGGAGAGGGAGATTGAGGCTTGATTCTGCTTTGTAGCCATGTTGACAAGTGCGCGCGAGCCTCGCGCTGAACCGAGAAGCGCCACTGGCACCTCTTCTCTTCTCCTTCTCCCTCTCTCTCTCTCTCTCTCGCTCGTTCGGTCTGCCGTTTGGCCTGGAGGTGATTGTGCGTGTGTGCACGGCGTACGTCCGCTGTCGAATCTGATATCAGATAGCACGTTGTTTCGCTCCTCTGCGAGCGCTGCGACAGAGGGTAACTAGAGGCGCGCTCGTAGCCATCGCGCGTGCATACGAATTGCGCGCGAGAGAGAACACATATGCGTGAATGCTGCGAGCAGAGATTTTTCTCGGCGGTACTGAGAATTTTTACTGCAGCTTTCGGAGGGGTTTGTGTAGCTGCAGAAGTAGAGATTGAGTTTTAGAGGAGAATATTCGAAAATTAATAGTAACGGTAATAATGAAAAATTGTTCTAAGGCTCGACTGAATTTTGAAAATATTCTTGTTGAATATTGTTGTTATGAATATTAAACAAAATCTGTACGAGAGCCGTAATGAAATAAAAAGCAGATATTCAATGCAATACAAGTAGGTTTATTCATCCTTTTAACAAGTTTCTGCAATGGTCATAAATCTTTGTAAAAAGAAAAAGTTAATCCTATGAAAATAATCCGCCTCGTGAAAAACAGGTATTACAGACCCGTAACCTTTCCGCAAGAGATAAGGTTGAAAGGAGGCAGCAACGATAAATATGTATGAATCGGTTAATGAGTCCGCCGCGGGAAACGGGAGCAAATAAGAGAAAGTTTCCGCGAGCATCAGCCGGCGTTTGTTGAAACGCTGCGCGAGAGCAATATTATCCTGAATCATCCTTAACGAGGGGGATATAGAACTCGAACGCCGGTAATCTCCTGCTTTACCTGCGTTTCTCTCTCTCTCTCTCTCTCTCTCTCTCCCTCTCTCTCACTGCCACTTTCTCCTCCTCGAATACTCCTTCTACTCCTGTTTCTGCTACAGATTACTCGAGATTCGATTCCCCGCTGCTTGTAGATACAAGCGATAGATAGGACGCGCCGTTGTGCCGAGAATCACATGTGCCCCCGCGTCTGTGTGTAAGTGTCGAGATCCTTGGCGTAATTCGAGGCCGCGTATCTATGTAGAACGTCGCTGGGATAGCTTCGTTATCGGTGCCGCAATGCAGCCTAAGTATGTGTGCACGTGTGCGAATGTGTGTCTGTGTGTGCGTGTTTGTGTGGGTGGGTGCACGCGTGTCGTTGACGTTTTTGAATTCTTGCGGCTTGGCACGATGAGATTGGAGATGAGCTCCCGTCGACGGAAATCAGCCAGATTTCTTTGCCCGGCTTTCCTTCTGCTCCTTTAGGCGAACGAAAATTGTTTGAATTTCCGAGTTTAGAGCTTCGAAAATGACAGGGATTTTTTTTTAGTAACTTGTTTGCGACCGAAAATTGCGAGAAATTTAAGACAATGTGCCTTTATGTTGGTGTTTTAAAATGCAGTTTTAAAATGCAGTCTTATAAAAAATCCCTGATTTATTATTAAAATAAGACCCTAGAAAGCGCAGGATTATTACATTTCTCAAAGAGCGAAATGAGCTTTTCTTTAGTATTCTCTATTTTTAGTTGAAAACCGAGAAGCTTTACGAGCTTGGCAATATTAAAGCCTGAAATTAAAAAAAAAACCTTAACCAACGAAAACAATAATCCGATACGCTTAACATTAATGATGCATTTACTAAATCCAGAATAATCTATGCAAGTGCTGCTTACACGCGCTTGATCGCTAAATAGAAACATGTTACGCTCGGCGAGCGTCTCGAAGCTAAACACCCACTCCGCACATCGCGAGCTAAGCTCTTCCCTCACACCTACGCAATACGCCCCGCACACTAGCCTACACACAACGCGTACGTGACCGTAAAGGAATGCTACGCCCCTTCCTTCATCTTTATGATCCCCCGGGTGAAGCCCGGCTCCCGCTCTTACAGACGCTCTCTTGTCGTTTCGCTTAGCGTCGCCGGCGATAAATCATAAACAAGAGCCAATGTGCATCTCCGGGGCTTATCGGGCTCGCGGAGACCGTCGCCTGCCGACATTCGTCTTACCCGCGCAGAAGGCTACAACGCCCGCCGAGAGAGAGAGAGAAGGATATGCAAGGATCGCGAGACAAAGATAAGGGACGAGAAAAAAGACGCTTGGATACGACGGACGAGAGTTTTTGTTGCAAGGCGCTTGTGTCACGTAGGAATGTTTCGGAAGGATTAAGCGTTACTTATTTTCGACGATTCGTAATTTATTTCAATTTTTTCTCTGGTAAAAGCACGTAATGCCCATTGAGATAAAATATGAAGTTTTAACAAAAGAATTTACAATTTCAGAGTTGAGAACACACATTATACTTTTTTAAGAGGAATATTATTTCTATTCTTCGCGTACTTCAAAATTAGTTGTGGATTACTCTTTCAAAAAGCTATGCCAAACCTGTTTTCTCTGTAAAGACAGTAGAAAAAATCTAAAGAAATCCAATACTATTCTAATTTCAAGTTTAATCCGTTAAAATTATTTCGCTTGAACTTCGTTGAAGAATCCGGAAAATAAGTAAAACAAGATCGAGCAAGGGAAAGAGCTCGGATAAATACAAACGTAGAAAATAAGCAAAAGGAAAAAAGGAGAAGCAGAAAATCGCGGAGGAGAAAAGGAGTAGGATGGAAGGGCCGGAGAAAAAGAGAAAATAAAGAGTTGCGATAAAAATTTACGAGGAAGAATGCGAATCCAATGCGACCCGTTAAGGGTAGGGATATTCAGGCGAACGCGCCGCGGAGAATGCCACAAAAGATCTATTATTTATCGCCGGCCATAATTCACTTTAGACTCGTCCAGAGAACAAGAATAAACAATGCCAGGGGGAGGAGGGGAAAGTCAGTCTCTACGACCGACTGCTGAAGGTTTCTCTCTCCTTCTCTCGGTGCGGTTTTGGTCTATTGCTTCTCTTCCACGTCGTCCGGACGATTCGATCTTTAAACAATTTTATTGCGAGAACGTTGATCACTTCCATGAGGGGGGAAGAAAGGGAGATGAAGAAGCTGCGGGTCGTAAAAACCACACACGAGAGGACATTGATTTATTTTTAATGCCTGGTTTGCTAAATAAGGTTTGTAAACTTTAGAAAATGTATATTTATTTTTGCTAATAATCACTTTAGCATAAAATATTTTAACTCTCATGAATGATTTTTAGCACTGTTCAAGTAATAGATTGAATTCATTAAAATGATAAATTAAAGTAAAATAGTAAATACTTAGTACACAAATGTTGAAATTTCACAAATGTCATAAATGTTATTCTACATCCAATACTTAAAACGTTAAAAGTAACTCTAAAACAGGGCAAGAAATACTTTAAGAGACCTTTTGAATGTTGCATGACAGTGTTTTTATCTTTTATCCCCACCTTTGTGAAGCTTAAAAATCTGCGGCGGTTTTCCACAAAAAGAAAGAGCAACAGAAAGAGAAGCCATGCGCGGCGCATTAAACGCGGAGCTCTTTCACTTCTCGCGTTCGTTATTTATAGGCAATTTCCCAGAGTTCCGATAGGCCCTATCCGTCTCTTTTTATCTTTAGCTTCCTGCTTATACGCAGCTCCCTTTTTGCTTTCTATTGTCTTTACCTTTCCTTCCCCGATTTCTCGAGCGGAATATTTTTCTCCGTCGTCAAACTTTTCTGTCTTACTTCCGAAGAAGCGCCATTAAAAGTTCATTCGGATACCTGCGCCATAATTATTTAATGACTCGTAACGGTACACAGACTTTCTAAATTTCCAACGTCAGCTCCTCTCGAAGCTTCTTCGAAAGTATGCAAGCTAAAAGCAGCGCATTTCGAAAGGCCCTTGTTTTCGCTGTAAATCCGCGACTGTTCAAACTGCAGACCGGAATAAAAGGGCTAAGAGCGCCGAAGATAAGAGCCAGAGAGCAGACCAAACGCGGAGAGAAGAGAGCGGCTTAAAGCGGCGCCTGCGCCGCAGAAAGGCGATTCTTCACCGTCGAAAAGTTTTTTGCTAACTTCGCTAGCCGACCAAGATTTACCGCGGTTTATCAAACCCGCGAGAGGCGGCCGCGCGCAGGCAAATGCCACCTGACGGGCCCGCCGGATTCCGAATCTCATCCCCCTCTCGCCCTGCTGCTTTGCCCCGGGAATCTCGCGGAGGATTTCTCGAGAGCGCAGCTCTTCTGGATTTTGTGAGCTCGGGGAACATTTGAGAACGAGCTCGGATCGAACTTTCGCGGAAAATGTTTCAATTCGAAAATTTGACGCTGCGATTTTTATGTAATGAAACGAATTGGAAAGAATAATAAAATTAGCATTTTTGGTATTGTTGTAAAAAAATGTGACGCACTGAATTCGCGAATGCAAAGTTTAAATTTAAAATCTAAAAATTCGAGTAGCCTCGGAGGCAAATTCCAAGTGAAAGGCAAAAAACCACGAGAGTGCGCGAGGCGCTAAAAAGTGAAATGTTGAAGTGGAAGAAACCGTAGACGGAAAAAGTCTTGGTAGCGTTGAAAGTACAGCGGGCCGCGCCTATCAAGAGGCGCTACATTTTGAAAAATCCTGTTAGTTAGTACGTCCGGCACGTCCGAGGATTTATCTTGGACTGCAGACTCGCCGTGCGTGCGGCTTCCTGCGAGTGTGCGTCGAGGTAAAAGAGCACAGCGGCCAACCTCCCCCCTCGGCGCGCTTTTCCTTTTATCCTCTACTTTACTTTTCTCGCTTTTTACAAGCGCGTCTTGTGCGCGGATCGGCCCTGGTCTCTGATGAATTTTTTGCGGGATCGTTGGATTTCATTATTTTTTCGAGTTTGGAATTAAATTTTCAATAAAAACGAGCCAATTGTAAGGCTTAACGAAGGCATTGAATTACATGTACGGTTGCCTGTGTAAAAAAATTAAACTTAGACTAGAAATAATCGGCTATGCACAATGTAGGCTAAGAATTTGACATGCATAGTATAAGCATAATTTATACACAGTCTATGGACACTAATGTAAAAGTTTTATATAAAAGTCCAAAAAATATGAGCTTCTCTAATATAGTCATCGATTGCTAATTTTGTCATGAAGAGGTGTAAAAGGTTAGGATACGTCACCAAGAGCCTAACCTTTTCACAACTCCTGACAAAATTAGCAACCGATGACTATTAGAGGAGCTCATATTTACTTGAGTTATTACATTTTTTTCGCGGCGGCGCGAAACGCAATAAAGCCACATTCAACTACGAACGACGTCCAAATAAGCGGCGGATCATTCAATTTATTTATATAAATTATTTATAAAATGTTTATCGTTTTTTACTGACACGCCTTAATTTATATTTAGTAGAATGATATTGATTCATTTTATGATTAGATATAGTCACCATTCCTGATGGTATAGATTTTTATAAAACTAATTAAGACCAGCAAATTGCAAAGATTTTATTTACCTCAAGTCCTTATTTCTTTCTGCTTTAATTTTATTAGACAACTTAATTAATTATAACGAGAAGATCCAAAACTACATTGTTAACTGTTCTATTTGTTAACACAAAACAATGCAGATTATAACTTCGAATAAGTAGTTTCAGTGGTGTTCTTGTTCTCATAGTTGCAATATCACACGATAAATAACTGATTAAAAATTGGAAGTATATTCAGAAACAATAATCCATTTTTATTTTACGAAAAATTTACTTTTTGTATGTATTTTCTTATTTTTGCTTCTGGCAGAATTAATTTAGTATTTCAGGAATTCGCCGATCAAAAATATTTTATCGACTCCTCATCCCTTTTGCACAAACGTGTTTATTTTAGTAATTGGATAGCCGATCTTTATTTTCTTCTTCTTTGTTTTTCTTATTACCGTTTCTTTCCATTTCGGCTTGAAGCTTCATCTTTCATCGTCAAATTGCTCCTTTCGCATTTTTATTTCTCCCTTACCAACTAAATTAATCTATCATTTTATTACTTCATTCCCGTTTACTTAGCAATTTATGTTGATTTTCTAAGCTTCGGAAGATTACCGTCAATGTAAATATTGGCTTCTTATTAAATTTTCTGTTACATTTTTTCATGAAGATTGATAATTTTCAAACACAATCGATTTACATTCTTCTCTAAGTCGCCAACCTATCCTTTATGCAAATTGTGACAGCCAAACTAATTATCAAAGGGAGGATCTAAATAGAATACAATCAAAATTTACTCGTACTTAACCAATTTATTAAAGCTTTAACACATTGAATAAAAAAAAGATTTTTCAAAGCCTTCAAATCTGCTCTAATTACATCAGCGAGAAATATTCTCCAAATTACCAAACACTCAGCACTCTGCCGAGGCAGCTGTTCGCAAAAATTAATAATTCATTTGCAAACGTGCCTCTGAAGGCCTCTATCTTCCTCCCGTAACGTCCGATGTGCGCGCGCGATTACGAGATTTCATCATCCGCGCTCGCGTGCTCAACGCATTACACGTATAAATAACGCTCTCGCAACCTCTTTTCCCTTCTCTCCCCCTACGTGGCCGCTCATATACATACGGCGTACAGCAGCCCTCGTGTGTCGAAAAATTTAATAAAAAGAACGGAGCCAAAAAAAAAATTCCAGCTACGGCGGCGGCACGAAGAGTGTAGAGAAATAACATGCGAGGCGGCGCCAGTGTTATACGCGCAGCTTGGCGCAGAGACCGAACGAAAAAATAAAGTTACGCGTGCACATGCGGGCCTGTTAGAGAGGAAAAGAGATGGAAGGAGAGAAAGAGAGGCAGAATAAACGGAGGTGCCTTTTTAACCGAATGACGGAGACAGACGTGGGAAAAGCGATTTTTCAAATTGCTTTTCACGCGCGACACTCGTTATTCACGCTGTTTAGAGAGAGATTGATTTTTTTTTACCTGCCTATTTATGCGACTGTTACTTTAACTTGGCATTTGGCTGATTCACGGTTTTCGTATTCACGGTTTAATGTTCGCGTTCGACGACTTAGCTCTAACGAACCATTTAAATTAAGCAAAACAGGATAAAGTTTATAATATGTACTAAAATAATAAGGTAAGAAGGCTTAAAATGAGATATAACAAAATGCACCAAAGTATCAAACAGATTCTCCAAGCGTAAATGCTCAAGTTCAACGTATACCCGTAATTCAGCAAACTTTCCAGTTTAATTTGAGATTAGAGACTCGGCTACACGTCTACGAAAGCTCTTTGCCACGTTTCTATGTACGTAAGTGAGCCACGCTCGAAAAAACATGCGAAAATTAGTTGGCGTTTCCTTACGGTATCCTAGGTGCGAATAAGCAGAGCGAAATTTCGGTGGAAAGTTTTATTTGCGCATAAAGCCGAAAACGCAAAATACTATGCAAATAAAATTTGGAATTGAAACGCTTTTAATTAAATCTTTAGTGACGAATGACATTTTTTATCTTTTGTTGGAAGTTCAAATAATGTTCTCGCTTTCAGTAAAAATAAATCCATTAAAGCTTACTAGAAAAACAATGGTTAAAGTAAATACATTTCCAAGGACTTTTGTCCATAAATTTTCATCTGGCGAAGGGCAACTTGTCCGGGTAATGCCAAATTCCGGTATGAGACTTTTGCGAAACTTGTCGCAGGATATTATCGTCAAGTCAATTCATTCGAGAGTACACGTTGAATTTTGTACTTATACAGGAAAGGATGAGAAGGGAAAGACAAAATCACATAAGATTCGATGCATTACTCTTAGCCCTTTAAGATAAAAGATATTTTTCTGGTTTGTTCTCATTTTCTGGGAAATGAGAACAAAGAAGAAAGTAAAATAAAAATTTTACTGTTGAAAGGAGAGCTTTATCCCGAGAAAACAAATAGTAACTTTAATTGACATTAATCTTTTCGTGCGAGTTCTTTAAAATTAATCTTTTCAGAATTTCAGTTATTTGTACTTCCAACTTGGCACTGATGAACCTAAATTTCTCTTTATTTATGTTATGTCAAGCTGTAATTCACAACATAAACCGTCGTGCTCAAATTACGATTGCACATTTATGACAAAGTACATTGTGTCAAAATTACATATAATATTCCTCGCAGGATATTCCGTTCCATTTTGAATGAATCCAATTTACAGTCGGCGGCAAATATCGTGGCAGTGAAAGCCAACGACAATGATCGTATAGCCAAGAATGCAACGTTGCGCCACTAGAGAATAACCGCCCTACCCTTAAATCCCCGAAATTAATCTCAATTACGTCTCTACCGCCGCGGTATAAGATACGAATGAAGCTACTGTGAGAGATGGCGATTTAAATTATAGGTAAAGACATGAATAACGTATTAATTTAATTACTTGTAGTTGTAGGAGGAACGACAATTAAAATTTCATTTTAATGGACGGTATTATAATTAAAAACGTAATAAACACGTTGATGTGAGAGAAGCAATTGAAATGTGAAAATAAGCAAGATTCTTGACTCGACTGTAAGATTGATATCTAAATTTATAATTTTGTACGCGAAACAAAATCGTAAAAGATTAGTTAATCAACATATAATATTGTAAGTAAAAAAATACATGTATTAACAGGTAATGATCAATGAAACACAGACAATTTCTTGAAAAGTACTACCTAAATGTAGCGTAAGTACTGAACTGCAGCAGGAAAAGGGGCAAGAATAAAGCGGGAAATGAGAGAGCAAGGAAGAGCAGAGAGCAAGATAGAGGACGGAATTACGTTTGCCGTGGTTATCTTGGCCAGGCGCAAGAATTGTCATAAATTTCTCACGGCGGCGAAAAGGGATTTCCTCCGGTTGACAAACGAGCGCAGTATGGACGCGGCTGCCCATGCAAAACCGACTTTCTCACTCCCGCTTCCTCCTCGCCCCTCCCCCCTCCCCCTCCACCGCGCTTTTTTACAGTCCCAACAGTCGCGAGCAGTATCTGAGTACTTTGTCTCCGGGAGCGTATTTAGTCGATAAAGTACACTGCAGCCCCCTTTTTTGGGCTGCTTAAAAACTGCGAGACCACTTTTTCGAATGCCGAAGATTGCCGGCCGGAGTTCCTCGTGAAGACGCTGCGAGAAGTGGAATAATTCAAAATTTTTTAAGCTTTTTTAGTTTATAAGATACAATTGTTTATTCGACTAATATTAAATACAACAGTAACAGTGCATTATGTATTGGTAATTATAATTATTAAAAATATTTCCCCAAGAAAAAGTAATATAATCTAAAATGCATCAAGTATTTTAAATCATTAAATTACCATCATCAACCCCTTCGTTCCAGGGCTAAGAACTTGTTCAAAATAATTCCTTTCATTCGCTCACCTTTTTTGGAAGCAAACTCCAAATGAGCGATAAAAAAAAATCAATTGAAAGCAATTGGTTGAAAAGCCGTAACGCAATTGAAGATTCTGCCGCTCGACGCGAGTCGGGCGAACTTTTCGGTCCGTTGGCGCGATGCGAAGCCGGAATAGCAGCGGCGCTGCAGCGTCCCTCCTAATTAAAAACATGGTAACGCGGCCGGCGTACACGCCGGGAGGGCATTTCATCTTAATTTCGGACATCTGCAGCGCGCGTTTTGCTCGTTTGCCCTCCGCCGTGCGGCGTCTCGCAAAATATACAAACTGATTTTACTATCCCGCTCGCCCACTAGATTCATTCGAGGCAAGAATGGACTCATTACGCTAAGGCTGAACGGGGGGGACTATAGCTTGCATTACCCAAATTAAGCAGAAAACCCACTAGCTCCTGCAGTGCCCTCCTTTCTGCTCCCTCCCTTCTCCGGCCGCCGAGCCTCTTTTTCCGCTCTCTCGATTTCTCTTTCTCCCTGTGCGCGTGTCGTGTAATTTCTCACTCGACTGGCTTGCATGTGTAACGCCGAGTCGACGCCGGAGCCTATAATGGCTACAGTTTGCTCGATTGACTTTTCAACTTTTTCAGGGCACTGCAACGGAATTCAAATGTACTTTATTAATGAGTAAATAGTTTTGCTCGTTAACCGGTTTTGTTGGACTGATCGCTTTCATTATTTTGTGAATAAGACCTATTGACCTGATTGACTCGATGGTACTTTCGCAATTCAAAATTCGAAGCCCATTAGAGAATGGCAGGATTAATATATACCTTTTCGCGAAATGAAAAATTGTTCTTGGTATTACTCTCTCCCTTTGTTCGAAATTGAAGATCAAAATGAAGGTATTTTCCTGATAATAGCGAGGAAATGAAAAGAGCTACTTATTAGAATTTGTAAGATCAATTTGTTCATCGATCCTCTGAATTCGATTTATCGCAAATCTCCTCATGATAGACAATTTGGAGGCAAATACTTTTAAAAACTTATACGGATGACACTTCAATAATTTGTTTCCCTTATCAGGCAAAAATTTGCATGACGCTCTTTGCCAAAAAGTTGTCAATTCCATGCAAACCAAATGCATTCGCGATTCATCAGCAGAAACGGAGCTTCCCGCCATGAAAATATCTCTCAGCGCATTAACCGCCCTTATCTACGCCTCTGCGAAGCTCTCCCAAAAAAGCAGATCGATCTAAACAAAGGATATCGCCTCCGAAATTCCATCCCGCGTCTCGGGGAAATTCCCGATCGCGTCAAGGAAAGCCCGTCGAGACAAAGGAGGAGGAGGAAGAGGAGGAGGAGGAGGAGGCCAAGCGCGGAATCGCCGCGCACGAAGTGCAGGGACCGTTAAAGAGAAATGGCGCGCGCAAAGTTTTGGCTGCGACGTTGCGCTGCTCGCCGGGAGAAGGGGGTAAAGGCGCCTGGAATCGTACTCGCAGGGCCGAAAACTCTTCGAAAATGGGGACAGAGAGGAGAGAGAGAGAGAGAGAGAGAGGGAGAGTCGAGTATCGTAGATCATGGACCTTTTATCGAGTGTATCTTCTTATCTGCTCGAACTACCTTTCTTGCTCGTACTGTCTCTCCGTCTCCCCTTTGCTCCCCTTTCTCTTAAACTCTCTTAGTCTATCGTTTTGCTTACTTTTTTAAAGAGTAATGTTCATTTCTTTTCCCTTACCTCTTTCCTAGTTTATTTTGTTTACCGAGAAACAACTCTTACAAGTGGTGAACTAAGCATACGTAGAATATTGATTGTATTTTTATTCTCAATATTCGGTTATTTATATCTACTAGGTTACTTATTAAATTGAGCGTAATACACTAATCAATGTGTCAATGGTTATTGCTTAAAATTAATTAATTTTTTAACGCAGCAGATGTCTAAAAAAATTGTTTCATCTTGAAACAAGAGCCATTAAGTCGTAAATATAAATAATGAGAATAATTGACGAAGTCTCGGTGACACTTATAGTTACTCTAGACACAAGAAAGCGGAAAACGTTACGGGAACGGTATAACACGCTGTAAATATTGTCTTCATGATGCTCGTTTCGAGATGAAAAGAAGCGCGACAAGATCGCCAGACTGCTGAACATAAAAATGTAACAACCACCCAGTGGTCCGGATAGCGGGAGAGAAATAAAAAGAAAGAGCCGACAAGAAATACAAATTGTGCCATGTCAGAAACCAGTTGGCTATTAAAGAGAATAACTGAATCGTTTATGCTACTTTTGATGGAATGTCGCAAGTAAACTTCCACTTATCGGCGATCTACAAGTACAAATATTTTACGTAAATTTTACAAATATTCCCTGGTAGAAATGTTACGCAGTTTTTAACCAATGAATAGCCAGAAATGCGATTTATGGTTTATTTTCGGCTGGTTGCTAGCTAAACATATTTTCGTCACGCTTTTGAACCAGAATATGGCTACTTTCTATTTAATATTTAACTGTTTTAATATTGAATAAACTGTAGTAAAATAAAATCTAAAATGTAATTAATTTTTTTCAATTTAAAGGTTAAGAACCCAGATTAAATTGTGTCGCTACACTGCGAGCAATGTACGCCACGGCGTGCTGAGAGCACGGTCTTCAATATTTTTCATTATTTTTCGTTACATCGACTGACTTTTCTGTGATTTCACTACAATATTTATCTACTGTTTCTTTTCTAACCTTTTTCTTGCCTTATTCATTCTGTACTTTTTGCCCGTTCTTTATTAAACATTTTATTTAACTTTTACAAATATATCTAAGGTTAAGTTTACCTACAGAGGTAAACTTTTAACTTTCAGCACTACCGTAATACCGTCTTGCGCGACCGCTGAGTACAACGTTTTGCGCATGCGTAAATAAACATCTCTCTCCGTCTCGACTCGCCTGACTGATACTTAGACTTGACTGACAGGTACTTAGCCAGAAATTAGAAAATATAAATTTTAGAATTAATTTAAAAAATTACCTAGCGCTTGATATTTTAACCAGCAGGACTGCTTTATTTTCTACCAGGGTTTTGTGATCATGTTGTTTACGTCGAAATTACTATTAAAAAATGGGATAAAAAGCAATCAAATTGTTCCAAAAACTCTTCACTTTTACTAAATTCCTCTTTACTTAATATGTTTCATTAAATTTGATTGAACTAATCTATTAAGAATACCGTTACATGCAGAAAGCTATTCACTTTGATTCGAAGCGCAATCCTTCCTGGAACAGTTTCCTCCTTAGGTATCTCTTAATTAAAACAGTCGCCCTGTAGGGCTCCTGCCCCGTATCGAAATTAGCCGGCTTTCCGTCGTTGAAAACTCCGTCACTACTCACCCCAGACGCTCTTCCCATTCGATCCGTGAAATTTCCGAGCCCCGGAGGTCCGTCGGCAATCCCTAAAGTACCGAAATGCCGAGCACTTGGACCATTCCGCGATTCTCCTTGGTCCGGTGCGTTGCTTTGCGGCGAGTCGAGTTATGGGTTATCTTCGCGGCCCCCGAGAGCCGTCCGCGTGCAGCTTTCCTTCTAACCCCCTCCACCTCGACTATTTCAAATCCCTTTCGCGTTCGCGAACATATAAGCGCGTGCGTACGGTATACGCAGTAACCGCAGAAGGACATGATCCACGAGCTTCGACGTAATATTCCGGCGGCTGTGTACGCGCCCGGTACTTCGAGTTATGTTGCGCGTTTTGGCTTGCGGGCGTGGATTTGCTGATGCTGCGGCTAAGCCTTTGGGAGGTTTAACAAAGTCACTCGTGATGTTGTTTGTTGGATTTTTGTTTCGGGCACTAATTTATTACATTTTTTAATTAGAAACTTTTAGGCTGTATGTCACTTAACGTCTGAATAAAGGGAACGTGTAATTTCGACATTATCGTAATATAACATAACATACCCGTTGCTTTTGTTCTAAAATAACGAAAAATGTATCATAACTCACATTTGAACATGCGCAAGAAAAGTCGAAATAAAAAAAAGTGTTTAATTTATAACAGAGTAAATATTTCAATTGTAATAAATGACTGAATAAAAAAATTCGATAAAATATTCATTTTAGAAAAATTTTAAAGCATTTCTATTTCCAAACTAATTAAAAAAGTCTCTAAACGTACATATTTATACATAATCGCACTTCATCCAATAAATCAAAGAATAAACGGCAACTTTCAACCTTAATCCTTAGAATTCTAATAATTGCGCACCCCACAAATTAGATTCAGCTCTCGTAAGATCTTAAAATAATAAAATCATCTCTCCGTTCCGAGAAAGCTCCCGTTCAATATCCGTTCCCGCGCGACAATAATGTAATTCAAGGTTACACGAACGAGAACGCGACGTAGGTGGAATGCTCTCTCGCGAGGCGACAAAGGTTAGGGGGCTTTGCTCGCGCCTACGCACCGGCATAAAAGTATATTCGTTGAAAATATCGCCGCGCTCCCAGTGCTATCTTTACCGACGACCGAAAGGCTATAAGCGCGTCTCTTGCGACGCCCCTCCCGTTCTTTGGCCACATGCGCACCGACAAAAGCTTCATGCATAATGTCAACCTATCTTTTGGCTTTTCTCTGTTTACCGTACTTTTAGTCAATTTAATGCTTAGGTTTCGACGTAACGACTATGATAGCATGTATGTAGAATCAAAGAATATTTTAAATGTGTGAAAATAGGCCGCTAATCAAACGTGAATGAAAGAGATGACACTTTCAGAAATAATTATTCTTCTCGCATGCCCCACATCGCAGGTCAGGTCTTATTAAAAATTCTTCACTCGCACATTTATGATATCTGAATTTATGAATTACCTTAATTACGAATAAAAGCTAAATTAAATTCTGATCAAAACGTCTTTTTGACAAACACTGCGGATACTCTACACTTAACTAATTATTGAACCAAAACACCTCTCTCTTGAAAGGCCCGTCTTGAAATCCCCCGAAGAGCGCAAAACCATGGTGGACAAAAAAAGGTAGCCCGGGAGCAAGGATGCGCGCGCGCGTGTTCGCCAGATGTGCCGGCTTCATGTGGACCGTCGTGCGCCGCCGCTGCCGCCGCCGCCGCCGCCGACGCCGCCTGGCCTCCTCTCTCTCGCTTTCCGTTGCCGCTGCACTCAGTCGTCACACCGACGCGACGGCGCGCGCGTCTCTATAAAGAGACGTCTCCTCGCGCCTCTCTTTCTCGCCGAGCGAATCTCGCGCTTATTGAGAAAATAAAATGCCGACCCGGACCAGCATGTCCGACGTCACGTGAAAGTATAACCAGTGATTCTTTTTGTTTTCCCTTTTTTTTTATATATACAAACCAGTGAGTGTGTGATTGCGCGGCGGGGAACGATCGTCAATGGAACAGTGAGTCGTGCACGAAACAACCCGTCACGTGCGCAGAGGCGCGAGATCCGGCGAAAATTTTTGTCAAAAAATTAAAAGAGAAATAAAGCAGTTTCATGCGTGCGCCGCAAGCGTAAATAAACACACGTACACACGCATGAACGATTGCAGGCGCGCGCGCGCGCTTAGTATTTTTGGTTCCCCGCCCCAGAAGTTTATTTTCGTCCGCCTCTCTCGCGCGCGCGGATGTGTACACATGTGCGTGCCTTCGGGTCCGGCTCGGCGCTGCGCCGCGAAGTGAACGAAAGTTTTCTGGTAAGCGTGAGGAATCGTGCTCTCGAGTGAACTCGCTGGGGTCTCCTTCTTCCTTTTTCGGGCTCAGCCGGTCCGAGACAGGAAGCTCTTTTCCACGACTGCCAAGGCTTGGATTTTTTCGATTTGTTTTGCGGGAGTTCGACGTCCAGTGCCGGAATAGCTTTTTGGGATCCTCTCTCTCTGTCTGTCTCTTTTTACTTCGTGAATGTTGCATTATTGGCCGACTCGGATTTTTCGATAAGTAAGTTTTGCTAATGGAATTCTCGGAATTTTTCTGAAAATTTTGTCGAGCGAAATGCTCCGTAATTTAGCAATTAATTAACAAGAGCCTGGCATTGAAAACTTTAAGCTTGTAATTGAAATATCAATCATTCGCTTTTAATTAAAGTTTTGAAAGCTTTGTCGATTCAAAATATAATAGACTTGTAGCTTTAATAACACGAATTAAACTTTTGGCAGCAGAAAAACTTTGGCGAAATTTTGGTTACTAAAAACTGTGAAACACAATGCCACCAATGAAATAAAGACGATTAAAATTTTTGGTTATTCAGAATTGAAGAAAAGTTTTTAATCAAGGTTGAATTTCCAGTTTAAAAATTCAAAAGCGTTATATTATGGGAAGCTTAGTCGGTACTGAGCTAAACTTACTTAACGTTGAAGTTACGCGGAACAGTAATTTTCCATGACTGCGCAAATTGTAAAATTTTTTCTCATTATTTTAAGAAAGTTGGGATTTGAAAGGAGAGAGAAGATGCGAAAGATTACAAGTTTGTTCTTTTCAACTTTCTTCAAAACAGAATAAGTAGTTTAAAAGTTACACAATACCAAATCACGCAACTTTTGTAAGCGCAAATACATCATAAGTTTTGAAAGCTTTGTCTATTCAAAAAAAAAAAAATACTTGTGGCTTAACTGCGCGCCTACGTAAATAAAGCTTAAAAGTTTTAATAAGCCCCTTTTGCAGCTCCTCTGAAAGCTGCGAGAAAAGAGAGCGAGATCCCGAGTTAAATTTCCACGCAGCCAATCGAAAAATGCTCGTCTCTTGTTCGTTTATTAGGTGCCCGATGAATCAGGGAGCCTCGCGCGCCGCCCGACTCGTCTGATGTTTCTCGTTCTCTCGCGAGCTCGAGGCAGGGAAAAAGAGTGAGAGAAAAAATGGGTCGCTGTGCTGCGCGAGGAAGGGGACGTCCCACACGTCGCCGATAGAGCGCCGATAATAAGTGTCTCGGCGCGAGACGTTAAAAGAGGTTACGGGAAAAAGTGCCCAGACACACACGGCCGATGACATGACAGGACTGTGCATCTTCTGGGTGATCCTGTCCACGCTGGCCTCGATACTCGCCTGCACCGGTTTCTATCTGCCTTACTGGATTCAGGTGAGAATGCGACATTGTCATTTTTCAAGTATTTATTTCAATTAGTGCTTTGAGCTAATCCTTTATTGGAATTCAGGACGAGAATGTCGAAACTGGAAAAATAAAACGATGTAGAAAGATGAAAAGTTTTTAATTGTTGCCATTTTTACGGAAAAATTGTTGCATGTTGTTGATATCCGTCAAAGTGAATTGTAATTGCTTGTTTTGCGAAAACATTATTGAAAACAATATTTACGGATATATCGAAGTATAAAATTTAAAACAAGTCCATTTATTTACACAAGAATCTGACAGCATCCGAAAGACCAAAAACGAATTTGGAATACAAAACATTTTATCCAAACATTTATTCGCGTAAAATTTTCTATAATACATTTTACGTTAACGTCCAATGAGATTTTTTATTTTTGTTTTTATAGGCTAAATTTTCTGTGAATTACAGCGTCGTAGCCTTCGATATGTATCGATACATCAGCTTTACAGCAGTATTTTATGCTTCTGCAAAATCTTTTATCGATCCTTTATTTAAAAAAAACACGATTTTTTTGACAAAATAAACTTATAAAATAATCAATACTTTTTATTCAATATAGATTGCGTATGTTCAACGAAATATTAATTTAAATTATTAATATCACTTAGTCGAATTTTTATTTTTTCTTAGAAAAAATAAAAATTAATTAAAACCGATCAACGCCGTTCAATTAATTTGCTTCAATTAATTAAATTCTGCGTTTTCCCCGTACTTTTTTTCAAGATTAAATAGAAATGGTAATTAAATCTTTTGAAAAATGTTGTAGAAACCTTGCTGCTACCTTCTATACTTCTTTTACTGAAAATGTAGCTATTGATGCATCAAAGTAATTTTATCAATTCGATTGAAACATCATGAAAAAGCAGATCCGTAACCCACGGCAAACTCGAGAATAAGATATTCAAGTTTTCGTGTTCAACTCGGAACTGCATTTACATGCAAATGTGAAATAAAAGTATTTCTGAATATTTTGTCACTGTATGTTGACTACGTTTCAATTATTCATGCTATTCTTATGAATAGAAATATAAATAGAATTATCCTGACAGTACCTTTTCATAGAATTTTTTTTACTACGCATTGTTAAATGTTGCAGCTCTTAGACATCAATTATTATACTGGAAATCGATTCTCATACAAGATGTGGTACTTTCCCGAGCGCAAGTTTTTGATGCCATTCTTATGGCTATTGTTATAGTATATGACCCCATTTACTCGTTTCGAAGAAAGTTTATTTTTTATGCCATTACAAATGTCGGATACGTTTAAATGTAATGACAATGAAACGCAATTTTATTATTAGGTTATATGTGAAAGTAAAGAAAACTTATAATAATTATTGTACAAATAGATTTTTTGAAGAAACTGAAAAGTACAATAAACTAACTTATTAAAGTTAAAAGAGAATATTAGTTTTTTACCAAATAAATTATTCTTCAATGCATTTCATTAGTTTTTGCATACATTAACATATTTCTGAAACCTCGTTGTTTAGCGCATTTTTGCTCGTACTAATAATATTTCTGCGGTATAATATTATGAAGTATTTATAATTTTACCTCATTTTACTATGATAATAGGTTAATGTTTCCATAAAGGCAGTATATCTTTCAGGAGATGAGATGAGTTTGGCATGTTTTATTTTCACGGTGAATTTAACATATTGCACATCAGCCTTCATCTTTTATGTATTGTTTTGTAAATCGATACTAGTCAAGTTTCTCGATTTTCTATAAAAACAAAGTACAAAAACAATTACTTAGATGATTTTTTTTTATCTCAATGCTTGGCTGACATTAAAAGGAAATTGAAAAAATTCACCCACAATTGAATACGATTACCGCCTGTAAGAAATCACGCGCTCTTCTGCCACGTTCGAAAAAACTTCGCCTCTGAAAAACAACTGTCCCGTCCGCAAAAAAAGAGCCATCAAACGCTGCATTAGAAACGTATGAAAGATATACTCACGTTTCGCGCCCCTCTAAAAACAAGAGGAAACTGTCCCCGCCATTCGAGAGCAGCGCCAGAGACGCAAACCGCGTTCGTTTTCCATGGCGCAGTTGAAAGTTTCAGTCACGTCACGACTGCAGCTTCTCTATCGTTAGGCGAAAAAAGCGCGACGAAAAACGCGCGCGGAACAGAAAAAGAACGGAGAGAGAGAGGGAGAGTGGAAAGCGTGCACAGCCATAACTCGCATCTTGTGAGGCAAAGATGGCCAATTAGCCGCTGGCGCCAGCTGCACTACCACCGGGGCGCACAAAGAAACCTCGACGCGTTGCGCGAATGTGGGGGGGGAAAAGAAAAACTTTGGGATTATAAAAAAGAGGAGGAAATCGCGGCTCTTTGGCGGCTCCCAGCGGGCGAAAGCGCACTTGGAAAAATTTCGTTTCTAGGACTTTCGTCTTGGCGATGCATTTATATTTTATTATTTTATTAGAACGAATGGCTTTCAGCATTTGTTTCGTTAGAAAAATTCCAGAAATCCTTCTTCACTACGATATTGTTGCGCAGAAAAAAAACCGGTACTTGTTAGTTTTTCTAAAAATTTCGGTGAAAAATGATATTAAAATGAAAATATTTTAAAAATAGGTACAAACGCACTGTATCTTTTCCGAGTAACAAGGTCCTTTGTGTAATTCTCAGACTTCATTTTGTAAATATGTAATTAAAATCAATAACTATTGATTCAGTAATTCTATAACTCTATTGTCAAAGCACGATGAATGTGACTCTTGCCTTACTAAGCTACAAAGGGATTATAATG
Organism: Ormyrus rosae; assembly: GCA_035047165.1. Classification (NCBI taxonomy): domain Eukaryota; kingdom Metazoa; phylum Arthropoda; class Insecta; order Hymenoptera; family Ormyridae; genus Ormyrus; species Ormyrus rosae. The sequence goes on along the minus strand of JAWWML010000031.1, from coordinate 319,444 downwards.
CGAGAATACCTTTGGCACGTGAATGAAGAGAACGAAGAATCAATCGAACATAGATGGAAGGCTAATGCACTGGATAAATTGAGCACGCATATGCACGAGAGCACCGGAATTAATTGGACTCAACCGACCTTTAGATCTGCTCTGAGTAGTTAATCTCGGAAGTCATGCGAAGCGATAAGTGTAAATTAATAGGATCATTAGTTGTTTCGCTCCCGCTCGCTTCGACAGGCCTTTAAACCTCTTCTTTTGTGTTCCAATTTAAGCTTGTTAATTAAATTCTTCGCATAACTTTTTTCCAACTGTCAATCAATTGCGAGTAAATATCGAATGGTGTACTCGAATTGGCAGTGTTCATGAAAACTTCACTTTTGAACTTTTGAGCCGTTTTTATACATTTTTGTTGTTGATAAATTCAAATTCAAACATCATATAAAATGTAAGAAAGAAATTCACGAGCTAACTTTATTGCAGAGAAAGCAAAAAAAGCCGCTGTCAGTTCATTGGCACTTAGTTTCCTCCTAACTAATTTATCATTCCAATATTATCTCCGAAATTCATTAAAAACAATCGATTTCAACAAAATTAATTTCAAACTATTCTAAATTTAATTAATTATTTATTTTTATATTACTATTTTATTTTTTATGCTCTTTAAAATGGTCTTTGTTCGATTCAAATATTTCAATCCTATCGTTAAAAAAAAGTAAAATTAAATTTTTCAAAAATTGAAAATTTGCGATAAAACAAAAACAAGTAAGCTAAACAAAAAAAGATTTTTTTGTCGCCATCACAATAAAAAAGAAAAAAAAATAAGTCGTGAACCATGAAAATCCGTTCAGTAGAAGCTGAGATCCAGGCGTACACACACACACACACACACACACATCCATACAGACATTTTTCAAAAACCATTTATTCTTGTTCCTGACACCTTAAAATACAATTATAACAGGTTTTTCGAACAACTCCAAAAATTACTATCACAAAGCTTCCTCTAGGAAGAAGCAAAAATAATAGTTTTCAATTACTTCATAAAAGTGATTCACAGCTCAACTAAAAACCATTATGCTAAAAGTCGAATTTGATATTCAAAGAAAATACCGTTAAAGAGACGCGTAGCTGAACGCTTTTCAAATATACAAAAGCTCATAAAATTTCACATATTTGCGCAAAAATTACTGCTTTTAATTTAATGTGCCAATTATTGCATTTTATGAAAACATGAAATTCCGAATTAATTTTAAATAATGCAGTTATAAATTTCATGTAATTGTTTGTAGTCAAATGTATCGTCCACCGGTAACACTCAATCATTACACGAATTCAATGGTCGAAACGTAATCGATTTAACAAAACCAATCATGCGAATGCTTCTCAAACAGCCTGTCAATTTATCTTTACAATCCATAAACCATCCCGAACCATAATAGTCCCGTAAAATCAAATTATCTTAAAGAAACCGGAATTACTTATCGAGAAAGCTCTCCCTCTCCATCTTTCGCGGTCGCTTAAGAATTTACCCCGAAGCTTAACTAGTTATAATCTTAAGCAAACGAAGAAACTCGTCTCGGCTGGAAAATTCGGCTTTTCCCCGACTGGTATCGCGACGTCCGCGGCGACTCTAAACGGTTATTAGCCGGTTGGCGCGTAGGCGCAAATGAACGTAAGCCCCCTCAGTCGGCGACGTTATGGAAATTTTCGCCGGAGAGGCTGTTACAAGGGCAAAGCCCGCGACATCACTCGTAATTAATACGTTCTTCGGGGGAAGGCCTCGAGCTTAGGCGGGAGTTCGCTCGCGGCGCGCTGAATTTGCGACTCAAGTACCGCAGCTGCTGCCGCCGCCGCCGCCGCCGCTACGACGAATATAAGGATAACGGATGGAGGAGGACGTGAAATTGTGGGTCTTAGAAATGACGCAGGGCCGCCGCCTTTTTTTAGAGCGCTAAGTGCTTGCTTTTCGTAAATTGGGTTCGATCTTTTTTTTATTGCAGTTTGCTGCACGTTTTTAGCTGAGATTTATGCTGACAGCGTATATGCATGTTCCAAAATAGATTATGATGCGTTAAAATTTTTGTGCAGTAATTTTGCTTTGCTTTGAAATATTTTTAATGAGGTATGCAGAAACTGTATTTTTGCAAATATATAAAAAAAAACTGTTCTACGTGCCTCATTATTCTATAAACTTATTCTAACTATACAAACTGTTGGATTGTGAATAGTTCCCTGTGATTGATGGTGTACAAGTAGGGCTCATTCACAATTCATGTAAGAGTATAATTACTCTTACATGAATATATTAAAGCATGTTTTTTATTAATTTTAATAAAACATTAATATTATTTATTAAAATTAATATTATTTATAAGATAAAACTTAATAATAAAAGAAAAAAAGATTAAAAACTGATAAGTACCATTTAATCTAACGCAGAATAACTAAAAAATAAATCCTAAACATATTTTTATTTAATTATAATTAAGAATTTCAATTTTAAAACTAAACTTTCGAAATCTTGAAATATATAAGTAGAAAATTCCAAGTTTGGTCAGGCTTAAAAAAAAAGTGAAGCACTTTGTTATAAAATTCATAAAATAATATAAGCAAAGCACATGTCAGCTACGCGTGAAATTTAATAAGGAGTACGTAGCTGTATACCTGACATATATTCTGCATGATATATATAGATACGCAAAGCACTTTATCTTGAAAATTTTGAGCGAAATTCCAAACTTTCTTGGAATTACAACTTCTCACGCTTTTACGAAGATAACCACTTTGACTTTAATAAGATTTTAAATAATTTAAATCCAATTTTTAACAAATTTTGAAACTTATTTCCTGCTATAGCAAATTACTTTATCAATTGTTTTGCAATATAATCTTAGACTATAAATCATCTAATACGTTTTATAAGCTTCTTCTAAAGATAACCTGCAGTAGTTAAAAATACTTAGCTTAGACCAAAGTCGCGAGCTTGAATTAAGTGCAGCAGCAGCAGCTCGGATGAGAAACGAAAGGATATAATGAATCTCCGAGTAGATGCGAACTTCTTACTTCTTGTGTTAAGCAGATCGAGGATTGCACGGCTGCTGCGATTGCTTCTTATCATTAATTATCAACTCGCGAGCGGAATCTTAAATCTTTAGATTACTTGCACATTTGATCAAAATTGTGGGAAAGACAAATGATTTCACTATACTCAAAGCTTATTAATTACAAAACAGTTATAAAATTTACTTGAAGTTATTAGATTTTAAAAACTAATTTTTTCAATACTTTAAATGTAAGAAAGTTTCAAACATGCGCGCTAATTCAAAAGCATTAATAAATAATGTCCGCGCGTGAAAGCCGTTATCTGCAAACTTCCGGTGCCTACCATATACTTTAACTCGTAAACAGAAAATGTGCAAAAGCATATACGTATACATTGGCGAACGTACGTGCGAGCTTCCGTTTTCCGATTATAGATTTAGCCCTTCTGTGTACATGTAAATTTTGCATTAACCCATTACCCGTCATACTTGTAAAAGCAGTTATTACATATTATGAAACCCATCAACATCGCTGCACGAAGTAATTAAATGAAAACAGTTCTATTATCAAGCAACTATATATTGTATTGTATATTACTCAGTGGGGTTGCGCAAAATAATAGCTTTATTTATATTTATTTATATTTATATTTATGCAAGCTTGTGTACACCATGCATTTAAGAGCGATATTAAGCGATTTAGAAAAAGAAAAAGTTTAACAAATTTATTTTTACTCTTCCTTCGTAATTCTCTACGAAAATCCCTTTTGTCGTTCAATCTCTCCTCAAAAAGCCCATCACCATAAAAGGCTTGCAAGAGAAAAGAGAATCGACCGCAATCACAACGAAATCGGTTCGTCTCCCTGGCAAGATAAACGTGCCTGGGAGTGGCAGCGGCGCATCCCAGCTGGATAATCGATTTTTCTCTTTCGATAATTATTCAAAAACCGCTGGGAAACTAAGAGGAAACGGGGGAAGGGAGAGAGAGCGCAAAGGCATTCGGAAGCACGACGCGCATCTCCGAGCCAGCTAATGCGGGCTTACAGAAATTGCAGAAATTGCAGAAATCAGAGGGAGTGAATCAAAGCTGACAATGGCTGAGACAAGGGAGCGGGCAGATTGACAATAACGATGAAGAAGAGAAAGGATAGGGAGCGGCAGTTGAAAAAAGAACGACTTGGACGAGACGTAAGAGACAAAGCTGGATGTAAAACGCAGTAATGGAATTTAGTAGATTTAATTAAAATAACATGGAATGGGCAGCGAGGGCATTTTCGAGAATTTTAATTGAATTCTTGGGCGTCGCGTTGCCTCTTGTTGGACTATAAATTAATTTTAAATTTGAATTTTCCCTACGTATTAAGAAAGGATTTTATTAATATTCATATAATAAGAACATTCGTAATGACTTTTTACACTTAGTTCTTGTAGACAAATATTTTGCTTTCAACTAAAATTTTATTTATCGCTTGTGATAGAATCAATAAATCAACATTAAAAAAATTGTACAACCACTTCTTGTATGAAAAAGAAGCTTTATGAAAGAAATGAATATATCCTAAATCTATAAATATATATATAATATTATTAAAGTAAGCGGTCCTCCTCTATCTCATAGTTTTACAAGCAGCCCCTAGAATTCCACAATGCTACCAGTAGACAGGCAGAGATTCCACTTAAAAAATGAAATACACTCATCGTCAAAAGCAATCTGCTTCTATGCAGAAAATGTTTCCAAAAGAAACGGATTTCACCGCACAAACGTTCCAAGGGCAGCAGCTCGGAACGTCAAAAAGGCAATCCGAAAGCACAGGGAGGGGGGAGTCGGAGAAAGCGCGAGAAAGCCGAGCGCTCGAAAGCCGGGACAATGCTTCAAACAATGTCGAGGAGAGGAAGGTAACGCCGGCGACATCCCCCACTACGTCGACCTTAATACAACGTAAGAACTGCAACGACAATCCCGGCGACGCAGCCTCAGAAAACACGCGCAGCCAGGAGCCCGAGATTCGCGCAGTCGTTCCATCGAATTTTGCAATTAGCTGCGAGCAGCTAGTGAGAAAGAGACACAGAGAGAGAAAGAAATGCTGCGCGATAATTCTTCGGACTAAGCAGGATCTCGGTGATTTTCAGGAAGCATGCTCATAGTTTTTTGTTGTTCCGATTACTTTTTTTTTTACCGTACTTACTTTCGAGGATGCTCGATTGAGAAAGCGAACGGCGCACTGCTTTTAATTAACGTTGCGTTTCAAAGAAGAGTGAGGACTGTTTTAAGCAACGAATGGAATTGCTGAATAAACACTCATTTATAAATTTAGTGTATTTTTTTTCATTGAATACAGGCTTTTCATGGCTTTTAGTTAGTGCTTTTGTGTTTTTACAAGTTATAAAAGTTGTTGTTGGCGGATTTGTTTATCTTGAATAGCCGAAGGAATGAGTTTGCTTGATTGAAAATACTGCTGAAGCCAACGCAATAATTTGATAATTGAAGTTACGTGACACTTTCGTTCAACGCAGTAGTGAAAAATTTAAAGAGGTTCTCCGCGGGTGTTTATGGGCATTGGATCTTCGCCAAACTCGGCGCGGTCACCCATTCCTTTTGTAGTATCGCGGAGAAGAATAAAATTTGCAAGTTTTCGGGCGAAATTTAAATTTTCCTTTGTAGATAAGTAATCTGATCTGCAAGATAAATGAGCCGTTCACCTTTCGCAGGATATTCAATTTCACCCGGCCCTTCTCATTTAAAGACCGTAACTCATCCTCGGTGCTTCTCCTGCAATACCCCCACTTTAAAGAACGCGAAACATCCAGCCAATTGTTTACCTCCTTCTAAAAAGCAGCGAGCGAATACAAAATTTAACGTTTAAAGCGTCCGCCGTCGCGCCGAAGTAAAAATCCTCGTGAAATAATGAAGTCCCCATAAAATTATGGAATCGGCGGGCTGCATTACCTCGAACCCAAGCTCGGGGCACACCACCGCTAACAAGCAACTGCCGCAGAGGTTCAGCGAGAAGCTGCGTAACGGCAGAACCGCGTATTAGCTCGGAGTATGCGCGCGCCTCTATTCGGTGCGGGAGTTTGTATATATACGCGAGAAGAGCGCGGCTCGCTGGCACGGCAACATCTGCCAGTCAAATCAAATTATCGTAACGCTCGAACGATGCGCGCCGCTCTTCCCTTTCACTCACACACTCTCTCTCTCTCTCTCTTCTCTTCTGCCGGTTTCGCTCTCCAGCAGCCGTTCACCGATAAAAATATTGAGCGATAATCGTAACCGAGTTACGGCCGTCCGGCGCTGGCCACGGGAGCGAAGATTATTTCGAGCTCCCTCAGTTTTTGCTCCCTCTTTTTTTCAAAGCTTCTTACAACGATCGATCGGACCGCGGAATTTTTTTCGCGATTCTGCTTTCCTTTATCTTTTTTATCGCGCCCGCGCACCTGAGAGAGAGAGAGAGAGAGGGGGGGTTATAATGCTTTTTACAAAGCGGATACTGCGAAAGCGGCTCGCGGAATTCTATTTCTAGTGTGCTCGGTTGATTTACGATTCTGCCTAACTTATAGACACTGAGATAGGGCCGAAGAAACTTTTGTAAATAATTTGGTATGTATAGTAGAATAGAGAAACTAAAGCACAGAAAACATTGTAAAAACATTCATCGTTGCACACGAATAACGATTCTGAATGATTGATGCACTGTTACGTGGTATAAACATTGACAACCAAAAATTTAATTTATATGATTTTAATTAAAGCACATTAGTGAATTGATTAATATGAATATATTTTTTATATAGAACATATTTTCTACAAAGGAGCTGGAGATGAAAATGCACAATGAATGTAAAATATAATTTTAAAAACAAATATGAATCCAAATATGGAAACAAATAAGGATAGAACTACGGATTGGTATATTATAAATATGCTTTACTTGATTAAAAAGGATTTTTGAAATTCCATTAAAATTTGGAGGTAAAAAACCTTTTAAAATCCCATTTTATTCGCAAAAAATACGCAATGCAGTTTTTGTTTAACATATTTAAAAAGATATAATCTCAAAATTTTAATGCACGCTGACACTTTTTATGATCCTTTACATATTTACATACTTATACACGTAATAAGGTTTCAGCAGTATTAAATATTCATTTTTCAAAGTTTTTAAATAAACAACTTAACAATTGTCAAATGTTTTTAACATAACATTTTCATCCTCGTCGATAATCCACCCTCGATTAATTTATTATTCATCTTAATCGTCAAGATCAAATTATTCAATTGACGCCGGTTACCTCGCAATTCCTTGTGTCAAGAAGCCTCCCGCGCTTCTATAAGCCAAGTCACGTGAAGATCGTAATGCGCGTTCTGCACGTCGAAACACAAGCTAAACAGGAGAGCCCGTCAGAATCCTCGTAACCTGACGCTCGAGAAACACGAATTGTCAATCACATTATGGCGTCACGAGGATGCAACGGCCCCAGCGTATGCCGCATAATTGACCTAATTACGGCGTTGTTTGCGCAGTCCGCGACACCGAGTCCTTTGCCCTCCTCTTCCCCTCCCCCCGCGGCGGCGAATCCTCCGCTGCGAACTCCGCCTTGGCCAGGGGTTTTTACCCCTTTGACGGAGGTACCATTCCGAGAACAGTTCCAGGAGAGATTCGCGCTTGTTTGCGCTGTAATGCAATCCTCGCCGACTGGCAGCGCGATCATCTTGGGAGATAAGAGAAACATTTCCCGGAGTCGGAGAAACTTTCCATTTGTTTTTGCGCGTCCTCCGAGCAGTTTTGGGAAATGGTGCCGATTGAATCTTTCATCTGATAGTGATGAAAAGGTCAATAAGGAGTGTTTTTGAGGCTTGAGTTTAGTTGTAGAAGGAAGCGAGGGTTTAATGGATATAATAAAACTACTTTATCGCTTGATATAAGATCTATATAAATAAAAGTATTTATCTTGGAAGAATTTAAACGCGTAAATCTGCGATTCTTAATTTTAAGTAACTAAATACTTGTTCGATGAAAAGTGAACACGTTATTAAGTGCTCTAAGATGCAATTCACTTAACAATTAGAGCTGATGAAGTCGATTGTGCGCTTTTTATGTATACTATGTTAAGCTCCAAATGATAGGATGGGTATAGAACTTTTACGAATCACTCTATGAAGATGAGGTTAGATTTTCAGTACCGTTTCACCCAATGAATAACTCATGAATCAAATTGAATAATTCAATTCAAAATGACTAAATGCATAATGAATGATAACGTCATAAGCGTAAATGCAATACTAGCACGTTACATTGAGCAATATTAATACACATATTTACATCGAAGACCTGAAATTGCATGGATTCCCAATATATTTATAGAATTATAAATTAACCTTATAGTAATGTTAATGTCATAGTAATGTCATTTGTTTCTTTACTGAAGATAATTCATTATGCAGGAAAATTTAAACTTGTTTATATTCTTATTCTACTATTAATTCCACTGTATACAACTGAAGTTCTCTTCTCTGCTTAAAAAAATAATTAAAAAATAATAAAGCTCCCGTCTATCTCATTAAAAACTACTTACAGTTCTTTTTAGTAACGAAGCAATCGTCTGTAATACTCGTTATGACGAGCTACCTATTATGCCTTCCAACAACAATTGCAACGTTTACCATCAACACCAATTAGCCCGGCATCAAATTGCTAAATAATCTCCCGATTATCGCGACGCACAAAGGCACGTTAATAAGAATAATTCGCAATTCCTCGCGAAACAGAGAAGTTCCGCAGTAAAAAGCACCGGAGGGAAGCGAGGAGAGCGAACTTTTACAAAGTAACGCAAAAGAGAGAAGCGTATTCGAAAATACTCGGCTCGCGCTCCATCGTAACGGAGATGAATAAATGCATAAACGCGAAATTTACATTCGTTCGGGCAGCGAAAGAGCCTTTCTTCTAGCCGACGAAAAGTTGACGGGCCGCGATCGCGGACGCGGGTATTAACGAAAGAAAAACGAGCCAATTTATAACAAACAAGATGAACGGCGCTCCGATGTATCCCCGGTGAAGAAGAAGCTTTGCACTCCGCTGTTTTTTCCCCGTCTCCTTTTTTCTCGATCTCGTTCACTTGTTACCCTTCTCCTCTATTTTTAACCCCTGCGCGAACTTCGTCTCGCGCGCGGGTTTGCCCATACAAAAGCACTTAGTTAAATGGGAAAGAGCGAATGGAGGAAGAGAGGAAGGAGGGGGAAAGAGCGGGATGCATTAACTTTTCGGTCAAAGAGAATTGCTAATTAAATCTTTTATAAGGTTAAAATGTGAATAATTTCGTTGGTCGCGTTCGCGTGCAGTGTTGAAAAAAGTTAATGTGGAAGGGAAAAATTGCATAGGTAATACAATTGCACTAGAAGAAATAATGAACCTCGCGTTTATACGTTTTTCTTTGTTCCTCATTTATGCAAGTAATTATCCTACGCGCAAAATAATTTATATATTATTAAAAATTGCTTTTGCAAAAACCACGAGCGAACAAAAATTTCCAAAATTCTTTTACGACAAAGAGAACGTAAAGCGGTTTTTCGGGACTTGTATGGTAAATACACTTCGCTTTGAACTGTTGCCACTGAAATAACTATTTTCGGTTCTAAAAACTCTTTTTATCTAAGTTTTTCAAATACTATTCTTCGTCCGCGCAAAAGATAACCTTTTACAAGCTTCCGCTCCCAAAAATTCAAAAATATATTTATCATTCATAACTGGAAATAAAAAAAAAATGCCCTCTAACTCTGCAGAACCTGTCAATAACACGATAAACCCCTACAGTTACTGGCGAAGTCCCCTCCCAAGACAGACTCCCGCTAACGACAAACGAAATTGCCGCAAGTTTCGCCTATTATTTTCACGGATTCACGGAAAGTTTGAGCCGAGTCTAGGCGGCCGACTCGGAACGGTAATCGCATTATAATTCGCTCGGTACACTCCCGCCGCCCCTCCCTCCTCCCATTCTCATTTGCATATTCGCGGCGGTTGCCGCCGCGAGGCCTACTTGCAGTTGTTCACGCATAAATATAACAGATTGCTCGAATTCTCTCTGTGTTGCAGGGGAAGCTCCTTGGCAAAGCGGATGCTTACTTCAGTTCCTTTCGCCGCTGCAATTATCCGAGAATCCGAGCGCCGCATACCGCGCCGGAGATAGTCTACGAGTGCGCCAGGTACTCGAGGTAAGTTTCTTATTTTCCTGGAGTCAAAATTCTACGCCTTCTCTTTTTTTTCCTCCCCCGCCTCCCCCGTCGACTTAATGCCGAGTCTCGGCGTTTTATTCGGCGCAAAACGGATTCTCGCGGATTGCGCTCGCTAATGAAAAATCCCGGGCGATAATTTAGCCGGCAAAGGAGGAGAGGAGAGTTGCGCTAGAAATTCGGGGTATTGTATTGGAGATTGGTTTCAGGTAATTGTACAACCAAGAGGTCGCAATGAAATTGGGAATTTCACGTACGCGCTGTTCGAGTATTTTATTCGGTTTTATTTTATTGTTCTGTCTGTAGAATTCTGTTGCCGATCACGAGAAGAATATTAATATTAAATTCTTTTTCGAATTCTCGCCAATAACGCGTTGGCAAATATTATGAGGAATATAAATTAAAAAAAAATGAGAAGCTTTTAAACCGATGTAAAATTTTCTTTGATAATATAACCGGAAAGTTTCAACTAAAACATACATTAATTTTACCCTGAATTAATATTTCAACCTCTTTTTAAACTCAAAGTTTTAATTTAAGTTTCAATCTTAATTTCGACTCTGACTCGCGATAAAAATTCCCGGAAAAGTTTAAAGAATTGCTTACTTAACGCAGTTAACTTTCGAATTTAAAATTAAGTTACAGTTCATTCTGCAAAAAGCCCTACAATCAAATTACGCAACTTGAACGCAATTTAAAAATCATCCGTCCTCCCTATTAAAACTGTCAAAAATAATTACTCCGGTGCGCGGGGCGTGGCGCTAAATTGCGCGTCTCGTAAAAATAAAACTAAAATCAAATCCATTCGAATAAATCCTTTAATCCGTTAAATTATTTTTAAACTCTCGCGTGGGCTCACACGCGTCACACGTGGATCCTCCGCAATCGCGCCGAGTCCAATGCAGCGAGACCGTTTAACGAAAAAGAGAAAAAAAAATTGGGTTCCCTTTATAAATATGCCTCGGCGAGCGCGTCAAGCGCGCGAAACTAAATACGGCACTCTGTCGACTTTATCGCGACTCGAATTGTCGATCGGAAGCTCGCGCGCGGAAGAAAAAATGTCAGCCGGCCGGTTGCAAAACGAAAAAAGCAGCCAGCCAGAGCTCTCTCTCTGTTGAGTCGCGCTCTTGAGTGACGTGTGTAAATCGGCAAAGCAGCTGGAATGAACGTTTGCTGATGCGATTGTATGCGTTTTTCTGACGACTGATACCTATTTTGAAATTTCATTCTGTTATTTATTAGCTTTATTCGGATAAAATACTTTTCATTCGCTTGAAAAGATTATCGCACATAACAAATCGGTGTACCAAACTCCACATTATTCCTATTTTACAATTCTAACGAAGTTCACTAATTAATGATTTAAAGAGTTTTGAATGGATTATTGTACGACAGCTTAGTTAATGCAAAAGCAAAACGTTTAGAACCAAATTTTTCGGTAAAACAATAATATTAAATTTATTTTAAAGCGTTAAAATTGTTTCACTTAAATTTTTTAAAGAAAAATGATAAAAATTATTGAAAAAATTGTGCTTTTATTATATTTATTAGTTTCGTTAGTATTTACTATTTATATACAATTACCTAGGGATACACAAAATGTTATTCTGAAATTCATGGAATATTTGTCATGCACGTGACACTGAAGAGAGCAAAACAAATATGACTTGACAAATATCTTTGATGAATGAATGAATATAATCAATGAATATAAAAAATGTTTTAAATTTATATGGACGGTTTTTTTTTCATTTTACTCTCGGCTAAAAATTAAAACCTATCAACAGAGAATTTTCATAAAAATTCGTCAATAATTCTTTCAAAATCGGCGAAATTACCATACTACTATCATATTTGTATACATTTTGGATCAAATTAAGAAAATCTGCTTCTCATTCAATGAAGCTAATTTCAGCTTTACAATTGGCATTATACAGCATCACAAATCAAATCTTAAAATCGAGATTTCTAAAAATCCTGACGCAATGCATCAAAGTTGAGCCCAGATTCGTATCAAACAGATCAAAATACTTAAAGATATGGTAATCTAGTCTGTGAAGCAAATTACTTAAAAAATTTTTGCGTAACTTATTTAAAAGTAAAACAAAAATCATATTAAACAAGTTGTCAAATGACTGTCGCTCACCACGATCTCGAATCAATACAATAATATACAATGGCTCTTTAAAAGTTGGAGAGCAATCCAGTATAGGCCAGAAATCCGTGCCAGTGTAAAAAGTAATCAAGCGCGTTCGAAAATGAAAAAAAAAAAACAAAAAAAAATCCATGCACTTTATTACCCTGCATAAATCCAAAGTCGCCGGAATAAACGGGGCCATTAAAAGCCTTTTGACGCGTTCGATCCGAATGCGCGGCCCCGCGAATACGTATGCGCCGCTCGATTCACTGCCATAATAAGAACGATAGAACAATCATTCCTCGGCGATGTAAAAAAGTTCCGAGGGAAAAAGGGGGACATTCAATTACGAGCGAGCTCGTAGCTCGGCAGCCGCGCGCGCGCGCGCGCGCCCCTGCGTCCGTTCCGAGAATTCTCTCTCATGATAAATCTAGTGGCTCATTTTTCCGTCGTCGCGCATTCCAGTCGAGATTCCCCGCCGATAAATCGTTTATCGCTGTCATCCGGCCCACTATTTATGCCCTCGGCCCTTTCTCTTTCAGGCAAAGTGAGACTCGACCTCTCTTGGGTAAAGCCCTCGGCCTAAAGCTTCCGAATTCTTCAACGAGCACGTTATCGAATACGCGGGGTCGAGAAGCAGGTTTAAATGCGGTTTTTAATCTTTGGGGAAGAGTGTTCTGGTATAAAGTAGTTTAAACATGTAAATTTTTCCCCCACGACGAACCTTGTAAACTCGGATCATTAGAAAGAGCACAAAAAAGCTTGAAGGAGGTTCTCACCTGAATTTTGAATCAGTGTCGTGGCTATTTTTTAATTAATTCCAATCTTAATCGGAATCTGAAAAGCTACTATTGCGGAAGTCATTTTTTTTAAACAAAAGCAGTATGTGCTTTTTCTAATAGTCCGGATTTGCAAAATTCTTCATGCGGACAAAATTTCTATGCGACGTGGGTATATATCCTCCTTATTCCTCGTAAATATAATATACTCTAAATGACAGGGTAAGCTGAACGCGTAGACCAGCAATAAAGGCTTAGACTAAAGGCACCACGGCACCTTTAAACAAAACCACCGGAGAATATACAACCTGTGAGTAAAACTAGTATATTTTCAAGTCAGCCGACCCGTCGGATTTATCCTGTCAGCCGTTCGATCGGCCTGAATTGAGGTAGCGGAATCGATGCTCCTGATAGACTCTCTGCTCGACAAATGAATGACGAGTGCAGGCCACTAACCCGGAAAAAGATAAAACCGGACGAATCATCGCGAAAGAGAGACAGAGAGAGAGAGCGCGAACAAGAATGAGCGAGAGAGAGAGAGAGAGAGAGAGAGAGAGAGAGAGCAGAAGAGACGAACGACGCAACGCTGGTTTGCACAACGACTAGCTGAAAAGCCTAGCCGCTGATAAATCCGTGGTCGCCTGTCAGGAAACAATGCCGTTAAAAGGAATTTATCAGTTTCAATATTTTTTTCTGAAGTTATTTCGTCCATTACTTCTTTTTATTTTGGAAGTTTTTAAATTTTTATATCACTAGCTGTTTAAATCTTGCTTTTACGCGCGTTCATAAATTTCACTTTAGTTCTTTTTGCATTATTTTTTTGTTTTTTAACTTCTAAAGAATCAAATTTATCGGCGCTTAAATCACGAAATATTAAATTTAAAATAAATTTGGAAAGAATAAAGTTTTACACGCACTTCATATGATAAATGCAAATTTAATACTCGGGAGAATTAAACGTTCGCTTTAATACATGCATACGGATCACGTATGCGTGCCTTTTATCACTGGTTACAAAGTATAACTCGCCACAAAGTATCAATCGGATTGAATGCAAGTATAATTATCTGTCGTTCCTTTAAAATTGCAGTAAAAGAGATGAATCATTTTGAATTACCTACTATATACCACAAATTGCAAAACAAAACTTGTTTTAATTCAAAACAATACATTTGCAAGTTCATCAACCGCTAATATTCCTCTTGAAAATATAAAACGAAATTCAGCTTTCACTTCTATAAGCAAGTTCGATTTAAAATCCAAACAATACAGATAATTTTCCATTGACGATGACGTTAAAGCCGGGCATTTTAGTTAATAGATGAATAAAACATTTTAATCAAGAAAACTGGGCGTTATTATCTCTTGCGGGCTTCATCCCGAGTAATGAGCTCCATTGCCGGACTTGCTCGGATAGTAATGAGATGGGTTATCCATTATGGAAGTTTTCAGCACCAAGAGACATATATATTCCTATGTGAAAATTTTCAAGTGGATCTTTGCTGTAACACCGCCTTTTAATAAGGCCAGCTGTTCCCCCCACTTCCTCCTTACCTTTAAGAATAAGTCTAAGTCCCGCGAAAAGTTCGAGAGTCCGCCCCCAGCATTACTCGGTCACCAATAATATTACAGAATTACCCGTCGAGTTTTCGGGTTAGCGGCAGAATTGAGAGCGAATCGTTTCCACTTACAAATTACGTCGAGTCTCCAAAACTTACACTTCTTAAGCGAAATAATAAGGTGGTTTCAGCGAGTTTTTATAAATAATTGAAAATGTTTGAAACTTCACAAAAATATTCTTTGAGCATTAGACTTTTCATTTATATTGAGAAAATGCAAGATCGACGACTAAATTTTAAAGAAATCGAGCTTTATAAAATGCGTATTTTAACATGTAACCTTATATGAAAAGACATTTATTTTGTATTTATTCCATTATAAATAATTCATTTTTATAAAATCGTATACCAAATTGAAGATTTTTTATAAATCTAAGGAAACGATCAAATTAAAGAGATATTAGCAATAAACTTTGTAAACATGCTTCTGCGCATGCGCATTAAGAGCAGACAAACTCACAAGCAATAAGAATGGCAATTTTTTTCATATTTTAACGAAACTAGAATTTTTTAAGACTATCTAAAAGAGTTCGGAGGTAATCACTAAAATTGAAATTTTAAAAATCGCCAAAAACAAAGAAGGTTCCCACTGGGGCCCCGACTTGATACGGCACCACGCGCTGAAGCCACCTTAAAAGGGGTTTTGTTGCCGGGATTGATTGAATATGCAAACTTAACTGTCAATGGATTTTCATAATGTTAATTTAATTTAGAATATATGGTGCGATTCCATTTCAAAATTACTATTAATCAATAGGATTAGGTGAAGGAAACTCTGAACCGTAATCCGAATAACACATATTTTTATCAAAATTACACGGCATGAAGCTGGAACCTAATTGATAAGTCGATGAAGTTTTTTAGCGCAGCACGCAATCAAATACTGTCAATTTTCCACGGAAAAAGCCGTCTGGAAGAGAAAAACACAGCTCTCGTTTTTGCCGAGCTAAAAGCTCGCCGACTTTTATAGAGGGTGTTTTCAGAATTCAAACGGATTGCATAATCCAATTAAATCTGCATCCTACTCTACATTGGGAGCTCATCTCTCATTTCCTTTGATTTTTTCCTGTTTACCTTGTGACCTCTGCCGTGATAAAGTGTGATTCGTCTAATGATTTTATAAAACTACCATTTATCGCTATAATACACGTGATCCTTTTCACCGATCCCTCCGGTTCCGTTTCGGAAAAATATAAACTCTTCAAAGCTAAACAACCATGTTTTCGCTAAGAGAAAAACGAATACACGTAAAAATTAAAACGTTCTTTCCCGCGATAAATACCAATTTACGATAAATGATGAAAAAAGGCTGCTTTATCCTACAAAAAATTTTCGCCGTACCCCCGCCACATGGAGCATTCGCATTTCCTCCAGTCGGCGAGCGAGCTTTGTTATCGGTTTTCGGAAATTCTACGCGTCAATTAGAACTAAATGGATCAAAGCATTCTGCGCAGCTCGGAGTGAAAAAAGGCCGTTTCGCAATTCGTTCGCGGAGATAAAAATGCCGCGTACAAGCGTTGGCCGGGCGCAAAAAAAAAAAAAAAAAAAAAACAGAAAATGGACGCCTTGTAGCGGCCGACAGAAGTAGGCGGGCAACGTGACTGAAAATACGAGAGTTCGCGCGACCGAATAACAAACGCGAACCAGGTGCGAGAGCGGCCGGTTTCAGACGGCACGGCGCGGCAGTCCACACCTTTTTTCCGTTTTCCCTGTACGGAACATTCGTCGCGCGCTGGCTCGCGAAGCTTTTCGCCGGGAATTTTTTCTGGCCATTGGCTCTCGAGCATAAAAGACCGGTCGCGACAGGTGCGCGCGGGGGCGAAAAGCGAAAATTTTTCATTATTGTTCGGCGTGAAGACTGCTTTCGCGTGTTCGCGACGTCTCGATTATTTGCTGCCCCGGGGAATCTTCCTCCCGAGCAATGCGCTCTTCGCGGGGCTGAAATGGCTGCCTTCTCGCAAGAATTTTACAAATTTTTTTTTTTTTTTTATTCAGGAGAAATGAAACCATGTGAGTTGGAAAGAGGAAGATTAAATTTAATTAGCAGGGGATTGATGTGTGTGCATGAAAAGAAAAATCAGAGTTCAATGGAAATTTCCTCATTGATTGATATTTGCAAAATCCAATTTTGTTACGTGGCTCGGTAAATGTACTTTGTCGGAATTAATTCACAGGCAGCTTAAATTTAACCGAGGATCCAGTTACAATGTAACAGAATTCGATTAATTTATCCGAACGTCATTACCTATTTGAAGTTTAAATAAAGTGAAAAAGTCAAATACGGAGATATTAAGTTTTACGTACAAATTTAATACTTTCAGAAATGTTGCGTACTAAATATAATAAAGAAAAGGAATTACATAATGTTTAAAAATTTATTTTCAATGCTTGATGGATTGTACGACAGGATTTAATTGTTTTATATCGCGGGCTATAAAGCTTCTACGTAGAACGTTTGCAGAACTCTTGTTCGCAAAAAAATGCCAAAGCAATTGTTCGAAATTATAACTTAAACAGAAGGCTTAAATTCCCAAAAGCCACATTACACCGCTCTCCATTCAAAAGCAGAATTTTAAACTCAGATTTGCATAAAAGAAGTCGCGAGCCCCGGCCGCTCTAAAACCGAACTAACGCGTAATTACCGGGCTCGAAGGAAGCCAATAACCTAACTATTACGCGAGACACGAGGGTACATAAAGCTCACCCCGAGCGGTTTTACGACATTAGGGACGGCGGCAGCACTTCTCCTCCTTCTTCTCGGGACTCTCAAAGTAATTGGAATCGGCTCGCGTCTCCGTACGTGCGCTTTTGTCAGTCGTCCTCGAGAATCCTCGCGTATCAGCATGCATCGGTCGCGATTCTTTCCTCGAACGGGGGGTGAGGGGGGGGGGAGGTATCCCTCTGCCTAGCAGAGGGTAAAGAAAGGAATCACGTCCGCTGAAACGCCGGCAATCGGAATTGCAGCTTCTGGGACATACCGAGCCCCTGGTGGCAGGCGAGCACGGTGACCATCAGCATCGGACTGGCCATCGCCGTGATTGGGACACTCACGCTCCTCGCCGCCGCCTCGTCCTTCCTGCCCCACGTACTCAAGACGCCCAAGCACACGAGGGTCCTCGGCTCGCTTCAGCTCCTCGCCGGTGAGTGCACTTCTTTCCGAAGAAGTTCTTTCTTTTTTTCTTTTTTTTTTTTTTTTCTTATGCCCTTCTTTCTTTCGGGGAGCTGCATGTACAGCCGGTTTTAGGCTGCCTTTTGTGTCGCGGCTTTATTCGCTTTTTCAGGTCGACTTTCGGACTGTTGCTAGTTTATTGCATGCGTTTTATTTGTTTGAGTGATTGTCTTTGTAGCTGCGTTTTATCGCTTTTGGCGTTCTTCAAGTTTGCTTACTTTGTCTCGTTGTAAAATTGAGAGTGCATTTTAAAGTAAAGAAGGATATTCAAATGAATTGTTGAAAAAAGTATTAACATTTCCTTCTTTTTAACGTTATTCCTTAATTATTGTTAAATTGTTTAATGCACTTTACATGTCAATTCATTAACATTGACAAACTAATATGGTTCTAATAAATACGTACGTTTATTACGTTTGAAAATGATTAGAATAGCAAATTCGAATCTCAAACGTCGGAAGAGCAAATTGACTCTTGGAGCCTAGAAATTAATAGCTACGCTATTGTGGGATTCTCTTTATCCCCAAGGGTTAATTTGATCTCACACGGTGATCACATATTTCAGCGGAAAGCTGCACTATCCATTTCGGATATCAAATACATTTTGCTCCCGCTAAAACGTCCTCCGGTTCGCTCGTAATGGCTTTTACAATTATTGACCGAAACGATCATTTTTTGAAAAATAATTCCCTAATTTACAGGCTCCTGGAGCCTTCGGCGAAACAAAACACCATGCGTCTAAAACACGTATTTTAAGCGTTAAATCCAAATGCCTTTGCCATAAATTCCTTTTTGCCCAGTGTACACTTCCGCGGGCTGATATATGCGCACACATGCGTAGCGTAATTGAAGGCATAACTCAAGAACTATTCTCGAGAGCCATGATTTAAAGACTCCCGGCCGGCCGTATATTTCCACTATCGAAAGGAGAGCGAAGACGGAGATGTAAAAAAGGTGACGCAGATAGAATCCTACCTTCTTTGACCGCGAGCCCGGAAGAGCCATGCAGCTCTCGAGTCGGTGGTGGGGGTCGGAAAAAAGGAGGTAATAGCTCGGACGCGAGAGCCGCACTTCGGGAAATTCGATCGCGAGACGCAAAGCTCTCTCCCTATCTCTGTTTCCTTCCCTTTCTCTCTCTCCCCGGAATTCTCCTCTTTTTCCTCGAGAGGAAAGGGAGGGATTTAGTCTGTCGGCGCCTTTTTTCCCTCCTCGATTTTTGCTCTTTGACGCAAAGCCTAGTGTCCCTCTTGCTCGGTGTTTCTGTTTGCGACTGCGAGCGCTTGCTTTTCTTTGGGGAGAGTGCCGGGCGCTGTCTTTTTTTTTTTTTTCTTTCTTTTTTGCATGGGCGCGCGACCCCCTACCATTTCTCATTCGAATGCAAATCGCCTGCCACGAGCTGCTCTTTGTGGAAGATCGCGCCGCGGCGGAATTGTTTTTAAAAGTTGAGCCAAGCAGAATGGGGGAGCTTTAGGTGGCGTCGGTCTGTAGACAAAGTAAATATTTCTTGATTAATGACATTAGGTGGTTATTGTTGAGCAATCATGTGGTTTTTTTTATTGGAAACCTATTAATGATTTAATGAATTGTTTCTTACGTTATTGTTTTTAGAAAGTTTTTAATAATTTTTCATTGCGTAGAACTTTAATTGTCAATTTGATGCACTTTTTAGGTAAAAAAAAAAAGCTTTTTCATGTCTTTACCGATTCCATAGATTGTATGTTGCATCGATATTTTAAATGAAATGCATGGATTTTTCAATATTAAAGAATTCAATACAATATTTCAAGGCTTCCTTTTTAATAAGAATAGCAGTAAATATCCTCAGTCCGCTCGAGGGTCGCGCTTTAAAATTTAGACGCGAGACGGTTATTGTTACAATCCTTTGGTTTGAACCCGAGCTTCACTTGCAACCGAGTTCTCCGGGCACTCAGCTTTTCTGCTGTAGACAGCAATAAAATTTGTAGGCGAATTCGTTCCTGGGTCTGCTGCTCGCAGGCTCTCCAGAGTCCAGTCGATAACCAACTATATCGATTCCCTTTGAAAAGTATATATAGGGATTCAATTCAAAGGAAAGAACTCCTTTATTTAAAAAAGCCCCTTATATTTTTCAAAATTTAATTATCCGGTCAAGAGCTACTGACACTTGTTTCGCCAGCAACTAGATGCGTCCGTATAAAGACTTATCAAAGATCAGAATAAAATTTTCGAGCCTCATCGACGTGTCGTCGAGATTACGCGTATCAACCGCTGAAATTCAGACCGCCTGTGAATTGCCGCGAAAGCGCTCGGGTCCCGACTCGCGCGCCGATCGTTACGCAACGATGAACGAGTATTTTGTCCGCGTGGAGTTTCGCCGTTTCCATGGCGGAGGGTCAGCACGTCGAAGCTTCGCAAAATACGTACGTACGCGCGACCAGCCGGGCCGCGCTCTCGGCGACAATAATTCGGCCGCTCACGCATCAATTTTCCAGGGCGACGCGCTTAACGGTCCGTCCGCCTTGATGTGTGCTGGCTGCTGTTCGTATTGGCGCACGTGGCGCTGCTCGGCTCGGCTCTTTTTACCGTCTGGCGGTATTGGCGCCTCGTGTTTCGCGCCTTGTTTTATGGCGCGCGGTGCACTGTGTGTTCGGTGACTTAATTGACGCCGGGCGGCGGCCGGCTTCCGAGCCGCGATAATTAACTTCTGGGTAGCGCGACGTCCGGCGAAATATCCCTGACGTGGTGTTGGTTCGGGGGGTTCTTTATGTCCGTGCTAACTCCGCCGGGTCGAGTCATTTTTAATGATGACTAATCATGAGTTTGGTTTCTGGGCGTTGCAGTCGGTGTTTTGGATTTTTAATTGCTGCTTGTTCGCTTTTCGAAACTTTTCGCATTAATGATTTAGATTTTGAAAGCACGTCCACTGGGTAATTTCGTTGCTAACTTTAGTGGTAGAGGCATAGAACTACAAGTTCGTAACCGTTCATTGGTTAGTTACTAAGTACTTACGAATTTCTATATAGTTATCAGCACGTCTGTGTAGTTGAACTGATCGAACTCGCGCAATGCAAGATACATCTCGGGCAAAAATCCAACCACATATATTTATGTATAATTAAAAATTATCTTAACGCTACGAATTTCATTATTTATTCAATGCGAGTTTATTTAACAGGGCAAACATTCATCGGGCCTGAATTATCTAATGAATCAAATATAAACTGAATACTGAAAATCCAGCCGACGTAAATAAACTCAGACGAATAATTAAACGAATCCTCGTACCGCGCCCAATTTGCAAATTGCTGGTTCGCACTATCGCCTCCCGAATATATCAGTCTATGCATGCAGCATGAAAAGTCGAGCTCCTCGAGGTGCAGCGCTATATAGTTGTCGAGCGCTCACCGCCCAGCAACTGCTAATCAATCGATTTGCCACGCTCCTTGTTCACAGCGACGATGATCTGCGGCGGCCTGGTCATGTACCCCGTCGGCTGGGACAATCGCGAGGTGCGGGAGTCCTGCGGCAAGGGAGCCAACGTCTACAATCTCGGTGAGTTCTTGCTCTCTAGGTGCATGTGCTAACAACCCCCACTGTAGGTATACCGCTATTTTCGCGGAACTACAAGCGCAATGCGCTCCGTTGGGTCAGGTAATGCTCGTGTGGGTATTAACCAGTGTGGCGTATTATTAAGTCTTGGTAAGATTTTAATGAAAAATCATTCCATTTTCCACTGTTTGGTGATTAATTAGTGTTAAATGCGGTTAAGTTTTATGGAGGAAAGAGACAATTTCAAGTTAAATAAAATGATTTACTAATTTATAACAAACATTTTTTCGTATGTTTTATTAAACTAGTCTTTACTGTACTTTCTCGATTTCTAATTAATATTTGTCACAAATTTTAATCGCACTTGTAAATGTATACAATGAAATGTTAAAAATAGCGCGGCCAAGATTTTTTATCGACGAAAAGTTTTTCCACGAGAAGCAAAAATCCTAAGATGAAAACTGAAGAAAGAATGTTCGGTAAGAAAGGTTCAGTGATGAAAAGAAAGCGAGAATGTAAAACGCGAGAGATACGCTCACACGGACCTGGAATGACAGATTTAACGGGGCTCGCTTGGCGCTGCCACTGCAATGGACGATTCCGGAGGAATCCCCGGTTTCTAAACGACGGTGACGACGACAGTCCGTATATAGTTCCCGCTTTAAACGCCCCGCAAACGTCCATCTAACAATGTCGTTCCGGCCTCGCTGACTATCACCCTCTCTTCAATTTTCCTGCGCAGTGCATTCTCGCGGTATATATCACGGTGGAAAATTTTTTTTCGGATATTGAAAAGGTGGCGTAAAAAGAAAGAGACAGAGAGCAATGGAAGAAGGGAAAACGAGGATGTGGTTAAATCCGATGGAAAAACGGGAACTGGAATAGGAAGTAGTTGAGTTCGATCTGGTAATAATAAAAAGTGTGGAAAAACATGACGAGTTTCTAAAATATTTATAGAGAGTTCGTTTTACGTACTTGGATAAAAATAGCCTTCTCGTAATTTTATAATTTAATTATTTGAAATTTTTTATTTAACTAAAATAGTATAATGAATTTTAAAATCGTTGTAATATTCCTAAACTTAATCTGAGTTTACAGTTGATAGTGATAGGTTATTAATGTCGCAGTGCTAAGCTTCAGGCTTATCTATCTACTTATCATTTTACACTCACTGCTAATACCTACTAATCACCTTTAATGATGATTTTATCAGATTCTCAGTATATTAATAATTTCTTAAGTACCTTTTTCTTTTAAAGTAGAAACCCTTTTTAAAATATTTATGAAAAATTACAAAACAATTTTAAATTAAAAAAGACAAAAACTCTCAATAAATGACTATAATCAAGACATTCATTAAAGCTATTCATTTGATATCGAATAAAATTAGCTACCGTTAAATCAAAGGAATTAATTAACTAATCGAAAGAAGCAGTAACACTATAAGCTCTTAATTAACCGAATTTCCCGTGTGAGCAGTTAGCGATCAGAAAAGGAAGAATCGTATTCAGAGCCATTGAAACGGCCCGAGAAGTTCGGGAAAGTATAACGGAAACTAGTCACAGCCGGGGAGTTCAATAACTCCATTTGCCTCGGTCCACTGTTTCTTTATCCTCAGAGTGCTCGCGGAGCCAAAAAGAACTTGCGAGAAGATAAACGGCGCGAAGAAGGAAAAAGATCCAGTCATCTATTGCTCTCTTTCTCGCTCTCTGCCTCTTTCTTTCTCTTGCTTTTCTTGCGCTCTTTCTTCCTTTGCAGCGGCAAGAAGAGTACGAAGCCGAGATAAGCTCGCTCGCGCACAAAGCAATGTAGTTCAATTCTTCCTTTCAATCTTTCGTCAGAGGCATTTAAATGTCTCGGAAAAACGATATTTATACTCGACATTCCGTAGAATGTCGGAATTCTTGTAAATTTTTAAATGTGAAAGAAGCATTCTAAGTATGAATTATGCTTTATTAAAGCTTCTAATAAAAAATTGTAATTTTCTATTTTACGTGAGTTTAAACCTGAATGTCTGTTAAATTTATGGATGTCAGACTAAAGTCGACCTATATCACTCAACAACGATATTCTGTTCTAAATCAAGAAAAGCCAAAGAGAAAAAGTAAAAATTAATAAATCAAGTGATATAATCAATATTTCATCAGACATTCAGTAATAAAACTAAAAATGGATCTACATTCCCCTGATAATAATTTTATAATTTCTCTGGTAATCTTGTATAAGGAGTTCATTTCAAAGTAACTATTAACTCTATCAAAAAAGTAACGCTCCAATTTCCATTAAAAAAAAAAAAACGTAGACATCTCCGCTCTCTCTGTTCCCAGGCAAATGTTCGGTGTCGTGGTCAAGTTACCTGCTGGCAGGGGCGGTGGCGCTGCTGATGCTGTGCTTCGGACTGAGCTTCTGCGCGGCGCGGCACAAGCCGAGCCACGGCCACGACGATCCCCTGCGCATCTGACAATCAAGAAAGTCGATCGACGCCTACTCGACGACGCCCAAAGAGACGACGAAGCTGTCCATCGTCACGGTTTGTTGATCGCGAGGCGCTCGCGCGACGCCGAGGATCGCGCAGCGCCTTCGCTCGTCCGTCTACAAGCGTCCCAAGCAGCGGCGCTCCTTCTTCTCCCGCGAAAGGTTCTTCGATCTGCGAGCAATCCTTCTCATTGCCATCGCGACTGCCCTCCTTTTCGGCATCGGTAACGACGGCAACGAGCGCGTCTGATCGCCCGGTGAAACTTCTTCGGAGACTCGGGAAATTCACTTTGTGGATTGTTTTATATATTGACTGTTTTTTCGTTTTTTTTTTTCTTTTGTCGGGTTCAAAGAAACACTTTGTCCGAAGGAGCTTCACTTGAAAACGTTAATGGTTCAAATTTTCTTGTTACTCTCAGCAAAGGAGAATAAAAAATTTGATCAAAATTATTGCAAATAAAGATTTTTATCGTTGTTTTCGAAAATGTTGCTGATTTAATAAAGTAGAGTTTTAAATTATAGACAATATGAATTATTTGATACGCTTAACAAGATCGAAAAGCACGAAGACGTGAACAACAGGAGTAAGATAAGTTAATTTTATTATAATCTTATTTTTTGCACTTTTTCGCGTGTAATATCTATTGTCTACGTACTTGATTAAAAATGTGTTAATCTAAATATTTTTTTAATAAACAAACTTACTACTCTAAAATTAATTAGTTTGTATTATTAATAAATAGAGTGATGCGTTACGTCATTTTTTGCGTAAAACAAAGCAGAATTTAAATTCGTCTTCGTCAATAATCCGATTTAAAACAAGCCACAGCAAAAATTCTTCCCAAAGCGATTCTTGCGAGAGCGAAGCAAGAGTCGCCATAAATTCACGATAATCAAGTTGACGTCAGCGGCATCGGCATTGGAAAATCTTGAATCATCGAGCCAATACAAGCACGGAAATGGAGCTTTGCGGCTGACAAAATGAGGTAGACAGCTTAAAAAAAAAAACTCGTCGCGGCGGGCACCGCGCTCTCGCAGAAAGGAAAAAAAACAACGAAAATAAGCAAATGAAAGGGAGGGAAAAAAATAAAAGGCCCGCAGGAGGAGCTGGCAAATCGAACGGAGGCTTCCGCTTTAATCGAGCAGAGAGCCAAAGACATTAATTTTGTCGCTCTGCTTCTCTCCTCTTCTCGTTTTTTTGTCGGCGTCGTTTGCACATCTGGGAAAAACTCTGCCGATGCCCAATGAATTTCGCGCCGGGCATTATTTCTCCTTTTACGCGAGAGGCAGTGCACAGGGAGAAGGCCAAAAGTTAACCGAGACGGGGAATAGCACACGATGTTTGCTTTTCGTGCCTCTTTTCCATTCGTTTTTGTCCTTGTTTAGCCGGTTCTACGTTTTATTGTTACTTTTGTTGCATTGAGAAACTGGCAGAAGGCTTTTTTCTGCAATAGCTTGGCCGCTAGCTGTTACTGTTTTTAAACTGATGTATAATGGGGGGAAAGTTTTTGCATTAATTAAAGCAAAAGGAATTTTTTTTACTTCGCTGCGAGATACTGTCATTGTTTGAAATTTATTTGAATTTAGTGAAAGAAAGAAGAGAATTTGATAGGTTCGATTGTTTTGTTTTTCAAAAATTTTTTAATAAAACGATATAATCTAGACAATGAAATTTGAATGAAAAATAATTTAATTCAAGCTAAAATTGTCCAATAATAATTATAAAGAGCTAATACAGCTTTTTAATTAAATCAGTTAGCGAATTAGCTAGATCTAGCTTTAGTAATTCGCTCTCATACCTTAGCTAATGGAATCGTAATTAATTTATTTAAGTTCTTCCGTCTATTCGTATTTACGTTCGTGCCCAGCGCGACCGAGACCAGCGGTATGCGAGCGCGCAAACAAACCACTATGCTATTTGAAACGGCGCGGCTGCATATAATATCGCAAAGTATATCTTTCGCTCTATTTGCCATTGCCGGTGAGCAGGGTGAGCCTCGAGTGTATTATTTATCGTATCCCGGCGGGCGCTTGATTTCTAAATTTCAATCAGCGAGTAGTGCATTTTCGCCTGGCCCTGGCCCGGCCGAATCTGGTATAATGCGACGAAAATACGGATCAAAGCTGACTGAAAATTTGTGAAACTGCCTTGATTTCCGCGCTGCCGTTATTTTCCCCGGCCGCCGCGGCAATCGCCAAAGTATATCGTCATTCGCGCTCGAATTTTCGATGATTGAAACTCAAAGGTATTCCGTGAACGTGTGAATGTCGGAGTGCTAATAATTTACAGTAACCGGGTATTGGCTTTGGTTAATTAATTAAAAGATAAAGCGAGGCTTTCGACAATTGATTTTGTGGCATGGATTGGTTTCTTCGTAACCTTAAACATTGTGTACATTTTAGCACTGGCGAAATTTATTTAGAATTTAAAATTTATTGACCAGATATAAATGACAATGAGCAACTCCTACAGAGGTAAACGTAGTTACCTGTATATAGGCTGGTACATAATTAATTTACATACTAACTTACAAATCTAACTTATGAATAAAAAAAATTCTAAAAGTTGTAACGTATTATAAAAATTTATTCAAGTTTCCAATACAAAACAGTGGTTATGTATACTTGCACTTATATTTATATCCTTTTTTCATTTTACCTGTATTTTGTCGTTCTAAAGCCACTGGCCCACTTGCACGGCTACCTTTCAATGTACCGCTTGCTTTTTCGTGTTTTTCAACCATTCACGGAAAAATACGGATCCTTACTTTTATTCAGCCTCGAAACTCCAGGCGAATTTAATGTGAAAGCGCCTCGTTCGGAAAATTAGGCCGCACTTCAATGCGTCAAAACT
Source organism: Ormyrus rosae (assembly GCA_035047165.1). NCBI lineage: Eukaryota > Metazoa > Arthropoda > Insecta > Hymenoptera > Ormyridae > Ormyrus > Ormyrus rosae. The sequence continues at coordinate 292,626 of JAWWML010000031.1, read as the reverse complement.
ACGGTTGACGGGTAAATCTAAATAAGCCAGCAGAAAGTAAAAAAAAAAACTAATATCCACGACGGATCGAAATCCCGAACGGCGGAAAAAAGTCGAAATAAGTACCCCGTCCGCGACCGATCCGCGGAATATCAATTATATCGAAAAATCAGCGCGGCGTGAATTTCCAAATTCTCCGCGAAGCCCGGCCTCGCTTAAAGCCTTATTGAAATTCCTCGTCTGGAGGGGCAAAAAAGCGGGGAACGCGGCCGAAAAAATCCGACCTCCCCGCGGCGAATTGACACAAAGGTCGATCGCGCGACTGCCGGGGAGAGAGAGAGAGAGAGCGTCGACGATTTCTCTGCAGTCTCGGCGTCAGCGGCCGCGGTCACGTTGAATTTTAATAAATCCCACGAGCGTGCGGCCGGCTGCTACTGCGAGCGACCGGAAAAAAAAGGAGCGTTTAGAGGGAGGCTGAGAATTTTCGTGTGGCGCCCCGAAACTTTTCAGCTAACATACTGAATTCTGAGTTTTTTTTGTTCGGGTAAACGTTGGTTTGATCGCTTCTTCTTTCGTGATTAGCAAAGGACATGTGAAAGAGGGAAAATTAATTAGCGAAGACTCCACTTTATTTTAAAAAGACTTTTTACCCAATTTAAGAAGATTTTCTACTGTATTATAAAAAGAGCTTCCACTCATTTTACCACGACACCATCGAAACAATAGCTGGTACGTGCAAGTTCCAAAAGAAATAGTCATTTTCCCTTCGAAAATTCGATGAATTCGTATTCCCGACTAGCTCGGTACAAATTTCTCGGCGCAAAGTTGCGGCGCTGTCAATGACTTTATAGGCGCATAACAGCCCAGCGGCGGAGCTGAAAATCCGGGCTTGCGAGCCCGCGGCGCGGCACTTGATATCGCGTCGTTACGGAGCGGCGCACGCGCGGGAAATCATCTCCTCGAATCGAAAGCTTAACCGTGCGCGCGCGAACTCGGCGCGGCCTCCCCTCCCCCCCTCTTGATTCATGACGTATGAATGCCGATGCCCTGAGAGAGTTAATGTACTGGAAGCTCGTTCGACTGGTGTAGCGCCTGCTGAGTTAACTCCCGACGACGTTACCGCCCTCCCGAAGACTTGTGTATTATGTACTTTCGGGGCATCGCTGCTTTCACGCTCCATCGAGTCGCGGCCGAAATTTTTCCCGCGAAGTGCCTGCGGGGATTTCAGTGGCGGTTTCACTTCTCGGATGAGCTGGATGATACGGACGAGTGGAAAATCTTTGTCGCCGGGGTGATAAAGTTGTTTATTAGGGCTGTTTTGCTTTGAGATTGAGGGAAGCAACTGTTGCCCGGGAGTGAATGCTGACTTGCTTGCAGAAAATGGCGTGACGCATCCGTCGAATGTAAACATGGTTTTATATTTAGTTTGTAATGAATTAACAAAAATATCTTGCCCAAATTTTTTTTGTAAAAACTTATTCCAAAGTTGATTGTAATGTAGACAAAGTAACGATTATTGTACACTGATAATTTGGACAAAATATCTTTGAATGTTTTACGATATTATATTTAATTTTTAATTTTTATACAAACTTTATACAAACCTTTATTATAATTACTATTACGAGACAATTTTGTAAGTTGGACAAACTGAAAATGTATCCTACGTAAAATATTTACCAACATGTTCGCACAAATTTTTATAATTCTTTACACAACATAAATCCATTTATTCAAGTTGCTTCTTCCAACCTGAGAAAAGATCGTGCTGATACGGCAGAAATCGCATTTTGAAGAAGACCGGAGAAGAAGAGAAAGTTCTTTTTGGGTGGCTCATCGAGTATTCGACAATCGACATCCAGAGGGGATAAACGCGAAATTACAACCTCCGCATGAAAGACACTGTTCATACGTGCTGAAGTAAAAATAATCATGAGAATAAATTTGTGCATCGATCAAGACGAATTTATCGAAGATATTAGGGGTTAATGTGCAGTAATGAAACTTTAACATTTTGTTTGAAAAAAAAACAAAAAAAAAAAAGAAATGTACTGTACCATATATTAAAGAAAAAATGCAGCTGAACTCATAATTATTAATCTAGGAGCACAGTGTCAAAGAAATGCAAAAATCAATTTACTAGAGAAATGTAAAATAATAGGTGATAAAGCGCGCAAACGTTCATTTTTTTTAAGAAAATTAAGTTTTTCAAATAGAATTTACAGAATTGTATAGACCATAACAAAGTATACGATATAAATTATAATTTATTAAATATCTTTTTTTTGTAAACTTTTGCAGATTAAAAACGTACATGTTATTATATTTTTAGTGTACTGATTACCGAGATATACATGTGATTTATGTTTACTTTTCATTTTAAATACTATATTCTTCTCCTAGTTAATTAAAATCTACACGAAAAAACCTTTTTTAACTTACAAAAGGAAAATTACAATAGCTCACTACATGTGTCAAAAAAAATGTTCTCATTTTGACGTTTTCGCATCTTTCTTTGACGACAAAAAATTATTCATTCGAGTTTCTAAAAAAATTAAATCACGGCCAATTAAAAAATAAGTTAAAATTCGTATTTTCGAATCCAGCAAAATTTGATTGATTGCCAAAACGTAATCCGGTGGCCCGGCAGCCCGAAATTCCGAGAACGCGATTGAAAAAGGGCCGCGGGAGCACCTCCGGCGGAGCAGCCGGATTCGTTGCAAATAAGCGCTCAAAGAGGCCGATCGGGCGAGTCGGGTGCTCGTTAGCCTGAAAACAGCAGTCGTCTCATTGAAAGACCCGGAGTCGATCTTCCGCGCCGATCTGCGCTTCTGTGTGAGCGAATACCGCAGGGTTTTTCGGTGACTCACCGACACAGCGGTGGCAGCCCAGGTACTGGCGTCACTCGAGCCGCCAATCATGTCAACCCAGATTTCTCTCTGCTGCGACAGAGTCAATGGCAGCGAGAGGCTCGGCCCGGCAAAGGGCTCTCGTGTCCCCTTCCACCGATAAAGGCATCCCTCGCAGCCTCGACCGCGCGCTGCCATTGTCGAGACTCGTATATGCGCTGCGGTGTTTCGCGCGCTCCCGCGCTGATAGCAGAGCCGCTAGTCTGCGGAATCGCTGATAGTCTGATATATTTAAAGCTGCCAATGACTGCGGTCGATCATTGTTTTGCTGGGAACGGTGCTGCTGCTGCTGCTCTTATGCGAGCGAATGCGATCCGTTTTATCGCATTTTCGAGGTTTTGCATCGATTTCTTTAGAAATTCGATCGGATAGACTTGCTGGTCGGTCCTGTTGATTAATCAAAATAGAAACTATCGAATGGTCGAGCTTCGCTAACTTTTATAACTGCGTTTCATAAATAGTAAATCCTAACGGCATCGATATTCCTCCTAAAGCGAACAAGATTCAATCCCCAGTCGATGGACAAATTGACCGACCGCTAATCGAATACAGCAGTCGATGCGCAGACTCGAAATCAAGCCGATAGATCCAACTGGCAACAAGGATGTACGCATCAAACGAACGGGTTCAGCGTCAAAGTCTGAGCCGCAATTAGATCCGCGAGATCGCCGACTGTCATAGCCGTCGTCTTCTAACTTTGTAATTTCGCGCGCAGCACTCGAGAGTCGAGCAGTTAACGGGGCAATTTTGATTGGCTGTCTACCGCTCCGATCACGAAATCCGCTTAGCCAGGTCTTCCCTTATATACGAACGCGGAAACAGGAAACTTGGAAAGAAGTCGTTAGAAAAAAAAGTCGTTTTAATTCACGTGGCCCTTTTTAAGCGACGCGAGTCGAAAGTTCGTTCGTTAAGAAGCGAAGGTTTAATTGAAGAGAAGTGAAAAATTCATTTTTGAAATCTTTCGACAACTTCGCCGCGGAACCATCGTTTTTTTTGCGGGGCTACAATTAATCCTCTCTCGACTCCTGCCTTTCCCAGGTAATATTATCCCTTTGAAAATTTAGCGCCCGTCTTAAAATACTGCAAAAATCAAGGAAATAACTCTGGATTTGAAAGGAAGTATTAGATTTTATCACTTTCAGAGCCGGCCGATCGATACAACGCCGCTGCCTCCCGACGCCGTAGATTCAAATAGATGACGCAGTAGGAAAAAAAAAAAATTTTTTCGCATCCGCGAGTAACCGAGGGCCATCAATTTCTCCGGGGGCAATAAAATATTTAAAAAAAGAAGAGAGACGAGGGAGGAGGAGAGGACTCCTCCGCGTTTCGCGCGAGGTGGCAAAAAACGCGGAACTTACGAGCGATATTACGAGTGCCGGCGAATCAGCTGCTGCGTCAAGTAGAAAAAAAAAAAAAGCTCGCGCGCGGGGGGGAAAGAAAAATCTGGAGCCGCGCGCCCGCGCGCGCGATTTCATAGTCGTCGTAAATCGCTTGACGTTGGCACAAATACGAAAATGGAGCTACTGAACTGACATTTATGATTTCGCCACATGTCGCTCTCCAGGGCATCCAGCTACGTGTATGCAAGCGCATGTCCGGAGAGAGTGCCGATTTTATCTCGCGAGAGAGAGGGAGACCATGACAGCGCGAGCTTTTCATAGTTATAGACGGATAGGACGCCTACCACTAACACGCGCGCCTGGGACCACTTTCGTCATTTCGAGCAACGAGGCATTTTTGCCAATTTCCCCAGCTCCGTGATTCTTCTTTACCGAGCCTCTTCCGCACACCCCGCCGGGGTTCCGTCATATTTCGCCGCGCGAATGCTACGCTCGGGGTATTAAAACTGAGCTTACGATCCCGGCATTCGCTAAGATAAAATTTTCCGAATGATACTCTTCGTTATCGGTTATTCAATTTCGAAATATACTTTTTGGGCGTTTCTCAGCGCCGAGGCTGTAAAATGTTTCGATAAAAACGCGGCGTAAAATTCAAAGTTTTTATAACTTCCAAAATATACTTTCTTATTTTAACGCAGTGGCACCGTTTTTACGACGTGATATAATTATTTTGTTTTACGGTGTATAAAATTTTGAAGGCTATTGAAAAGTAGTATATATTTTCTCCTCTGTTGGCTTTATACTTTTCAAATCTGTAGTTTACTGTGAAAATTTTGTATGGTTCATAAAGCTGTTGCCGTGCACGTCATGAAAAAGTCTATCATATCCTAGACAATTTTTCTTTATGATCAAAAAGAAATATCTCTTTAAAAAGGTCTTGTACTGCAAAAGTCGCGACGTATTACGCTTCAGTATGCTATGACTTATAGCAGGAAATATCAATTACCTCGTAACATACTGACTAGTTCTCAGAAATATTATTTTGAAAAAAGTATTACACTGAATAAATATTTTTAATTGAAAGAGTTTTCGTGTAGTTTTTATAACTAATTGTTCTTTTACACGTGTATATCTCAAAAAATACGTAAATAACAAATATTAAAAAGCGACGATGCAAAAAGGTTTATATAATAAAAAAGATATTTGTTCAAAGCAAACTAAAATAAAAAAAAATTATAGAAAAAAAAAATGTCATACTTCCATCATAAATGTATCGAAGCCAACATTCGGTGGTGAATTTTATTTTCGACTTTTACCTCCTAAAATTCCACTAAGATACTCTGCATCGAAACGAAACGTCAACCCCTAATTGAAAGTCGTATGCTTGTGGTAAGAAAGATGAAATTTCCGATGTTAATGTTCTGATAATAATCTAGACAGTCAAGTTACTAAACCCTCGACACTCGTCACAAGAACTGAAGTAAGATACTTACTCTTACTTTAATGTATTTTACATGTGGCAGTGAACTGCACGAAAAAAAAACTTATCGAATAAATTCGTAAATAACACGATGAAATGGCAAATTGCGCTGGAATGTGCGGAATTCTGTACATAATAATGTATGTTCGACATTATGTAAATGTTATACGTATTAATATATTTTATAATAAAATTACATGAAAATAGATAAAAGAGAGTATTTATTTAAAAGAGTCTGCAAAAAGTATTTCAAGATTTTTTTATACATCCCTAAAATTTTTGTTGGTTAATAATGAAAAATGCAGCATTTAAAAAAATATTTTTTTTTTATTTCAATAACTTACTTATTTATTTTTCTAACACACTTATTTATTTTTCATTAAAAAGCTTTTTGCACGCAACTGTCAACGATGATTAATTAAGGTAAGTAATAATTTGAACTATGCAATGTAATAACAAAATAAATTAAAAAGCTTAAACTTTTATTATTGCTATAAAGTTTTTTGAAAACACGTAAAATGAAACTTTGATGAAAAGTTGAGCCAGCAGAGTTTTGATTAAAATGAATTTTAGAAAATATAAAGCTCTTTATTATATGAAAATCTTCAAAATAAAAAGATTTCCCAATTAAAGGTGCATTTAAAGCGTTAACATTCGTTAAAAAGGCTTTCGAAAATAGAACCGGCTTTTCATACATGAAAGGCCCTTAATTTACTGCCTTCAAAATCAAAATAAAATCTCTTTTATTAGAATAGCTTTCCGCACCTATAAACGGCGACAGCATCCCGGCAAACGAAATTTCAATAAATATATTTAAAATTATAAAATTGTAAAACCACGGAGAAAATAGCAAATCGCAAATTTCAATCCACGTTCCGCAAAAATAAAGCCATACAGCGACGAAAAGGTCTAAAAAAAAGCAGCTAGATTGGTATCCCGCCTCAAGTTCCGTGTTCTCCCGCGAAAAGAAAGGAGCCGAGAAAAGTGCGCGCCCCCATCCGAAAGAAATAACCCATCCCCGAGATCGTTCCATCGTCGCGACGCGCGTTGCGCTTTGGCGAGGAAGATAAGAAGGCGACGTATACCTCCGTCGTAGCTGTGAAAACGCCTTTCCCCGCGTTCTACGCTCGCTGCCACTACTCGCAGTTGGGATTTTCGTTCGTCGCCATCAAGCTTTTACTCGCCGCCGCCGACACCGCCGACGCCGCCGCTGCGGAGCTTCATCGAGGCCAGCACATTTTACGGTACATTTATTAAAGAACCTATCGCGAAAACGGTATATTCCTCTCGTCGCTTCCTGCTGAGTCGAGTCCATTTTCCGCTTCATCCGTGTACGCCTAAAATCACCGGCAAACGAGAAACGACGACGACGACGACGACGACGACGTGGAAGGGCGCATTACTCGCGCTCGGGTACTTAATCTCCCTCTCCCCGCTGCTCTCTTTCTTCCCCTGGAATTGCAAACCTCATTCCGTTTTTCATCTCTTGCGACGCCGACGCCACACCGCTGTATGGTTACTGCTGGAACTTGATTTGCAGCTTCGCAGACAGCCGTTTATACTTCACCGGCATTTTTATTGGACGCTCCGGGATCGCGCAATATCGGAACGCTTTTTTTACCTTTTCGTCCAGCATTCGCTGCGTAAATAAATATTTACGTTTCGTCAGCTATTTTCTTAATTATTATAGTGATTATCAAAGAACTTATTAGATATACGAGAATAATTATTAATTCATAATAATTCTTGTATTTTTTTTAATAGATATTTTTTACTTGATTGGATGATGTTGGATATCGGATTGGAATATAAAATTTATGATATATTAAAAAGTTTTATTTAAGATAATTTAGTACCTCTCATAAATCAAAAACTTTTATTAATAATAAAGTTCACTTTAGCAATATAATAAATTGATAGAATTAAAACTTTTAAATGCATCAAAATTTCAAAATCATTAATCTTCGTAAACGGATAAATCATAAAAAATAGTCAGGAAAATCTTCCGGTACATAAAAATTGTAAGAAAAAATGTTCGAAAATAAATTTTCAGGATGCATTACATGATTAAGCGAAGTAACTTGAAATTGCGAGTAAATTAAGCATGAAAGCTTAAATCGTACGTACCTAAAATATAATAGAAGCTTATAGGAGCGAGATTATAAATTATTTTCAGTTACTGCCTTAAAATATGAAGTTTGGAAACTTTCCATAATTTTGAAGTTAAGCTAGAACGTCTTCATAAATGTATTTATACATAAATAGGTTATAGGAAAATGTTCAAAAATAAGAGAAAAAAATTTTATTACATCAATAAAAAAAAATTATATTACTAGAAATAATATAGTTTTACTTGTACAGGATGAACCGAATAAATATAAGTTTTATTTTTATTTTCCATAAAAGGTTTTACCCAAACAAATGCATAAAATAAAAACATTTAATAATAGACCAGGGATATTCGTCGTTTGATCTAAATAATACATATTGATCTGCACAAAAAATGTATTGTATCTCTGCGGTCATATAAATTTCAGCTCTTGCATCATTATTATTTTTTTTCAACTGTTTTAATAAAAGAATATCACACCAAAATCGATAATCCAATTGCACTAACGATAACAAAAATTTTTTACGCCTGCCCAACAGACACATAATTTTCGCGTTTTCATATTAAAATCAATCCTTCATTCAGTTGCTTTTTTGATCCAAAAGCCCCGAGGCGCGCAGTGACATCTGGACGCAGTTGGCGCTATTCATAAGTCGACAAAAAGACAGGGACGGATTCTCGTCTCTCCTCCTCTCCCGTTAAAACGCAAAAAAACAGCGTCAAATCGCCGGTTACAACCGAAATCGGGGGCGAGGCGAGAGAATCCATCTCTCCAAATTGTTTTATTCCTTCCTCCTTCGATGGCCGCCGAGCGTCCAAGCTACGAGAGCAGAGAAGGAAAGATTTATATGTATCAGATTTTTCCAGGCGAGACGATATCTCCCAGCGCTGCATTTTGTGAGTGGCTCGTTCGTCATATTCGACCGCCTCGTCCCGCCGGCAAAAAGCGCGAGCTTCCAAGATCTGCGATGATGTAGAGGCTGCTTGAGATAATTCAAAAAATGATCCCCTTAAGTGACGAGCGATTTTGCTCCCCTCTTCGAGGGTATAGTCTGAATAAGTAAATAGACTTTTTTGTATCACGGCTCGTTAGGTCGGGTCATTAATTATAGTCAATGTGCATATAAATCATACTTTTGTACTGGTGTTTTTTACTGCGATGAGATATTTTTTTTTCGAAATGCTCAAATCTTAAAAGGAATCTTGAAAGAATCGAATATTAAAAAGAATAAAAGAGTGGTGTAGTCTATTATCAGTAGAAAAAACACGACCTGGGCAGACATCAGAGTTTTGATTTTAATTAAAGCGAAGTGATTTCAGTAAAATTATTATTAAATATATGCACATATGAATCAACGCATTAAAAATAAAGCGAGGCAGTTTACAATAAACGACACGCGATAAATGTGAAAAATGACGTTGAGAAAGTTTCATAGCGGCTTCAATAATTTAAATCCCACGATCTGGTTTCGCAATTATCTCGGATTTCAGGCTCAGTAAGCATCGCTCCTTTTGTAATCAGAAGCCCAGCTTTAAAGTATCGTGTTTACAGTAATTATCCGACCGCGGGGCTTGGCTGGTCATTGACTCCTCTGATCGCAAAGCTCCCCCTGGAATCCCCGAAGCGGAGAACCCGAGCTAATAAATGACATTCTTTACAATCTGCCGGTAAAGTGTACTTTTTACTGGGTCACTTATCTTGCATTATATAAAATGAGAAAACTTTTCAGGCCACATTTTACTACTGTACATTATAATTTCTCGGTTAATGAAAAATCTATATAGCGTAGTGGATCGAAGTTTGAACGCAGCGCTGTTAAGCGGGGACATTTTAATAAGAAGCAAATTCATATTGTATCTTATTCGTGTTTTTCCGTTATTATTTACATTTTTCACAGTGCATTCAAGTAAATATTGTAGATGCTTGATTCCAGACACACGCAACGTAGAAAAAAAATCTGTTTCGCCTCTGTCGAACAAAAATAGCAGGAAATTATAAAAATCCGAGCGCGATCCGGGATGAAAATTTCGACAGCTCGCATTCATTCATCGCGTCTCGACGTAATCAAAGCAGGGCAGCTCGCGCATTCGCGGCATCGCAGCGCGTAAAAAAAAATTTCCCGCCAGCCAGAAATCGGCGATATCACGTCTCGCGTCTGCCGTTCTCTCATTTTCGGCTTTCGCGGTTGGCCCAATAAAAGCGCATGCCCCTTACGACGCGGCCCCGCGCGCTCATAAAACCCCGAGCTCTTTCTCCCTATCGAGTTACTCCTCTCCACTTTGCGCTCGGAAGCGAAGCGCTCAAGTGTTTGCCGAACGACTCGGCCGTACACTCCGGCGTATCGTTAACGCGGCCCGCGCCTTCCTCGTAAAAAGTATTAAGGAGCTGTCTCGCTCGATATGTGCAAGGGAGAGGGAGGGAGGGAGGGAGTTTATGCACCTTGCGGGCCAGTAACAAAGTTTACGTATTAGTGCGGGGTACGCGTAAATACACACGGGCGCGAATCTATACGCGAATATTATGCTGGCTTTTTATTTACGAGGAAGGGTGGAAATTTTCTGAGGACGCCGCGGGAGGAGCGCGGCACTCTTTAGTGGCGTAGAGATTCTTACCCGCGGCTAAAACGACCTTTCTTTACAAACCTGTCCGGAGTGCTGCCCAGGGACCGTTTGCAAGTTACTTCCGAGGAATTGTCCTTTTCTTTACTATTATCTCGAGCTGCCGAGGCTCTTTGGCTTTTTTTATATGACCTGCTTTCTTATTAATTGGACCTTTAGGAGCAAGATATATACGCGTGATTCATGGCGGCGTTTGCCTTTTTATCTGCGTCGTAATTGCTTGGGTATACAGTTTATTCTTTGCTATTTATTGAGGTCTGCCTTGCGCTAAATTTTATTACATTCGTATTCAATAAAAAATTGCTTTCAACTGCTTCTCTCTTATCTGCTTTACGATGTTTGTAGCCGTATGTATTTTTATAGGCTTCAATGCATAACGCCGTAATGGAGAAGAAACTTTGCATTTCTTCCTTTAGTACAGATGCATTGCTCTTAAAATTCACTCACAAAGAGAGAATTTCGCTTCTGGGCTATGAATTTCATATGATTGCTGGAAATCGGTTTTTGGCGAAGAATTATTCCAATTACCTAAATTACGTTAAAAAAAGTTTGAAAAAACAAAAAAACAATTAGCTACTTATAAAAGTACTTGCAAAATTTCTACAATATACACATTTCACGTATAATTTATAACAACAAAAGCTCAAAGTGAAATTGAATAAGCAGGGTAAATCCGACTTCAAACTAAGCCTCGTCCGAGCGTAGAACGTCCGCGTTATTAAAGCCGTAATTCTCAGATTTGTGAATAAGCAAAAGCACTCGCAAGCATCTCTCTCTATAACGGCGTTTATTTTGGCGCAAAGTAAAAAGTTGACGTCTCGCAGTAAAGGACAACTTACGAGGCCATTACCCATCCCGGAAATGGAAATCTTTACTCGAGCCTATGAAGTCTGACTGCGGCCGCGGCGCATCCAGTCGTCATTGTTACACGTGCATAACGCATATCCCGCACGTGCGTGAAAGTGGAATTTCTCCATTTAATGCCGCGATAACGCCGACTATGAAATTCAACAAGAATTTCAACTATCGCTTTTTTTTAATATTATTTAAGAGCTTAATATTTCTTTCGACTAACTTGAGGATCTTCAAAAGCGGGTTTTTTAATTAACTTCTTTTTTTTTTCTAAAAATAATATAAACGAGGAATTCACGAAATCCTTGTAGAAATTGAAAAGCTTTTTTTTTTCATTTCTACTGCTTTACTTGTATTGCTCAATTTGTCCTTTGATTTAAAAAATCACGTCTCGTTTTCCCCGAAGCATTGCATGGTTTCGTATTCGCGGCCGTATTTCTTCTTAAAATTACTATTTGAAAGAGTAAAAAATGCGTCGAAGCAAAAATAATCAATATAAACTTAAACGCGATGCGGCACCTTCGATACACGCCATTGGACCGAACGTACAAGGTGCGACCGATCAGTTCCGCAGGCTAAAGAGCCTGCAAACCCGCACTCCCAATCCTCCGAGCAACTTCCTCGGGCGACGTTTTCGTTTTCCCGTGCAAGCCCAGTGGCGCTGCAGCAGAGACGTCGTCTATACCTCGCCTCGCAAAGACGCCCGAGCCGCTGCAGCCCGTTTTCGCGGACTCAGCTCCTCCTTCCACCGACGCGCTTCATTCGTTTAGCCGCGCTTCGCCTGTTTTGCGCGCCTCGCGCGCATGTAACTCCTACGAGGCCGCCCCGAGCGTAAGTAAAGCCCGCTATGGTCGCTAAAGACGGCTGCGCCGCAGCCGCCGCCGCCGCCGCTACTGTTCACGTTCCAGAACGCGCCAAAGAGATTTTACGTGCGGCGGGAGCTCGAATTGCCGGGGCTGCCTCGTCTTTGCGCGTGTTAGTCTGTGAGAAATGAGCCAAAGCAGGTGGGAGCTGAATGTTTCTGAAAGAGATTTCGAGAGTTTCTGCTTTCCAGGGCTTTTGCTTGATTGTAAAAATTTGGATTTAGCTTCTACCGAGACTTTCGCTTAAAATTTCGAGAGCTGCGTTTGAATCTTGATGGAATTAAACTTATTTGGTACAAAGTCTTCTCTAATAACATGCAAATTTCCGAGGAATGGAATTAATGTAATGTTTTGTAAATGCTACTGGCTGACGCTAAAAGCAATAAATTTTAAATAAATAATTTTTCTAAATTTATTATAATGTGTTTTTAAAATTTTATGATGTTTTAACAAGCATATGCCAAAATAATGTGAGTTTATGGCTGAAAAAAATTATATATTCATTACGGATCTGACACTGAAATTATTCGAGATATTTCCTTGTTTAAATAGAAAAATACTGAAATTTACGGAAAATGTCATACATGAACACACTTTTAAATGCCCTTGATAATCTATTTTAACGGCAGTAATAAAATTTAATTATAGAAAATCAATATTTGTCCTCCGGCGAACCTAAATTATTTTTTTCAACCCTTAAATATTTTGCGTTGTAAAAAATTTTTAAGCCAACGCTTAATAAATTTATGGCGAATTTCACGAAAAAATTAGAAAAGTTCCAAACTTAAATCTAATAAAAATGGTGAAAAAAGTAGCGCGAGAAAGCAGAGGCGATTCTCGTACCGGAAAGCTTAGTTCCGCATCGGGAGGAAGATTAGGTGCTTGCAGGCTCATACATGTACAGCTATATATACTTGCCACTTCGACAAATGCGTGCAAAAGACCGACCGCGCGGTTCTACACTTGATAGGAGTGAACGAAGAGATAACGAGAATGGAGAAGTCCGAGAGCTTTTCTCCGTGAAAAACTCAAAGCTCCCGAGGAAGAGTAGATTTTGAAAGTAACTAAACGGCCCGGATTTTCTTTTTCCTTAATATTTTTCCTGCTTTGTACGGAGTTAATTAAGGTAAGCTACCTTTCTGCATTGTTAAACTTTTAAATTAAGTTTGAAATGTTGAAAAAGATTTTCTGCACTTATAGTTAAAACTTGTAATCCGTGTTTTATAAAACAAAAGCTAATTAACTGTGGCAATTCTGTAGATTATCAAACTAGAAAATTGAGAAGAAAAAGTAAACGTAACAGGACAATGCGATGAAATTAAGCAATTTTCTGTAAGAACGAACGGATTCCTAAGCACTTCGACGTCTGATTGACTGCGCGAGCATATGCACATTGCCATGGGAAAGATGCGGAGACTCACAAAGCCAGGCGCTCTCGAAATGCAAAAGACGGAGAGAGAGAGAGAGAGGCGTTGGACGAGACGATTCTTCTACGAGACTGCCTTGCCTCCCTTTGACGGCATTTAAACGCATTAAGCTCTTTCAGCCCTCACCGCTCAGGTTCTCTCTTTCGCTTTCTGAATAAACTCATATCTCTCTCTCTCTCTCTCTCCTCACTTTTGCTCTGATCCCCGCGATTTTCCCTTTCTCCCTATCTGCGTGCGACTCTTTGGCAGAGAGCGTGAAATGGCTCCCTCCGCTTTAAAAGACGAAGCGCTTCAAAAGATATCTCTCTCTCTCTCCCTTTCTCTCCCGCGATGCCGCTTTAACGGCGTGTTTTTATTCGACGCGAATCGTTTAATCTGACGAGTATTAATTTGCATGAGTGAACGAGTGCACGCACAATGCGCTCTCAAAGTGGATTATGCATTTCGTGAATGAGTCCTCTCCACGCGGCTTGTGTCTGCCTTTTATTTTTTTCATGCAAGCTCGTTGTTGCACGCTTTGGAACGCGAACGATCCTGAATTCGATTATGTGTCGCGAATCAGGTTTCTCATTTAAAAACGCTTAAGCGTAGTTCGTTTCCGACTTGATGAATGAATAACTTATCAAAGGAGCTTTATTAATTGAATAATTGCCAAGTTGTTAAGCTATTAAGCTATTAAGCTGGATCGGTTAAGATAAACTGCGTCAATTTTTTCGCGCGAACGAATTACAAACGAGTCTCGCTGCTATATTCTTGTCAGTTTAATTACGAAGACATTTCTGAAAGCAAACGAATCAAATTTCCAAAATAATAAACACGTTAAATTTGAAATTAAACGAGCCCGGTTTAATCGTCTAATTAACAAAATTTTCCGGCGAAAAAGCATAAACTTGGCAGGCACGAAATTAATGATTGCCCAGGCAAACATCTGAAACAATCAGGCAGCCGTCTTAATTGTACTTTCGCCGCAGTGAAGTTTCGCGATTCCTTACAGCAGCGGAGCCCCGACGAGGAGAAAGAGCAAGAGAGAGAGAGAGAGAGAGAGTGAGGTAGAGAGGAAGACGGAGCTTTGCTCCAGAGCATTGTTTTCCGAGTCGGGGGGCGCATAACTCAAAACCGCATTAATCAGCGCTATTAATTAGCATAAAATCCCGAACGCAGTCATTGTTCTCTGGCTGCGCTGCGTCATAACTCAAAATCTCGAGCCGCGCGAAAGTTGCGCGTTGCGGGTCGAGAGAACGCCACTTAGGCTAACGAGAGCGTGGCAAAAGGCTCCGGGAATTACGGCATCTCGCCTCCACTCGGACGACGCGTCATCTCGGACCGTGACGTGCGTGTATATATATATATATACGTCGGTGCGTCCGCACGGCGAATGCGCAAATCCGCCTGAAGACCTCCGGAACGGCGCGGCTCGAGGAAGTGCGCCAGAGCGCTGTTTAGACGTCTAGTCGTTTGGCCTGAATTAGGTTGCCGTCCTTATGGTTCTTTTTTTTTCGACGTTTATGCTAATTTCGCGAGTTTGCGCAATTAATCTGCTCGTGATTCGAGGGCTTTTATTTTTAAACAAGGGAGTTACTTTGAGCTTCCGTTGTAATTACACCGGAATTAGACTTGCTTAATGAAAGTTAAGGAGGAATATTTTTATAAGTCCTCTTTTTTAGTGACATTAGTATAAAAGATTTAAAAAAAATTTAGTTCAATTAGTAAGAAAAGTCAGTTCTAAATGAAAAATTAAAATTTTTTTTCAGGAATAGAAGCTAGTCCAGTTTTCCAAGTCAAAAGAACTCACCGTTAAGCTACATAATCCTTCACTTTATTGCATTTAAAAACTTTTTCAGATTTCAAAAATGTTTTCCGCTACACAAAGCGTAGCATGAAAAAAAAAAACCCCGGAAAATATCATTTATATCCGTTACGGTGATATAATATGCAGCGAAAAATTGTTTGACGCAATTCCTCTCTGGCCGGGGCGAATTAAAAACAATGCAAAAGAAAATTACTTTTAAAAGGCATTGTCATTCATGTAAAGCTGAAAAAAAATTTTTTGCAAGCTCTCACCGTTTCAAGCCGCGCGTTTAACGAGTTTCAAAGATTTTTTCTCTTTGACCCGGCCTGCAACTGTTCCCACCCTTGGCTGCAAGAGAGAGAGAGAGAGAGAAGAGTAAACGATCGTCGGGAATGAATATTTGCGCGAGCCTGCGTGAATGTGTGCGCTCGGCGCGAGGCCATAAATATCACTTTGTATGCATGTTGAAGAGGGTCGAGAGAAGCGTATAATGGCGAGGCTGCTGCAAGTTGATTTTGTGTGCGTGGCGAGAGAGATACATATACTTTACGTTCATAATAATTAGACAGAAGCAAAAGTCACCTGTTACCGACTGCACATAATATCCCTTGTAAAATATTGTTATTTTTAATGAAGTATAAAGGGCATTTTTCCCACTGACAAGGGGACTGCCCGGCATAATTTATGAATTGCCCATTTTTATGAGTAAATAATGTTAAATTCGCCGGGTATCCTTACTTTGCCGTGAGAGTACATTCTACTATAAACTTGAATACATTAATGGAATGCCACACAATGTTCAACAGAGTCATTATTTTAGAAATTAATTTAATTAAAAATTTTTCGTAAATCCGGTACAGAATCAAAAAGTTACTTTTGGATATTCGACAAAATTTTCCAAAAATCTGCCCTCCAAACGTCAATAACCCCGATACTAATCTCCGGTCAAAGTATTTTCAATTCCGAAAACGCTCCTCTCCAAGGAGCCAAAATCCTTTTCATAATTCATCGGTAGATAACCAATGCACTTCTCCCCCGCGTCGGGCACGCAGCGCTCTGTCGCCAACAATCGAAATCCTCGAGCCGGAGCCATAAACCATATCGCGGCAACTTTCGTCGGCCGAGTCTCCGCGCAAATAAATAATTAATTATCGTTCGGCCAGGCGGACGGACGGGGCGATGCTCGGTATCGAATCTCGCTTTATTATAACTCTCGGAGTGGCCTGCGAGAGAGGGGGCCTCAGTTGGCTTTAAACGCAGCCGCCAGACCGCCGCAGGCTGACCCCCCCGGACGCAGCAAGAATAATTACGGAGTGAGGCGGGCGGAGAAAGGAGAGCAACTTGAGGACCGCCTGTCGTACACAGAGAGAGAGCGAGAGAGAGGAGGACCACCCCCTTGATGCTCGGTAGGCGAGTCTCGCTCGGCTGTTTACGCTTATGTAGCCGCACGCGAGCGCGCACACACGCCGTCGAGCGGCGCGAACGCTCGACACATATGCACACATCGCGTCTCTCTCTCTCTCTCTCTCTCTCTCCTCCACCCCCGTCCGTACACACATGCAGCGCGCGAACGGGATGAGCCATCCGTTCAACTTGCCTGGCCGCGCCCGTCTTTGCATACTAACTGACGCGTATCTCCGAGCGAGGCGCAGCCGCTCTGTCTTGCCAAAGCCTTCGGAAACTCAACTTCGACCCGCGCCGAACGATCGGCTCGATTGCTATACGCCGGATGCTTCCGCTGGATGCTCTTGATTGCTTAGTTTGGCTAATTAGGGGAATGCTCGACGTCGCGTGCGCGTGTCGTATTTGCCGTTTTCGAGTTATCGATGATTGAAAATTCGGAGGTTCATTTTGCGAGGTTGAATTTGATGGGTGAAAAAATTTTTTTAACGACGGTAATGCTAGAACTTTCTTTGATTCTAGCTGAACAAATTTTTAAAATTCTTTTAAAATTTGTCGAACGGAATTTTATTTTATATAGACTTTCTTTATTACGAAATACTTTTTTGGCTTTTTATTCAATTTTGATGTAATATTTTAAATTACAAAAATTACAAAAATTTTAATCTAGAAACAAAGTAATTACACGAATAACTGATGAAAAATAAATATCGTAAAATTTAAGAACCAGATTACGTTGCTAAAAATTAAAAACTGAAAACCATTATGAGATAAGGAAGCATCATTTTTAATTAATTTTTAATGAATTTACTAATAAAAGAATATTTCTAAAAAGCCTTAAAAATTTAATGCACGGAGGAGTAAAATAAGTAATGTGTTTACGAAATGCAGGCGACTATTAATAGTTTGAAAGAAAGACATTGATCGTTATTTTCCCTGGCCATTTTACTACTATCAATATTTTAGTATTCCAGTTAAAGACGTTCAACTTTTCTTTCCCTACCGTAAAATGGCTTTATTCGCATTTTACTGATCGTAAACAGGCAGTAAAAGGTAAATTTCGAAAGATTTTCGAATGGATCAATACGCTTCTTTCAGTACCCACAGGAACAATATTCTATCCGTGCACTTGCGATTCTATTTACATATCAGTGTCTATCTTACAGATTACCAATGAAATTTGGCAAATATTTTTCAAACATCATTAGCGATAAGGCAAGCTGTTTGCCACTTTAAATTTCTATTTCATCCCACTCAAACCGAGGCAAATAATAAAAGCAACGCGAAAATCGACTTATCAGCCGCCTCGCTGCTTGTATAAACACGGTAGTTTTGTATAATAGTTTCCATTGCATTATTCACTAACTTCGTGACAGTGCCATACCGCAAAATACACCTCTCTATCCGCAGTTTATTCGTCACCGCATTCCGTCGGTTTCAGCTCTTCGACGCGTACACAAGGGTTACCATACACCTCCCCTATATGCGAAAACGCCAACTTTCTGTCCCACGGAAAGGCAGGCAGGAATACGCAAGAAGTTGGCAGCGCTGCAAAGTCTCGAACTAACAAAACCACGTGTCCACTGCACTTGCAACTTGGGGAAGACACTTGCTCGCAAATTGCTCGGTGTCGCTGCGTTGAACGAGCGATTTCGACCCCGAACGAATAGGGCGACAGGAAAAAAAGGAGAAAAGCTTCTTATCTATTTCGGCGTAATTATTTTAGTTCCGCAATTTTGCTTTTCTTCGGGTCGTAAAACGAAGTTCGAAATTTTTACCGTTGGCGTTTTTAAGGGGATAAAAATGAAATGAACGATTTTATAACTGCAAACTATAGTGGTGGCGTGAAAAATTCTTTTGCTATATTTTATTTCTTAGTCCGTTCTCGTGTATTCACTTTTCTAATTTTATTTTCTGCATTTTCATAAACAATATGGTAATTAAAAGATAATCAGTTTTCTACAATGAAAATAATATTATCCAAAGATAAATTGTCAGTATTTTAACCTTAAATAAAGTACATAAATTGAAATATACGGTAATACATCGATTATACAAACAATGAATAATATGTTGAAAGTGCAGTATTATTTTGCCTTAATCAAACTAATTTTCAAACCTGCAATGTTGTTTAAATATTTTTCTGCCCCCCGGCCAGAAAGCGCCAACTTTCTGAAAACGAATTCGCCGCTTTCCGGCGACGTCGAGCAGAAAAATAGTATACGCACCTCGGGTAAGTAAAGTAGCAAGCCCATAGCTCGTGTTTGACACCCTTGCCTTCGGTTCGGGTGTCTATTTTCACGAGCTATGAGCTTGCCAATTCTTTTCCTCCCTAGGTGCGTAATATATACTATTAGTATCTCGTTCAATTTCCTGGCTCAAAGCAAAACAGTATCAATGAAAATTGTGTTACTTGAATTTCTGTTTTCAAAACTTTAAAAGAACGATACCTTAGACCGAATGGCAAAAGTATTATTTTAGTATTTTTAATTTAATGAAAGATAATTCTTCTTTGTTTTTGTATTTTCCATGCTCTTTTTTATTAATTCGTTGACAAGAAACCACAATAATGCAACAGACTTTAGCGGTACTATGCAAACGAAACGAGTCTTGGAAGACTTAAAACTCACTATTCCTATTCATAGAATTCTCAAGTGAACAAATAAAAATGCAAATTTTAAATGGGTTAATTCGATGCCGTAATTTATACTGCATTTAAATGAGCTAAAAATAGTATTTTTTCTCGGGCGAACTAATGTCGCATTCACTGCAAATCCCAAAATCAAATACAGCCTAACTTTATCACGACAAAATAATTTCACTTGAATGGCAGCGCCGCGGCGCAATAATCATTAGAATCAACAGCACCTCCGTAATCTGGCCCCCTGATTGCTGGTAGGCACGACCCCGAGACATTCAAGTGTTTCTTCCCGCAGACGATTATTGAAATTGCACGCTGTTGCCGCCGCAAAGCCCCGGAGGGGTTCGGCTTTGCTCCCGGAGGAGAGAGAGAGAGACTCGGCCGTCGCCGCGCGGCGACACTAAACCAATCCCTGACGGACAGCCGACGATCCTCAAGACCTCAGGTCTCTCTTGGTCCCTTCTTCCCCTCTCGGAAAGCCCTTTTTCTCGGGTTATCATCTGGCTTTGCTCAAGGGGGCGTGGCGCCTCGGATTCCATGCCTCGACGATGTGACGGGTGTCGATACAATTTTCCTACCCGCGCCCGGCGAGATTATTTTTGGGCTCTAAGTGGATTAGCTGGTATATTGAAAATAATCTCCGGAGAGCCTCTGTGGTTATCATAAAAGCGAGAGTTATTGAAAAATATATTGGCCATTGAGTTTAGCATCAACTTTTCATTTGGAATAAATTTTCAATGGAACTGTTGATATAGAGTGAAAAATTGATTAGAGCTTCGAAAGGCTTTTATAGTTTTTATAGTTTTACGGGGCTCTCTCAATGTTTTTATACAAGCAATTCGTTCCGCGTTGGAAACATGCTTTTCTTTGTGTGGCATGTTACATTTTAAATGAAATAAAAATATTTTATTTCTCGTTACTTACACTAATAGAATTAAATAATGTGTTCGTACTTTATATTTATTAATTAAACGCTTAATTTATTAATTGTTCAAAGTTCAATATAGAATTTGATTCCATACATGAAATGTGAAAATTAGAGACTATTTTAAAGACCACCGCAAATCAGATACGTATTTACGAGCTATCAAAGCCTACTTTATGGTGGCTACCATGTAAAACATTGATAAAACAGACAAGTACTCTTAATAAATCACGAGTTTTATATTTGTTGGCCAAAGATTCGTTTACATGCATAAATTTTCGCGCAGTATTTCATATGAACGTTACACGTCAGAAATGACTTCAATACCCCCGACGGAGATAGAAAACTTTCGATTTGCACGGCAACATTTCCGTAAGTGCAGCTCTAGTAAATTAAGCCGCCAGCCTCGTTAATTAAATTTTTTAATAACTCATCTATCGATCGCGATTTAATAGTCTATAAATCGCGGGGTATTTGAATACAAACCGAACGAACTAGGAGGGCTTTCAGAGCAGAAAATTAACCCAGTCTCGGTGCTCGTCGCTGTTTCACCAAATTAATTAAATTCGTTATTCATGTTAATGTGCAAATGCAAGGACGAGTGAATGCTGCTTTGAGCCGCACATTCAGCGCGACGTGTATATTTACAGGCAAATACAGTCGCAGCTATTGCTTTTAGAAAAATTCTTGCAGTGGCACGTTTTCTTTTAGATTGCAATTTTTTGTTGCAGAATCCAAAGTTCAAGTAAAAAAAAAATACGTGTATCTTTCCAAGTATGTTTTAATTAATAATTAAATTAGATTTCAAAAATTTGTTGAACTTACCTCTTAAAGTTATCAGTCAAAATTTAATTGGAAATCCATTTCATCATTAAGATTTGAATCCTCTTCTAAACAATATTTATAAAATGTACACCATTTAAAAATTGTTAGTTTTCTGAAAAAAAAAACAATTATCAAATTAAAGGAATTAGTAGAACAATATATCAAGTTAACTGCTGTAATTGCAGTTCAAAGAGCGAGAGAGAATTTGTTTGCAATTCCTAGAAGCCTAGCTCTCTCTCTCTCTCGCGTCCAAATAGCTCTTTGTATTTTTGTGTTTGCAGGAGCCTCGATGGAGCAGGTCGTTGAAATAAAAAGGGGAAAAAAAAGGGAAGCGAGGAAGGAAACGCGTGCGAAACGATTCTCTATAGAGACGAGGAACGCCCGAGACTTCGGGGAAGCGCATTGATCCTCTTCACAATAGGTTAGAGAGAGAAAGCGAATCACTTAGCGCTGTTATCGTGATGCTCATACTGATTCTGGCACTGGCTGCACTGTGCCACGTGCTTTTGTTCGCGATGCCTCCCTATTTTTTTTTTTATTAAATTCGCCGTTATGAGGCTATATTAAAAAGCTGGGACACCTCCTTTTTTTCCTTTTCTACCTTCGCTGTCTGATGTTTAAAAGGAATTTTATTAGATTACGAATACGTACGAATAAGGTTGCGTTACCCCTTATTTTAAATACGATTTAAGTCACGCCAAATTAAAAACTATTTTTTTACTTATATTATTTGAAGTATATAAGATATCACATCAGGAAATTGGTTATCAAAAATTTGTTCTCCTCCGCGCTGCCTTCGACGAACTTACTTGTGGAAGTATCGGAACCCAGGATTATCTGTTGTTCAGCTGGTCAATCGATGGGCAGTACGCTCTGGCCACTTAGCTTTCCAAAACCGAAACTAGTTAGATGCAGTTTCTCCAACGAAAGTACATTATGGGACGAAACTCAAAGTACGATCGCGAACTGTGCGACGTTTTAGTTTTGAAAACTTTAAAGGGGTTTAACCAGCATGCCGGTATTTTCGGAATAATATTTGTATAAAGCAAAACGGATATAAATTTGAGTTTACACTCGGCAAATAAAATTTAGCCATTGTTATAACGTATTTCGCGAAATAACGCAAAGCAGAATTTTCTTCGCTTTCCCCAACAGTGGACGCAGCGGTAATCAAAAGTCAAATAAATATTTAGCGGATCAGAGGCGACCGCAATAAATCAACGCGCGAGCAAATCGATACATTCTGACGCTAACAAATCATACCCCGACGCGGAATATTATCGGCCGCCCGTTCAATTAGCGGATAATTCAATATTTAGGCAAATTCAACGAGAGACGAAGAGACGAGGGGGGGAGGGCGAAGCTAACGTGTCAGACTGACCGAGGCAGCATCGCGCATTCGCACTCCGGGCATAAATGAAGTTCGAAAACATCAATGGAATTTAATCACGCGCCCAACAATGCCGGCAATCATAGCTCTTGGCCACTCGAGCCGAGCCGAGCCATTTCCGCGTCTCTTTTCCGCGCCGCCGCCGCCGCCGCCGCCGCCGAGCTCGGGCGCGTAAATAATTTTGACAAAGTGCGCACTCCGCGCGGCATTTATTGTTTTTGGGAAATCGGAACAATTCGCGCTGCGTGTTCGCCTGTCGTGTAAAATTTGAGCGGACAAGCCCAAGTCGCGAGGGATTTTAACCGCTGCCGCTGAAATTATATACTATTTTTAATAACTGGCGTATATTGGAAGGCTGTCTGTATCGTTTGCGTTCGTGCATTAGAGCGTGTCTTCAATGTGTTGATTTTGGATTTTTTTCTGCACCGCACAAAGAATCATCACAAAACAGTCCCTTTTCAAATCTTCAATTCATTATACGAAAACTTCCTTTAAAAAGAAATTTCAAAGAAGCATATCCGATCTATTAAATTAAAATGTCTTATTGTACCGCTTGGCAAAGAAAATTCGAACGACTACTAAACGCAACGGAAGGGTTTCCGTCGAGTGTAGAAGTGCGCAGAAGGGGGTGAAATTCGAGTTCACGCGCGAAGTGCCCTTCCTCCCGCCTCAGCCCGGGGGGCAGTAACAATGAAACATCCGATGTTGGCTCTGCGTAAACAAGTCGCCGTCTCTCTCTCTCTCTCTCTCTCTCACTCGGGCTCTCGCGCTGAACTTTCCCTTTCCCGGCGCTCGGCATTGAAGCGCTGAAAAGCCCCCGGTAAAGTAGCTCTTCGAGGGGGCCAGGAGGGGGGCGAGAAAGACGTCGACGGCTCTTTATTGCGGCCGAGTGCGAACAGGTGAGCCTGAATATTTGATCGGCAATTTCGCGGCGGCTCGCGTCCCTTTTTAGCCTCGGTGTGCGCCGCCTTTATTTCGCGTCGGACGGGGGGCTGCTTTGTCGCGCCCGGCAGATGATGCAGACCCCTTATCGCGAGCGGACGATCTCATTTTCAGGAGGACTGCAAGGATCCCCCGGCTGTCTCGGCTCCGCTTTCTTTCGCGGTGGGCTCTTTCTTTCGTTTCATTCGACCGCCGTAAATAATTGTTTGCTTTTTGCTCTATCCGGGTGCACTTTGTCTTGGGCTATCCAATGGGAAATTAAAGCGTGTGCTTTGCGAAGGATTTCTATACGCCGCCGGCGTTGCTTCTCTCTCTCTCTCTCTCTCTCTCTCTCTCTCCCTCGGCTATTGTCTTTGACTGGGTAATAGGTTTTTGGCGGTGAGCTTTTGTTTCGAGCTTTCGCCACATAAGAAATATCCTCCTTTCATTTCTATTTTTCACTCGATTCTTTTCTCGCTGGATTTTCTGATGGATGCAAACAGCTTTGCAATTTATGATACTGCTTAACCCGTTGAGCAATAATGGTGAGTATTATTAACATGCAATTTTGTTATTTAACAAAGTGATTGAAGAATAATAATTGGGAAAATTGAAGAAATAGTTCGTTGCAGCAACTTTAAATAGAACATTAAATAAAATGTTAATAAGTTGATTTTAAACAATAATATGGAACTCAAAGAGTTAATAAAGTTAAATATAGATTTTAAAATGAACTCATATTTGCAGTTACTTCAATACAAAAAGCAAATATACGACTTCATGCTCATTTTGCTTCGTGCGTTAATTAAATTAAAATTAAAAAAAAAGCTTCGGAAATCTTGTTGCAAAGAATAGCAAAAAAGCGCAGGTACAGAAAATATCGCATTTACTTGAAAGAAAACAAACCGAGTTATATATATATATATATATTGCTTACTCGTTCTTTTTCGCGGCGTGGAAATTAGCTCTGTTTTTAATTAAAACGAAGAAGGTGTAATTTCGTTCGTCTCCAAGAAGGGAAGGATAAAGATTTTCCTTAAGGAAAAAATCCGCACTTTAGTGACTTGCTCGACGTTATTTTTTTCCTTTCATTCTTGTTTGAAAAAGAGTAATTCTGCTGGTAATTATTTTTCCTGTTTTCCTCTATTTTAATTAAATTCTTTTATTAAACGTTAAATATTTTTCTTAAACCAGCCCCTGACTAGCCAGTTTTCACAAAAGCGGCTTTATTTTTCAACAATAATTCAAATACAGCCTTCGTTCCGCGAAATTAATAGCCCGCTAAACAGCAGGCCGTGTTATGCATGTCGAATTAAAAAAGTCGCATCGCTTTGTGGATTCCGTTGAATAATCATCAGGGCACCGAAGCAACCTGCCTCTCTCAGTGCACCCCGAGCTTGCTGAATAAGCAAAAGAGGCTCCGGCCACGTTTCGACTTTACATACTCCAAAGTTCTCGAGCATCGCACGCCGCGCAAACTCAAACAACTTTATCGAAACAAGCAGTTACCGCGCCGCGCGGCGATATATTCATACGGAGCGAATAAACAAACTCGAATTTAACTGAGTGAAGGGGGCGCGATTGTGCGAGCCGAGTATAAGAGAGTGGAGATGTACTTGGGAATTAACGAAAAATTTCACCGACAATGACATTTACGTAAAAGCATCCGGATCAACGATGCGTGGTGCTGCTCAATCAGAGTTTGCGTAGGATTTAAATTGATCAACCGGGTTTTTTTTAGGGGTTCGGTATTAAAAAATATGTCTTCTTTAGAATTAAATTGTTATTTACGCGCTGTGCAATATCGCGATGTATCTCGACGTTTTAAATAAATACGCGAAGCACGAATAACTTATTTTTAACGAATTGCACGACCAAAATATAATGAATTATTCAAGTATTAACTTTCTCATTTCAAACGCAATATTGCATACGAATCGCAAACATGCTAAAAATAAAATAATATTATTATTGCGATTCTGCGGAGTAATAAACCTTTCTCACTCTGTGCAAATGAAACTTTTTCCAAGGCTAGAGCCAAAAAATTAACTGTATTTGCCTCTAAACCAATAACTCGAAAATCAGTTATGCGCTTTATTTTTGTTGCGAAAATATAACCTTGTCAAATAATATGCAGAACCATCGAAAAAGTTCAACAAACATTTCAAAACATCTCTAAACTATTATTTACCCATTCCACTGTACGTCGATCCACAACAGTTTCGAAAAAAGCTGAAAAAAGAAAAATAAATACAACAAAAAACGTTCATCTCGAAACGCCAAAACGAAAAGCTCCGCTGCCTGGTGTCGCGAAAATTGCTGCCAGCCGAGAACAAAAAAAAAAAAACGTAAAGGCAAACGGGCAAAAAGAGCAAATGCACACACAAATGCGAAGCGGAGATAAAGAGCCAATCGAGGCGCTTCAAACGAACTCCCTGAGCTTAGACAATTGTAAACTCGTTCGTATAATAGGGCGCTTTAGATCAATCGGCTCGTCAATCGACGATATAATTAAATATATACCCTCTGCGGCCTCGATCCTATTTTTTTCGCGGGGCTCTCCTCGCGGGTCGTGTCGATTATATTGTCCGTGCAGCGGACGAACACGAATGGACTTGTCAACGGGTCAAATCAACAGCCTTTGCAGGACGAGGGGGGAGCTCTACCGGAGTTCCCATTGACGGGTAATACGCCAGAGTCGATCGTGTCTGTGCGTGTATGCAGGCCGCGTTCGGTGTCGCGATCGGGTACATTTTAGGCTGATTGGTTCTTCGATGTTTGCACCTCTCCTCTGGACCCCCTTCCGGCCCCCTCATCTGCCGCCCCACGCAGTTTCCGTTTCTGTGGCGTCGGCTGATAAACAATCCAGTTGTTTCGGGCAGAAGGGGGATGGTCATATTTTTTGGTGATTCGGTTTTGTTTTCGCTAAACTGTTGCGTATTGTTTGCATTCCGAGAAAAAGGAAACGATTTTCAATTGGAATTAAGTTTAAATGAACAGCGCTATACGAACAGTTCTAAAAATTAATCGATTTTTTTATTACGAGTACGAAAACTGTGAGTGAAGCGCTATTCGACAAATTTTAAAGTAGATTTTCATAAACTTTCTGCCTCATAAGCTTGATTTGAAAACAAAATTGTAACTCAATTTTAGAGTCATAGAATATTTCTCTCTAAATCTTTTCATGAAGGTTTCAAAGTTCTATTTCAAATAAAATTTTCAATTTTTCAAATTTTGCTATTTTTAACTAAAAAAAAAGCTTTCTAATCATCTACTTTACACCCTGAATTCAAATTCAAAGTTCATTAATATAATGCGGGTACGCGCATTTAGCACTGAGAAATCGGATTGATTCTCAGTTTACTAAACGCGATCACCAAAAGAGGAAAGGCGTAAGAGAGGTCGAAGATCCGCCTCTCTATAAGACGGCGTCTCCGGAATCTAATTTTGGTCCGCTCAAAGGCTGCAAACCGCGAACCCTCGCGGCGCTTAATGAAATGTCCTAGAAATCGTCGTCTTAGCCCTGCGGATGATTATATCTGCGACTCTCGCGCTTGCTAATTTCTCGGCTCCTCGCCCTTGCGAGGCAGCGGTAATACCGGGGAGCAGTTCGCTTTGGGAAAGCCAAACGCGATGTAATAGAGAAGAAAGTTTGACAAATTGCAGAGTACTTTCGAAACTGATTCGGGCGATGGCATTGGCTTCAAGTTGATCTTGAGGGAAATTTTGGATTAGGGGTTCTGATGAGACTTTGAAAGACGCGTGACATACTTTCCTTAATTATCGGTCTTTGACTGAATTACAAGATGATGCTCTAAAATCATATCTATAGATCTAGTGAGTTCCCTTGTTATAAACTTTTAATAAAATTCTAAAATAAAAATCAGCTTTCACTTTCAACGTTTCTATACATAAAACTGGTTAGTCCTTGAAAAAAAAAACAGACCAGACAACTTTGACTTTTTCATTTACCCCACCGCGCGGATAAAAAGATTTCCCTTTACTTGTCTCCAGTCGCCGTGCAGTTCACAAATCTGTTGAGCATGACGTCGAATAAATTTCTCAGGCCACAGCGTGCGGCCCTGACATCGGCGATGGACGTCGCGTGTACGTCCTTTTTGCCCGGCGACGGACGAAATGAAAGAGTTATCTCTCCAACGAGAAACCGCCGGCCGAACGAATGCGAGAAAAAGCGACTCTCCGAAAGACAGCGAAGAGAGTAGGGAAAGAGCGACCGCAAATCGCAATTCCGCTCGACGTCGCGCGATGTATCCGCGACTACGACCACTTGAGGGAGCTATGCACGAGAGAGAGACGTACGGGAGGGAAGGGGAGAGAGAGGAGTTAATTTAGTTCTAACTAAGTGCCGGCAACTCGCAAAATCCTATAAACCGCATGCGCTCGCTGCCGATGCCTAACGGAAACGGGGAAGACAGTACGCAGACGGCTGCGGAGCCCAGGCCTGTTATGGAGGCGTACTTGCGCGGAGATAGAAATTTAACGGTACACAATCCCCGCGGAGTAAACGAGATGAGGGCAAAAGTGCGGGAGCGGGATAAGTCAGGATTCGGGTGAGTGTTGCGCGTATCTCTTGACGCTCTGACGGTATCGGTGGATGACTTCTATTGGCAGTGGCTGTATGGCGGTTTGCTTACAAGTAGAATGTAATATGAAAATACAAAGGAATTGATGTGCATGACATATAATTTTTCGAAAGTGACGTCCTTTAGCTAAAATTTAAGAAAAATCAATTTTCGTTCTATCACTTATTACTTTACAATAACAAATTGTGAAACGTCATATTTATAGTTCCATTATTGCAAAAAAAAAAGAAAAGAAATTTATCAAAAAATCTTCAGTCGTGAAATATTGTAGTGAAATAAAGATTTATTAAAAAAATATAAAGTAACGGTGCGTAGATAAATTTTTATAGGTATGGTGCTACATTTATTGACAATACTCTCTGTCTATATAGCTTTTAACGAATAAAGATTTTTTGATAAATTTTCAATCGACATGTTTTGATATTATTTCAAATTATAATCCTCTACAATAATTTGCTATATCTCCTATTTTTTAATGCGTTACAATAAAATCTATGATCCAAATAGGTGAGTTTTTCGATATAAATAAACATGTACAGAGTCTAGTAACTTTTCTCATAATTTTAAATTCCTAAGTAAATAAAAATTTTTCCATTACTTTTTCTTCCTTTAACATCTTACTATATAGCAACACTGCGTATTCATATATTACCAATACAAGAGAGTTGTCCAATGCGCGAGGTACGCAACGGAGATTTGCATTTCCCAGTGCAACTCGTGTGCCGCGGTGATCAAACATGGAGAAACTGATAATTTAACATCGGCAATTACAACAGTGGCATTTCCGAGTTCTGTTAATTTAGCTGAAGGAGAGAGAAAGGAAGAGGGAATAAAGAGAGGAAATGGTTAACGCGTTTCGTTTCGAATGCTTGTTTTGATTCAAAACAATAATTTCCGTATTTTCCTTTAATGAGTCATTTTAATTTCTCGAGAAATCGCATCTGTAGAAATTCAAACCAGTGGAAATTTTACAAAGATAAACGATGTTGTCGGGAAATGAGAATTAATGAAAAACTATATTTTCATTATTTACGTGAGTACTATATTGAGTAATAAAATTAATAATTATAATAAAATATATCAACATCAATTTTTAATTAATAACGAATTCTCATACAAGTGCAGAAATCAACCAATTACATAAAACGTAATTTATACTCATTATTTTAACACTCGCTTATTTAAAACTGACTCGCGTATATTAAAACGGGCAGAATAATGCCGCGGATATCGGGCTCCCAATAATCCCAGAGGGAGGCGTAAAAGCTATCATTGCGCGAAAGTTTTTGCTCAAGCAGAGAGAGGCACAAGTTCTCGCGCGTCCATCTTAACGCTCGCTGTAGTTTAGAGAAAGGAAGGAAGGAACAGTTCTCTCGCTCCTTACGTCTCTCTCTCTCTCTCTCTCTCTCTCTATTTCTCCCCCGACCGTCTCCTCTACGAGTGCTCAGGGCGCACCAGACACAAATATATATAAGCATCTAAATAGATAAGTCCCTGCGGAGGCGCACGCTCCCGAACCTCTTCCTCCTCGCGGTAATACCGACCGAACACAGACGCTTACTTACTGCAAGCCCCGATGTCTAATGCTTCAAGCCCTCCTCCCGCTTGATCTTTTTCTCGGGCGTTGTATATATGTATATACATATATATCTCTGTGGGAGCTTTCTTTGGCTTGGGACTGTGTCGGTGCGCGTCTAAGAGTTGATACCGCTGAAAGTACGGAATGGGGAATAGCGTCGCCTAGGAGAGGTATCTGTTTTCACGCTGGCTTAACTCTGGATTGCAACCGGCGGCCGGCCGCGCGAATTCTCCGACGGCAAAACGAAAAAGCCGATGCATTGGCTTTTTATGCATTGTGCCGCCGCGTTCGATTGTTTTTCCTTTTATGCCGAGACGACGGGGGGGGAGAGGAGCTGGAATTTCTTCCTTTAGGAGTCGTTCGAGTTAATTTTCTGGAGGATATTGGATGCTCGAATTTCTTGGTGTAACTAGAAACGGGAAAAAAATCTATTTTTCTTAATAATTTGCCGTCTTTCGGAAAATAAAGAAATTCTTCTTTGTAATTTGAGAACAACTGCAAAAGCTATTCTATATCTGAAATGTTCTGATATCTGAAATATTGTCCAAAATAATTCCTTGAATAATGTGCTGTACAATTTTCGATTTTAAACAGTATTTTAAACATTACATTCTGCAATTTTTTAAATTTGCGGCTTATGCATTATAATTCACAGCTGAGAACTTGTATATTTCAATTGAAATTAATTCTGATTAGAGAAAATTGATTTTATCATTTATTATAACCGTAATAGTAATAGTAACCCTCTTTTTTTCGTTTGCCTTAGCCGAACTTCGCGTATTTCCCTATTCAAACTGCAAAATACAGTAACTTACTTTCCTTCCAATAATTATTTCCACGATCTCGTTATTACGCCGGGAGGTTTAATGAAAACTCTAATCTTCCCAACAGACCTTGATAATCGCAGACGTTTAGCGGACTCGTTCGCCTCTCTTCTAACGATAAACTCTTAGGGTGTATCGACAAGACGTGTGGGTGATTGCACGTCCTCTCCAAAGTTGTACTCACTTTGCTTTTGGTTGGTCTTCTCCGGCGAAAGTTCTTTTAGAAAACTAAACAAAGACGCGTCAAGCTTGCTTCTTTCTCCCGCTTATTGATCTTCTTTCTGCTTCGCAGCGTGAAGTCCTCGCTTCCTATTTTTGCATCCCCGCCGAGGATACTTCCTTTTTTTTTAACGCGCTTGTCGATCTTCATTTTTTTTTCGCCCTCCTCCGCGATTCCGAGCGTGTTCTTACGAATAACTTCCCTTGTCCGCACTTATTATCGGGCCATTGTTCTCATTTTTCGCTGCCCCCATTTTCGAGCGCGCGTTAAAAAAAAAAAGACGGAAAGGAGAGTTTTACGATGTTGCACCGCTGCAGTGCATTATTCCGCCAAGTTCCGGGGCTTTGTTTTTTTTTTCATTTTTTTGTTTTTTTTTCGGCTCTTTTTGTATGCAGCTGTCTCACCTTTTTCCAGGCATCGTGCGGGAATGCTATGGAGTTATTAGCGTAAGCACAAAGTTTTATAATTTAATAGCGACAGGGCGAGGGAAAATTTCTCCGAGGCGTTTTTTTAATGTTGAGCATGAATTAAGTTTAGCTCTTCTATTCTTGTATCTTCGCGGGGAACAGCTTTTTTCGCTGAAAAGTTAGTAAAAAAAAAAAAAAAAAAAAACAGCGGCGTTCTTTTTCTAATCCGACACTTTTTGTTGATGTACGTAGAAAAATTGCTTCGCGTATGAAAGTCAAAACAAAAGAAGCTGCACTGAAAATAACAAGTTCTTTTTAACGAAAACAAATTTAATTTGCGAGAACAATGGGTATCTTTCCGAAGGTAAATCCTTAAAATTTTCAAGCATACACTGCATTCAATCATTCAGACCGCGAAAAATTCGCTTGATACTTCACCTGCAAACGAGCCGGCAGCGTAACTATCGAGTGCTTTGAAAGTTTCATTGGAAAAAATGGCCTCTCGCAAGGGAGGGGGCGGGGGGCTTGGGACCGGTAACAGAGGAGCAATGTTAGAGGCAATAGGTCGCGGTGCAATTACTCGTGGGGCTCCGGCGTGCCAAAGGCTCGCGGTGAAGGGAATAATGAAAGCCTCTGTTCTCCCGCAAACCCTTTCGCTTTCTTTACCGGCTGACGAGGGATCGGCACCGCGAAGCTTTTTTCGCGCTTCATTCTCCGTTCCTTTCTCGAGCTTCTTTCCCTTTCTTTATTGTTGGCGTTCAATGCGGATAATTGCTTTTTAAATTAACCCGGGAACAAATTAACATATCAAACGGTCTGTCCTTTACCTCCTTCGTTTTGTTCCCGCTTCCATCTTTAATTCTGCGGCGGGGCACTTGCTTCTGCTCATTTTTTTTGTTCTCCTGGGAGAATAAAAAAATTTAAGAAGAAAAAATAAGAAGTTTCTTCGTATTTTTAATTGCACCGCTGGTTGATTAATTAGTGTCCATTGTTGATTACTCGGAAGAAATATTCGATAAATGAAAGATATTTTTATCGATAAATGCGTAGCTTGTATTGAAAGCTGTTTACTCGCGAGTGTGAACGGAGAAGTTATTAAACGAATAAGAGTACTTGCATTTAAGAATTGAAGAAATAAATATTCGTTTAAAGTTTCATGAAAGTTTTTGAAAATCTTCCTTAAACTCCTTCTTGATTTATAATTAAAAATGTAATAATTATAAGAAAGAAATTAAATATGTACAATACAATTTTGTATATTTTCAGTTGGATGAGCGTGTAAATTGGAAATGTCAAATACAAGATGACATAATTAATTACCTTATATTATTGTGCACAATAATTAAATAATTCGCTTTTAATATCCATTTATTAATCTAGCGTATATGCACATTCCAATATTCTCGCCTGCATTTCTCTATAGCTGTTATTGATTTAACATTTATGTTGCGCATTTCAAACAATCTGATTTCAAGTTTGCGCAAAACTTTAGGCTGCAATCAAACCATGCATGAACGATTCTCACTAAAATCATATAAAAAAGGCTTGAAAATTTTCGTTTATCATTTTACTTTCTTTTTTTTTATTTACTATTTTTTTAAGGGTTAAAAATCCCATAGCGATACAAGATTTTTTTTTGTTAATAATCACTCAGATATTAAAAAAAACTTAAAAATTGAAGGGACTTATAAACACGCGAAATTACATTCATTTACAGAAAAGGACGTTTTAATAAATTATTACACGCAGGTATTTAATCAGATTTATACACCATATTTTATTTGTAAATGTTAAAAGATTATGTTTTCAATTAAATATGTTCATGATCAATTTATTATTCATCAATTTTTCATTAAAAAATAATAAATTAAAAGTATTTTCAACCTTTTATCGCATTTCGGTCGAATAAATAAGAGTTTCCCTTACGATTTTATATAAATTTTTTCTTAATTAAATTAAGGATATACAAACGATTAAACTTTTTATGAAATACTCTGTTAACTTAATGTTATGTTTAATAAATATGGTAAATAAATAATAATTCCAACAAAGTTTTGTTCAATACGTTTCAATTTTAAGCAAATATGCAAAGAGTTCGAGAATCTTGGAAAAGAATATTTGTAACTCGAAAGCTCTTAAATTTCTTAAATCTAAATTCCAAATGTTTGTCTCTTTTCAATAAATATTCTTGAGTTCATAAATGAAAATACATTTTATCTCAAATATTTTCGTACCTAACCTTATTTGCAGCTTATATTTAACACATCGAATATGTGTTAAACCGGTACGTGTTATTCACAGAAACGCTTGCTTTATTTCGTCATAATTATTTATTCATATTAAGTCTTTAATGACAAGCTATATGTGCGTATACGTAAATAACTAAAATTTATGTGACGTGTGGATTACCTACAATGTGAAATCGTAATATTAATATTGCAAATACTCACTATACATGCTGGTTATGTCACCTATTTTAAACTTCGCCCGTTTCTTTTAAAAATTCGAATTACCCAGAAATCCGTTACTTAAGTTTCATTAAAAAACGTTATTATTCCACAAGCACCGAAAACATTATCTAATAAAAGCAAAGCCACAGTTGAAAACAGCCCAAAATACACGAAACAGTATTATCTCCGAGCCCGAAAAAAAAGCGGCCGCAAGGAAAGTTTAAAGACGGAGGCTAAAAAGCAAAAAAGGGGCGAGAAAAAAAAAGCAGGTACCTGTATACATAGAATTAGTCGAAGCAGCAGTTCCACTGCAGCTTGGACAAGTGCAGAGAGCGCTTCGTTAACCGGCGCGAGTTGCGCGAGGAAACGTGCGCCGTGTGAAAAGTAGTAGACCCACGACCCTTCCGAAGCAGTGCTATCTCTTTCCAGACCCCCTTTTAGCACTCGATCTTTCGCTCTTCTCCTCGCTCCAGCCGATGGCTCTTGATTTTTCTCACTCCAAATCTACTGATAGATTCTTACCTTTCCGAGAACGTGGCGCTCTTGCGACTCGGCTCTGCGGCAAAATTCCCACGGCGATGGAATGCTGCAGTTACGTGTTAAGATTTTTCTGAACCGAGGGTAAAAAGTACAAAATGGTTTGTTTCTGCGTTATAATACCGTTTTATTAAAGCGTTTTTTTTTAATTTTTTTGGCATTTTACTGAAAAATCTGGCTAAATTAATAATTATTTTGTTCAATAACTTTGATATTCTTTATATGTAATAAACAATTTTACGGGTAACGTTGCGGAAGAATTTTCTCCCGAAATTCACGTAAACTTAAATAGTGGGTCGGGCAACAAGACAATGTCACACCTCAACTAAACGATTGCATAGTTTGGCACAAGTTTCGGCAAAGCCTTCTTTGTTTCTTTATTCAGAACTTCATCAAAGTTCAGGTAAATGTTTTCATTAAATTATTCATCTTCATTTTCGGAAACTTTAATTCATTCACGAACTTTTTAAACGTCTTCAAAATTGAATTTATAATCTTGAAAATAGAATTTCTATTCCATCAACCACTTCTTCAACCCGTCAAAATCAAAGTGTTGGGCACAGCTTTGATAGGCAATAAAGGCGATAAACTATTAGTTTCTAACATATAATAAAACCTGTAAAGTATATTTTAGAATTTATCCACTTAAATCTTTAAGTACCTTCCGCGGAAAAGTTGCCTTCCCCTTATAATAGCTCGTATAAAGGCGGCAGCGGGGTCTCATAAAAAAATGCGCGCCGCACAAAATAAGTATTAGCCTCCTCGGTGAAACATGATCGTCATCAACATTCATTGGCAGTAAAGCATAATCTGACACTGTGTAGTACAGATTTACTACTCGAGACGCTGAACTTCCGCTCCCCCCTCCCCCCTCCTTTTGTCTATAAAGTATTAAAGACGCTATTCTGATAGCCTGTAAGTAAACTCCAAAGGAGCAGTGACAGCTCGGAAGGATCAACATCCTTGTATCTTTCATGAAATTTTTCTGCTAAAGTAAAATAAAAAGAGTAGGTAAAAGGGGCAGGAAAACTGGAGGAAACTCGAGAGAGAGAGAGAGAGAGAGAGCCAGGAGAGAAAGACGGCAGTGAAAGAAAAGAAAGTCTGAAAGTCGCGTCGACGGGGAAAGGAAGTTGCCTCGGCGAGGATGGCGATTATCAGATGATAACACCGGGCTATAATTTTCTTCGTCAAACTTTTGTCGAGCATTAAAGGCCGGGCCATTGTCTTCGATTCGATCAGGAGGAGAAAGCAGCGGTGCGGTCACCGTGGCATCGGTAATGAAGAGACGAGACTTGCATTCCCAAGTCTCGCGCGGAAACGGTGGAGGGAAAATGAGTTAGCAACTACCTCCATCTATCTGTCTTTCTCCTTCTCTTTTTACACCGCGGCACTTCTTTCTCTCCGACTCCGAGCTGTACATACCTCGGTTGGTTATTGGACGAGGAGATAAATTGGCCCAGCTGAGGAATTTTTAATCAGGCTCGGCCACCTACTTCGCCCCCCTCTGTAACTTTGTCTCGCTCGCGAAATTAAAATACATGGGTTTCTTATTACAATGGTAGAATTGTATCTCGAAATGCGCCGATGGGAAGCCTCGAATTTTTAAAGCCAGGTTATACTCGAGGAGCCAGTAATATGGAGCGCGTAATATTTGAAAGCGAGGATTGGATTGGATACTTCAATAAATAATTTGATATTTACTGCTGGGGATAATACGAAAAAAAAATGAATATTAACATCTGAGTCGTGATAAGGTTTCGAAACGATGATAATTAAAGATATAAATTTAAACGTAATTTCAATATATCGGTGGTATTAAAGCACGATTGACGCATCTGAGTATACGGACTAGCTTTGCTGAATAATTTCATGTTCACGTAGGGACGGATCGAGACATGACGTAATTGTCCTACATGGATTGACGTTGATAATCTCTTTGAATTCTAACCTGATTATGGTATTAATAATAGTTAAGCTATTATGGGCTGTATTTCCAATCATACTCTAAAAAAACGATGCATTAAAACTACATTTATAAAGATGATGAAATAAGTGTTTTCATAAATAAAAACAAGTGTTCAATGAAATATTTATATTACAATTAATTACTTTGCCATTACATATTTCCATAATCAAAAATATTTTAATCAAGATTTTATGCACAGATTTTTGCAATATAAATAAAAATAATATTTATACTTCCGAGAATTAAAATTCCGCACAAATAGCTAATATAAATTCGAGAATTTTAATAAACATTTTCGTAGAATCAGATGAGAAAAAGAGAGAAAAAAACCACAGACACAGGTAATTACTAATTTTTAGCAACGATAAATATTAACTAATATAAACATTAAATATTTTATATTATTGTTTCTTTACCAAATTGTTAATTAATTGAAACAAATGTTAAAATCTGAAGACTTCGGGAGGAAAAATCCATCCAAAAATAAAGATCAAGATATTACTTATCCATTAACTATAAATATATTAATATAGTTTATTCAGTGTGGTATTGATTTCCTCTTCATTCTAAAGTATTTTATTATTTACAGAATACCAAATTCATTATTTACCCACGCGCATTGTTAAATACCAGAAATTTAAAAAGCTTAATGCTTAAAAATTAAATTGCTTAATCTTCCGGAACATTAATTTATGCGATTAATTAAAGTGAGCGACTTATTGAAAAATCAATACATAGCATCATGATTAAGCATGGAAACAACTAATGTTTGAGCTCACAGATAATTTCGATGAACTTAGCAGAAAGGAAATTAATTACAAAATTAATGGGAATGTCTTCCGTTGACTGACCAATAGCAATGCATCAGCCAATGCGTCAAATTAATTGCAAATTTGCCGGATTCTAGGGATTATTTGGAATAGAGTTGCTTCGAGTTGAGTGTGTGACTGTGTACTGACCGTTCAGTTCTACAAAATAGTTATAGCATTACATTTTTCAAAAGTAGGATACGTTTTTATTTAAAAATAATAACGATTTGATGTAAAATTGATTTTGCAAAAATGTTCATAGGTACAAACTATTACTTTTATGTATTTGATTAATTAAATTTATTTATTATTTTTCTTATTTAGTTATCTACTTGAAATTTCATTTTCGTATAAAATACACATAATGTACTCATCAGTATATATAAATAGGAAATCAGTAATCAATTTTTGCCTAGGTTACTATGCAAATACAAAATATCTGCATTATTGTAATAATTATGCACCTGCGGCCACTAATACAATATTCTATTTCGTTCTGGAAATGTATACGTCCAAGGTGAGTTCTACGTACAGGAATGAACCAGATGCTACCCTTACGCTGCCAGGAAAGAGGATAATTAACTTAATTAATTTAATCTCAACTGAATCAATAAAAAAATTTAGTTTAGAGGATTTTATATACGTAAGTGTGTTTGTTTAATATCATCTGAAGGTTGAATGTTATTAATAATATTTTTTTACGATAGTTCTGTATGAATATGTTAAAAGTACTTGCTCAAAATATTCGGTCATTTACGCGCGTTTTTCTTTAATATTTGCGAACGAAGCGAGTCCATTCCAATATCCTATATATTACCACAACCCATCAAAAAATTGACTGTTCATTCGCAAACAATATTTTACTATTGCGAGAAAAGCAAGCAGTGGCGACGCTCACAAATTGGCGAAATAAGCTCCATTAAGCGGTGCTACACACAGCTCACGTCATTCCGGTCGAGATCCCATCAACGGAAAACTTCGTTAAAGAGCTAATCGAATCATCGAAACGTCAAACCGGATTTACGATACCGACGGCAGTGGCGGAACGTTTTTCCGCGACCGCATCGCCATCGGCTCTCATTAACTGTCCAATCGCCGCAAGAACAATTTCGCGCGAGGAAAAACCGCGAAATCAGGGAGAATTCCTTCTCCTCCGCTCTTCCCCCGGCGCGTAAACATGGCGACGGGAACGAGAGAAAAGAGGGTTTAACGATTTCAGAAATGCGAACCGTTCGTTTGCCTTGCCCGCAGAGATGGGGCGGAAAGAAAACGTAATTACGAATAGTTTCGTGGGTTTGCCGGAGAGTTGCTCTTCTTCTTTCTCGCGCCGAACTTGTTCCGTCTTGAGGAGCCGAGGTTAAGGTATCGGATATAGGTGGGTAAGTATCGCGGAATTCTCGCACGGCGAGCTCATCAAACAAATTACGCGATTCAGCGAATACCTTTGAAGCCTTAAGCGGGATTCCCGTGTCGAATTAGTGTGGGGGAATTTTTCATTGGGTTCCCGAGCGTAATTTCGTAAGTTGATTGGAAATTTTTTTGCGCGAAGTTTGCTCTACAGTAACGGAGAATTTTCTTGACTTCTCTTTTATGAACTTTTTGCTGATTCCTTTACAGACTAAATACCTGTAAATTTTTTGTTTTTAGACGCCATTTATTATTATCTTATAAATCACATTAATGAAAATATATATTTTACCGGTATTAGGACGTGAAAAATTTTATTTCATTATACAACGTATCTCTTATTCGAAACATTGAGCACTTATTGTATTTTTAGTTATAATTCGATTGTCAATCGACATATCCGAACTTCAAATAGAATTGTTCACTCTAGAATTCTTTTACAAATTTAAAAATTTCCATTCCAATTAATCCCAAAATCTCATTTGCCAGAGTCAAAACTCAAAATTTTCGTCTCGTCCAGCTTTCATCGTCCGAATGGCGCATATCCAAATGTGCCGCTCGCCGTACACCTGGAATGACATTTGCGCGGCCATTCAACCGACAGGCTTTAGAAAGTTTTTGTTTCGCCACGAGAAATAAGGGCTCGCGCGGTGGCGAAATCAGCGATCGGCAACCGGTCGGCTGGTGGTAGGCTTTCAACAAATTGGCGGGAATCTATCGTGCACCGCTGAACACCTCGATAACCCAATTACGAATTATTGACCAGTGGCCCGAGTGCTCGTGTGTGCGGCTTAGATAAGCCAATGCGCGAGTGCGAGCCGACCATGCAAATCATCCATTTGGTTCGGCTACTTGCTCGCTGCTCCCAAGTCCGATCGACGGTACAGTCCGGCATTGCTTCGTTGGCAAGAATTACCTCGAGATAAGATCCACGGCTCGTTATGAGTGTTTAGCTGTCGCGATTAATTCATTTTTCCGTCTTGGGACTACTTATTAATATTATCGAAAATTAATACTGAAGCGAATTCAACTATTTGCTTGATTAAAGTTAAGTTTGTAGTAATAAAATAGTTATAAAGTGAATTTACAGCCAGCAATTTAATTCACGTTTATCAACAGTCTAAAGACACATTTTGACGTAAAGAATATGTTACATAACCGTAAACCGTAAAAAATAAACGCTCAACGAGCCATCAACATTTCATAGAAAGAGCACCAAAGCAGGTGAATTACAGCTTTCTAGGCCTTAAAAAGAAGGCAGCTCTGTTGAAACTTTCGATCAAACTCTGTCCAAACTTTGATCTTGCTTACCTACGCCAATCCCGGTAAAGCATTGTCGCAGCCCGTCGCGAAGAGTGTACTAGCGCACACTAACATTGATTTTACACTGACGTGTAAAGATAGCTTTGACGCTGACGTGAATACATCGCGCGTAAACAAACGAGAGGAATATTCGAAGATTGATAGCAGAGCAGTCAACATATCGACGATACCGTATGAAATCATACGCGTGCGCGTAAGCTTCTTAAATTTTAGGGGATGTATAAGGCAAATTCATGTGCGCATGGACGTGATGTGATATAGAATTTGTCGATTAAACGAACTTACCTAAGTGAAGTTCAATCGTAATTGTATAAAGAGCCTCTTCCGAAGAGATCACT
>JAWWML010000031.1:218461-252591 GCA_035047165.1 Ormyrus rosae | reverse complement strand
CAGATATGTTTTACGAAAATGAATATTTTCGCGAATCAGGGGGGGTCCGATACTTTTTGAAGACCTTGTATATATATTCTTTAACTGTTTGATTCTTTTGAATGTTCTTTAAAATGTTTTGATAGATTTTTTAGTTGTAATTATCTCATGTATGGCTAAGTATTTTATACAAAGCTTTTTTAATATAATAAAGCATCCAACTTTGGATCGTGAGCACCAGACGACATGGTACAATTTGCAGGTTAAGTTGTGCCGAACATTACATGAATACGAATACAACCGCTCGATTGCAGACGCTTATGATCAAATTTTTATTTACGCTGAGTATCGGCAGGCTGTCAACTTAAGAGCTATGGAGACGACTAACATGTGATGTTGCCAAGTTTCTTTCACCGATTTATAATCAAAATAAATTATATATACAATTTAAAAATCAACAAAAATATTTTATTAGCAAATCAATATGTATAAAAACTCCCTTTTTAATAAGACCCTACTTTTTTACTAGAAAACATATTATTTACAATCCTTCATTTTTTCTTATTTAAAGTTGATATTGCCAATGTTAAAGAATAGGAAACCTCACCCGCCCTTCATCCCCCGAGTGACACGATTGAACCTCCTTAAGGCAGAGTTGATCTACTTATTAGTTTGTAAAATCTTTCAATATGTTGAATAGCCTTTTTTATTATTAAGTTTACAAAAATTAATACTTTTAATGATGTGTGTGCAATACAGTTTCAGGTTTCCAATTAGTATTGATAACAATTGGGGATTATTCAAACAGAAAATCATGAATTTACGTTTATTTAATTTAAAAATATTTTACAATATTCCTTATACAAATTGAGGTGCGTACAATACAGTTTTATTAATTTTATTTAACTTAAAAATATTTTATAATGTATCTTATACAAATAGAATGATTGAAACAAAAAAAAAAAAAAAAAAAACGCAAGTGCGTTTCAGATTAAAAAAAAGGAATTCCGAAATCTGATGCAAAGCGGGTAGAAAGTTTTTTGGGCCGATAAACGATCGTTAAAACTACCCTCAAAAGTAAGAAAGTCAAATAGCTCCTCGCGCCTCCGAGGCGGCTAACCGCAGGGGTCTTTGGCGGGCTGGCTGGTGGAAAAAGTTGCGCTCCGGCGGGTGGGGGAGGCGAAAGGGCCGCTCGCGCAATTAATTTCTTCGGCAACAAAACGTGCCGACAGTTATTGGACAAACGCAGCTTAAGCACCCGGGAGTTTCGAACGGTAAAAAGCGCGCGCTGCACAGCGGCGGCGGCAGCCGAGGTTAAAAATAAAGGCTCGGGCGGGGAATTTCTCGCGGCTAATGTGTCAATTTGTCATTTTCATCCCTTCGGCCCCCCCCCCCTCGCCTCCCCTGTTTCTGTTTTACTCAACCCCTTTTCTCTTAATCTCTTTTTGGCCGCGGGCGTTTCTTTGGTTTCAACCAGTTTCGCTCCATTTCGTCTCTTCCAGCCCGGCTTTTTTACCTCCGTCTACGTCCGACTATTCTTTCAGCTCCCTCCTTCTCTCGCGAACATATTACCATCCATCGTCTATTCCAGCCTTACGCTCCGACGCACTCGGACTATAACTTACTTTTTACGCTCCGCGGAAGCCGAAGATTTGTTTCAATTTACAAGCAAGTGAAGGTAATTCGCGCCGGATAAACGTCCGTCGTTTTCTCGTTTGCTCTCCTTTTGCCGGTGAGCTCGGCTGCCGGTAATGAATGATCCTCAGTTTAGAAGTAGGAGGCGGAGGAATTTTTAAGTCTGCGCGCGGGCAAAGAACCCTCTGGTGATTGATCGACGATCGAAGAGGGAAGGTCGCTGCGCGTGGCGCACTTCCTGATTTTTGCCCCGATCTTGCTCCTTTAATTAATTTCGAATGATGAATCGTGTTGCAACGCCCGGAGTTAAGGATGGACGGCGAAAAAATATAACGTTCTCGTTAGGCGTTCCCGCTTTAGTGCTGCTTCGTTAAAGCGTCAAAGCTCCAAATTAGGGTAGTATCGCTCTAAATTAAAATCCTTTATAAATTAGGCTACATGTTAATCCCATTAGATTGGACCTTTCTAATTTCTTTGCGACCTAAAGCAGCCTTTACTGATTGAAATTTAATTCTGATCGTAAAATTGTTATGCAAAGATTTTTTTTTATTACACCGACGCCAAAGGATAAAAAAAACACTCTTCCTTTCAGTGCGGTTGTAACATTGCGATAAGAAAAATTATGGAAACTAATTTTTTTACTTTTCACGTTGAAAACATATAAAAAAAGCTGGGGGGAAAATCAAGTTGAATCCGTTATCATATTGGAAAGATATTCCGGTGGAAGCAGACTTTTGAAGTCCCTCGCAGTGATTTGGCTTTGCGGGGGTTAACGCCAAAATTGAATCAGATTGATCCCTTTGATGGGAAAATACGATTG
Source organism: Ormyrus rosae (assembly GCA_035047165.1). Lineage (NCBI taxonomy): Eukaryota > Metazoa > Arthropoda > Insecta > Hymenoptera > Ormyridae > Ormyrus > Ormyrus rosae. Next base: position 250,157 of record JAWWML010000031.1, on the reverse strand, counting down.
TGAAAGTTGAGCGCGATAACGTAATCCTGCCGAGTGTTATCGTGACGCAGAAGAAACGCACATCCCCCTGTACTCGAAGATATTTTTCAAACCCCCGAGTGCGTAATCTAACTATTAGAATAAATTTTTTTATTAAAAGCCGACACTTTTCCACACTTTGCGTGCACAACCGTAAAACGAGTATCAAGAGAGGAGTATTTAGCGCGTAAAACGCGGCGCAATACGTTAAAATATTTTGCCTATTTCATTGTCAACTAGACGCTTTGTAAAAAATTGAAAAATCTTTTTTTCACTTGCCTATGGAAAGTGTTCTCCTCTCTTCTATTTTTAGAAATATATAACGAGTGTTTATTCCAAGCCGCGTTTCCATTTTATAAATTTGAATTCCCTAAGCGATGGTCGTCGACCTTAAATCATATCTCGGGTCGGCGAATTCCTTTTTCCCCATTCTCCGCCGACATTCGCGGCTACTTTTCGCAATGAGCATTCTTCAAAGACAACGCGTGAGATTATTCTTTCTCGTCCTTTCGTGCAGCGTGCATCCTTTCAACTCTATCCCCCCGGCCTCTCCGACCTTTCCCCCCCCCCTCTCGCTCTCTCTCTCTTTCTCTCTCCGGGTCTCTTCTCCCCAGAAAGGCAATTTCACGGCGGAGTGCCACGAACAAGTGAATATTCCTTTGCAGAAATGAGTTTCTTCGCACTACGGCAGCCTTTCGCGATTACGTAAATACGGCGCCTCTCTTACCCTCTCGGCGGCGCGAATGCAAACGAGTCCGCTATTTACCGAGCTTTCCCCGCCCCTTGGTAATACCAAAATATTGTTTTATTTCTTACGCCGCCGCGAAAAGTATACTCGAGCCGGCGCGGCATTAAGAGGGGGGAGAGTGGAGCGCCGTTCGCCAGGGCGAGAGGGAGGGCAACAAAATGAGAGGGGGGATATAATAAAAGCAAGCTTCGGTTGTCCCTGCCTCGACGCGGAGCGAATTTAAATTGAAGCAAGCTCTTAAGGATGCATTGGTCGTACGGCCCCTGGACCAAGTCGCTTGCGCATAAAATATTTTTTGAATATGGATGGTATTGTTGTATGAGGAAAGTAGCGCTTCACTTTAATAAGGAAATTCGCTTACCTTGGCTTCAGGGGGGACGATCGCTTCGGAAATTGATGAGGTTCGAATGAGAATTTGGAATACACCGAAGCCAATGCCAGCTTTTAAGAGTAGATTTATTGGTAAGAAGATGTAACGAATTCTGCCCGATGTAAGAAAACAGCTTTCGATACATGAGAAAATAAAAATGAAAATGTTTTCTTCGTTCTATATTTCATTGCTGATATTTTACGTGTAATTAAGCAATTTAATGTATAACATCGGGGCCCGAATTTCTCATTAGGCTGCCCGACAATTAATAATTCTCAGTATTCTGTACGATAACACAAAAGAAGGAATCGCGCACCATTTATCAGTACGTAGCAGCGCTAAATTGCCACATAACGTTAACGCGAGTGAATCGGCTCCACAATCAATTACCGCAACACCTTCGTTCAATAACATTTCCAGCTCTTCTCCAACGAAGCGCCGATACATCTTAAGGTCAAGCGCCTCCTCCCCGCCCCCCGGCAGAGTTCAGCATCTCCTCTTGCCCCCCCTTTCCCTCGGCACTTTGGCCGCGGCGGAAAAAGCGAGTAGTCGCTTTAAGCGAATCTCCCTCTCGGCTTCGCGCAGAAATGAATAGTCAAAGGACTTATTTCGCGAGAGATCCTTTCGAGTTCGCGCTGAAAATTCCACGAGCTTCCAGGACGACAAAATTGAATCGACCCCCGAGGGAAATGTTTCCGGCATTCGCCTCCTCCATCTCTCTCGCTTCGAGGAGTCGTTCGGAGAAACTTGATTACCAAATAAATACACTTCACTTCGGCGCTCGGCTTCTCTCTCTCCTTCTTGCTCCTTCGGGCTGCTCCTACTCCAGACGAGTCGGGGCTTTCGTCCACGGCGCAGCTTTTTGCGAACACGTATCCCTCGAAAAATGTATACATCGGCTCTGCTTTAGTCCGGAGAGCGAGAGAGTGTTTATTCACGGTCCTGACGAGGCTTCTCATAGGAAAACAAGCTGCTCGCTTTGCTTTCCCCTTGAAAACATTTGCGAGCTTCCTCGGCTGGCACTTGTTAGTACACCGAGAAAGATTTATTGTATTTAAATTAAATTTAAATGAATTACAATTTTGCTTTTAAACGTCGTTATTTTTTATAGTACTCGGAGGACAGACTCACATTCTATAAATTTTTATCGTAATTCTTCTATTTTACAATAATAATTTCAGTAAATTTGATTCAAATTAAATCGTAAAAATTGTCTCACTGAGTGCCTATTTGCTGAGACCGATAAGCTACGCAGTCTGTTTTCTAAGCAGCATGTTATTTTAAATAATTACCGCTAAGTGTCATACTTCTTCATCTCGCAAATAACCTAATGTAAACTGTACTTGTACAAGATTACAATTGCAAAATGCGAGCACGTGTGTGACTAATTTAGCAATTAAGTCAATTCTTTTACAGATTATAAGTGTATGTAAAAATAAAGTATTATTAAAACTAGACTTTGTTTTCAAAAATTAAAATAATGATGAAAATGACAAATATGAACAATGGAATGAACAGTGAAGATATCATGAATTTCGAGATTCGAGAATTTCGATCTCAAACTCGAAGGTTCAATTCGATCATATTGCAATGCATTTTAATGTAAGGGATCAGGAAGGATATATTTCGTCATTTGTTAAATAAACTGGTGGCTGATATGCTTTTCTAATCCAAAATTTTGTAAATGTCGAATTGAAAAAAATAATTGATTTAATAAACTACTGTTTTCAATTTTAAATTTAAAGAAAAGGAAAAATAAATATTTTAATTTGTAAAAATTAAATTTTCGAAAATGAATGACAGTAAATAAATTATTTCACGAGTACTATGAATAATAGTAAAATTTACTCTAAATTTTGTAGATGTCTATTGTGGGTTTATCGCTCCACGAATTTCCGGACAAATAAAGTATTTTTTAGTAACGTCTATCTGCGCAAATTCAATATTTGATCTGCATCTTTTTATTCGAAATATCCTTCAACGAAGAACTGGATGTGTTGGTGGGATAAACATGTTGATTTTAAACCTCGATCCAATAATTCCGTAATCAGAATACAAAGTACGCGCGGCTTATTTACAAAATAACTCAAACAGGTGCAGAGCCACCGATGCAAAACCACCGAACAAACGAAGAAAAATCAAGCGTATCGTCGCGCATCACGCTGCTCGTGTCCTTCAAAAACGCGCCCTGTTTGCCCGTTAACTCGGCTGTACGTCGTTCCTTTTCAGGCCATTGGGCTCTAGAATTTCACGACAAAGAGCGCCGGAGTGTCGATGGAGACGGGGGGAGTGCGAGAGAGAATGCAGGAAATCGAGAGATCGTCTCGCGCGAGCGATTTTTTTTTTTTTTTTGCGCCGTGTTTCGCTCTTTAGCCACGGGAGATATCGAGTCCCAGGGGATGCGTTTCCCACGTAAAAAGCCCATTTTAAACGAGACTACTGCGACTACAACGCGCCTGCAACTGACGATCGACAGTCAAGTGGCTTGTTCCATGCACACTTCCGCTCCCCCCCCCCCTCTCTCACGCTCGATTTTACGCGCAAACGTTTGATGCGATCATTTGCCGCTTTGCAGCAGGGGAAGGATCTGGGTGGATTTTTTTAACGGTATTTATTGGCTTTTTCTGCGCAATTTGTGTGAGTAGAGGTGATAATCATAAAAAAATTGAGGGGCATTTGACCTATTTGGTGCTGTTAAATAACTTCGAAGTCAATGGTTTTATGAGCACAGTCGGTATTTTTATGTATTTGTTGATACGAATGCTCCAGCAGTACTTGGGAAGGTAAAATAATTTTTGTTAAAGTATACATTAAATGTTTAACACCTTATATAAATTTTTAATGTAGATCGTAAAAATTTGTAGTGGAAGGTTAAGAAAGTTTAATAGCAAGACCTGGTATGAACAGCAATTAGACTTTATGATACAATTATATGGTTCTTTAAAATACTTTTGAAGATCAGTACTGCTCGCAAGTAAATGCAACATTTATTACTGTTAAAATTCCAATTTAAAAGTCCTTTGAAGTTAACAAATAAAAAGTAATTGTAACAATTTTTCTATAAATATTTTTGACATATTCCTTTCATAAATTTAACTTCATAATGGCAAATATCAATTGTAAAATTTTTCTTTCTTTGTAAAGTGGAGTTTTAAATAATAAAGAAAGCTTTCTTTGAAGTTTTATAAAAATTTCTCGCTTTAAGAAAATGAACCGTCGGCGAAAAGGCGTCCGTTTTCATTAAGAGTTGAAATATACAAAGGAGAATCACTGAGAGTAATGTACAAGAGAAGAAATGGCTACCGAAAATAAGATATCCGACTTCAGATTCCTTTACGCTGCGTGCGCAACTTTAACAATAAGTAACGTAATACTTTCCTTCACTGCATTTATACGTGGAAAATGAAATCTGAAACTTTGAAACAAGTTTTTTGAAAGGAAAACTTTTTTTCTAAATTTCTAGAAGATATTTTTAAAGTTTTCATTTTGAATATTTCACTTACACGTGCGATTCATAAAGGCATTGCAACAATAAAGGAAGCTTTCTAATTTTATCGAATTCCCAGTATTCGTTACAGCGGATGAGAAACATATTGGACTGCTTTAATCCTTTCTTTCACGATGTGTAGCAATAAGTACATCAGATAACCAATTAGTATTCAATTTATTATAATATATCAAAGTAATTTTATTTACAAGGCATACGTGAATTTCATTGTACACTTTCTTCTCTGTATTAACAAAAAATCCATACATACAATTTTTACGCAAAAGCTATCAACACTAGCCTAGCTATTATTAATCCCCGCGCCAAACGTCCTCGTACAATGCAATCAGCCCCGAGAAGGTACTCTCCGCCGCAATAATCGCGAAAACATAATCGAAGCGGCATCGCCGGTTCTTCGAAAACTAGCAGAGTACAGAGCGGAACGAGAGCTCGTAAAAGAAGCGGCGGCGGCGTCGGCGGCGTGCGTGCAGCTCCCCCGGTGTATCGCGTCGCAATAAAGCCCCGCGAGCGCGTTAGCGGAGAAAGGCGCTTGCGCCCGGGCCCGATCGGTATTTACAGCCTCCCCGAGTCGTCCCTCCTACCTCATACATACACATACGTAGGTACTCTCGGGGCGCAATGAAATCGCCGCCCGCCCCCGCCAAGAGTTTTATACGGCGATCGTTATTTATGGCGACTTCTGTCGACGGCCCCGGCTCTTCTTTCTCGCGAGAAATTGATTCAGCGGACTGAGTCTCCGCTCCAGTTTCTTTTTTTTTTTTTTGCTTTTTTTTCCTTTCACCCGGAACTTTGCGTTAAACTCGCCCGGAATGGCTCTCTGTTTTGAGCGCGGCGATTGATCGCCGGAGTACATTTTCGAGGATTCGCATAGAGTGGTTCGGACTAAAATATGCGGTTCCGCCGGCAGTGGTATGGCGTTGTTTTGGAATTTTCGGCTCGTGTTTCTATCGTGAAATGGCAAAAGTTGTCGTGTGGAGTACGTTAAATATTTAGGAGTGGCGTGAAACATGCAAAAGCTGACAGAATTGTGCTCGGGACAGAGTTCGGTAGTCACGCTGTAAAATGCATTCTGAATTCACTCGCATTCATATAAGCTATTGACGTCGCCGCCAAAGTTAGTGCCATAAATTCTTCGATATTATAATTTCCAAAGCTGCTTTTGTTCGTGGAAAAATTTAGTTTATTTGCCATCATTAGAGGACAAGCCATTTAATGCTCTAATTTCATGAACTAATACGAGTAACAGTTTGAAGAGTCATAATATATGAACCGACGAGATAAAGAAACTGAAAACAAAGAAAGGTTATACATTTAAATGCTGATATTAAGTTATTAAATAAACGTTATTTCTTACTTGGGCGAATAATTTCATACTCAAACAGTCGAAGAAACCTAAAAGGGTTACCTTTAAAGGTTTTTGACATTTGCATATCATTATTCTTTTTGCATTGTTCATACGTTTAGATTCGTTGTACCAATTTGAAAAATATATAACCATGCCAAAATTAGTGCACTACAAAAATTTATTTTTTTTTGAAGAAAAATCTGCTAAAAATAATCTACTTGCTATAATTGAACTTACTAATGTTGTCATAGTTTCAGCAGATAGCGAGTACATGAAAACTCTCAATAAAGCCAGTAACAATACTGATGTAAAATGCACATATACCGAAAAGGAAGCGTTATGCTGAAAGAGTTTATTCATTGTTTTAAAATTTAATGTTACTATTAACATTAACGTTGCTCAATGTTCTAAACACTTACTCTGGTAATTTCAAGCCCTGCTACTAATATGTAGGCAGCAACAGAAAAGAACGTACTGAAGATTAATAGACCTGCAACTTGATTTGTTTCTGCAACAAACCTGGTGAATATTCTTAATCAATTTAATATATACATCCTTTCAGTGAAATTAAAAGTAATTAAAAGTATTACCTGTTAATGTTTTGGTGTTTCTGAATGATCATTATCAATTCTAAGTAATTTTGTGCGTTTTCGAATTTTTCTTGTAGTAATTCCAAATTGATTGCAGGAATATATAATAATAATAATATCATAATATCTACAATAATTATATTTAGGAGATGAATCTTAACAGTTATTTGATGTGCATATAAAAATATTCGTGTTATTAAAGAATAATTGTTAGTATAGTAATTCCACGCCGTTGTTGGTAGCTTTGAAGGTCCCAAAGGATTATAAATAATTGAAAACATAACAAAAACAAACACTATACCGAAGTAAATTGACATAGTTAGGAGATACTTTTTTGAATATTTGTGAAACAATAATTTTTCTTTCGCATCGGCACATCTTACAAAGGTTTGGCATAAATTGAGTAACTTCTAAAATAAAAATGTACTATTTAATAAAAAATATTTATGTAGAAATTAAAATTTATATATACGCACATGCAAACGATGTCGATGTATTTTAATAATAAAAAGTCGAACTGCAGATTCGGAAAAAGCAGTTATGTCTAACACAATAGTCAATGATAAATGCAGATCAGAGTAAGTCAGAAAGCAAATGTTAATAGTTCCCAAGATCATTATCAAATAACTTCCAAACCAATAACTCCACAGGAACCAATCCAGGATTATTCTCTTTTTGCTTGCATTTATGTCTAATGGCCAAACAGACATAAGTTTCGCTACAACACTTACAAAATGTAAATTATAAGCTGCATCATATTTGAACTTCATTTTGTTTATTGACGTAAACATACTTTTAATTTCTCAATAACTGAATTAAACTTTTCAATTATGTATCTTCAGTTTTGTTAATCATAGAAACATGCAATCTTAAGAGTTTTTTTGAAAGTCTCCGTTGAAATTAATTTTAATTTGATTAGAAAAGCAAATTTTGTTGATAAAGGCTAAGCATTCAACGAGAAGATGTCTAAAGTGGTGCATAGATCTTAGGTAGGCTTCAATTATTGAATAAGCGAAGAAACAGCAATAATGGTATCTGAAAAAATATTCAATATTCAGTTTTCGAAGATTTTATTTCGTATTACTATAAAACTATTAAATTCAGTTTCAACAAATAATTTTAAATATCTTTTTAGTTGCTATTATGTAACCACTGAAAATATTTAATAGGAATAATGTGGAAAGCACAAACCCACGTGTATTTTTAAGAATAAAGCGCGGAAGTATTTTCAGGAAAGCGTGCTCAAATATAAAGGAGTTGAGATGAATAGAATTACGAGTTTATTAAAATCCTTTCTTTTGAAAGCTAACGATTATCTAGAAAGCCTTTGTTAACTAAGTCCTTATTTAAGCGATAACTTTGAAAAATTCAACAGAATATTTTATGCATTTAAAACGTCGCGAAAAATTCTGCTCGTTATTTATTTACAGACCACAAAGGAGGAATTCGCGAAACATCTAAAATCTCAAAGATTTATGTTGCAACATATGTAATCCAAGCATTCATATTCTAGTAGCAGCACATTTTCTTACGGAACCGCACGGTAGAAACGAATTTTTAAAAAAGCCTTTACCGGACACCGCAAAGCACCAGAGCTCGCACACTGCATACCTTTATATAAGCGCAGCAGCAGTAGTCGAGGTAAAGAAAGCGTCAGCCCGGAGATTCCCGAGTCCGCGACTTACGATCCAGATTGCCGTTCGCTCTCATTTTCCGTGGCCCTTTGTCGCCGTCGCCTCGCGAGATTTCCTGCGCGCAAAGTAGTCGGCAATAACGGCGGGCAGACTTTGAGCGAGTCGAAACACACCTGCCGGCGACGTTTGCCTCTTTTTAATGTCGGGACACCTCTTTTATCGCTCGCTATATAGCCGAGCGCCCAGTTTTACGTCGGCGGTCAAAATCGATCGGAGGGCTCTGATGTAGGCTATCAACATTTTCTGGGGAACTTCCGATGAGCGGTAATAATAATTTTTTATAATGAAGATGGGTTATTGGGTAATGGATTAATATTCGGATTCCCTTGAAGAAGTAATATGAATAGCTATTTTAGACTGTAGATATTAAACACTGAATGCTTAAAGCTAAATGTGGTATTTATTGTGCCCCTTAAGAAGTCGTCATGAGTTAATTACTGTAGGTTTCGTATGGGCAGTTTGTACATCTGTAATTACGGTAGTTATATTAATAAATTATTATTATTTTCTGTGAAACTCGTAATCCCTCACGTGTGCGGCAATGAGTCATTCCCGCACGGTTTTTTACAGCTATTTTACTTTTTTTATTTTTTTACTTTTTTTTTACTTTTTTCACTTTTTAAAAATAAATTTTAACAAAAATTATTAAAAGCTAAACTCAATGGAACATAAAAATATAATTTTATATAAATAAAAATAAATAAGAATAGCCTCCTTCCCGCACTTGTTGTACAATATACTATTATTTCATGAAAAAGTATTAAACGTGCAGTAATTATTGAAGGGAACACTGTAACTTGAAATTGTGTAATAGAAGTAGGTAATTTCGTTAGGCATTCAAATTTCAAATGATCCAACTGCACTTCATTTTAATCTCGAAAATGTCTTTAATATTTTGCTCGATTCATAAACATTAAATCGAATTATTTTTATTTATTACTTGCTTCTGATTTTTCTCATTTGTAGAATTGTGTAATAAAATACGTTAAACAATTTGAAGTTTTTCTCCCCTCGGACCATTACGGCAGCTCCGATACTTATGAAGAATGCATGAAGTAGTTAGATGCAGTGTTACGTTGGGAAGTGGAAGCACGTTCGCTGATAAATCAAGGAAAGTGTGATTCGACTTTGCTCAAGTATTATTTGTGTTTCAAAAATTATAACAAAGTGTAGTTGCTCTCATTTTCGAGAAGTTTATTTCTTTAGTGTTTCATTGCTGCTCATGAAAATATCTGGAAATAAGGGCAAAAGCATTCTTAAGAACTATTATTAAAGTATTTTATTATTTATAAACTAGTTTTTAAATATAGAATTTTAATAACAAAAATGTATTTACTATATTTTATATAAATGTAAAAGACAATAACTTACGCTTATGAAAAAATTTGTTAGTTAAAAACGTATATTATTTAAATTAAATTAAAACCAGCCTTTATACATTTATTTAATCTTTGAAAATTGTATTAACAGATAAATAAAGAAAAGCAAGCAAAATACGTTGATTACTCAGAAAAATTATTCACTGAAACTAACAGTTAGTTAATAATGCAAAGTCGCTTCTATTATCCGCCTTAAAATCCGATCATCCCCTTTACTCCATTCTTTCAGGAAATTAGAGTTATGCGCGCTTAATCAGAGCATAACTAATCCCAGCTCGAAATCTACCGAATCCGAACATACCGGCCGATTTTAACGTGCGTATGTACGCGTTCACGCATTAAAAACGGCAAAGTGAGGATGGATGTACATAGGAGTGGAGGCTAGAAGCAGGCGCGGATTCAAAGCGAGTGATATGGAAAAAAAAAAGCAGACGCGTGTGCCGGAATAAAAGTAGAGAAAATACGCGGTCCGAAAAAATGTGGGCTTGAATAAAAATACGTGCAAATGCAGCATCACATCAACCGGGAGCGCACTGTTTTAAGCTAAATGAAAAGATGTGGAAATAATAGGATTTCTCGTGCTCGCTAATAAACGGAATAAAGGGACGCTGGATTTGTCAGCGTGTTTTTGTTTAAGAGTTGTTTAAGAGTTTACATCGGGAAAAAATCATCTTTCTGACTCTGAATTTTAATGACATAGTCGCAAAAATTTTACTTAATAAAGATTTTCAAAAATTTATAATTCTTTCCTGTTATTACGAACCTAATAACATATTGCACTCGGGAATCGTCCAGAAAGGGTCTTTTTTAACCCTTTGAGGCCTAGCGGTTTTGATAGAAACCCCTTTTGCATTCAAACGTTCATAACTTTGTCAAAAAACAATATATTTTTGATTTCTAAACGCCAACGACCCACAAATTTATACTACTTTGTAAAAAAAAATTATAGTATAATACAATTTTGTAGTTATAACAATACAAACAAATGAATGCTTCTGGTAAGAATTGCAAAAAATTGCAAATTATCAAATTACGCGTAGCTATAGGCTCATAAAAATGATCACTAGGAGGTTTTCGGGGTCGCTGATTACGAATCCAATGTCAGATTTTCAAAATTTTCGAAATTCAAAATGGCGGACGTGACGAAAATGGCGTTACTTTAAAAAATTCAGGCCTTAAAGGGTTAATGGCGGAGAAAACGTTTGGTCGCGCTGCAACAGAGGCACAATACGTCGCGCACGTTTACGTCGATACAGCCGCCCTTCATACCCCGGCCGTCTGTGTATAACACCGGGGGGACGTACGTTCCTTCTTCTCTCCTTTCCCGCATTCGAGCCGCTGATACAGAAGGGCTCGCGTGTCTGACAAATATCGCCGATATCGAGGGGGGAGGCGCGAAACCGTGCGTGACATAAAGAAGATTCGTGAGCTGCCTTCCCGAGCGGCTAAACTCCGCCGACATGGGAATTCCTCCGCCGGGGAGATAATGTAAGGAGAAGAATAAAGCTGAAACGTTCGCGAATCGATTCGGCTGATTGTTGCTGATCAGTTTGAGTGTAAATAATATGAGAGGGAGCTGCCGATGATAAATGAAGATACGCTTTGCTAAGCAGACAGATTTAGGGTTGTAATTAATACTCGGGGTAAATAATGCGCTCTGCTGCCGGTGTTATTGCCGATAAGGAACTGCAGTTAATAAAAACTGCTGAGACTGCTATAATAGTGATAGCCGGCTAGATTGGTGTTTACCACGGAGGCGGAATAATGAGGTTGCTGGTTGTGGAAATGAAAATCAACGGCAAATAAATAATTATAAATAACGCGAGAAAACTGCTCTTTCATATAAAAACAAAAGAAATATCAACAAACTCAAGAGCTTATCGCCTTCGCGCCTTACTAATTTTCCTAAAATGAATAGACTGTACCCACAGTTTGCAGCGCCGATAACCGCGTCTCTCCGAGTATACGGTATATATATATACGCAATAAACCCGGCATCGTTACTGCTTCGACTGGCGCGTACCGTCTCAATGAAAGGCGAGACTGGGAGGGGAACTAAGGGAGTCTACCGGCGCTTACACGCTCGTTCTCACCGTCCGTACAATCCTCTCCCCGCTGTTCCAGCTGCAATAGAGGTCGGAAGGATACGCAGTCGAGGACAACGGAGGCCGATACGTATAAACTTTATTTATTCGCAAGGCCGCGCGAATTCTCCTTTGCCGGCAGGCTGCCGTATCATTGCGGCCTCCCGAATCGATAAGTCGCTCTCGGTCATCTATGGGCGCGATGATCCGGACGCGCGATTATCGTAGGTCTCTCTCTCTCTCTCTCACTCTGTCCTTGATGAACAGCCGCGCGGCTCGATGACTGTGACATGCGATTATCGTCTGTCTTTTGAGGCTGTCCCTCTGCGCCGAGATGCTCGAGGTGCGATTATTATTGTGCCCTGTCTGCACTGTGCGCGATCATGTTTATCGATGCCAAGCGATAAAGGGCTACTCTGTGATGGACGAACCATGATTCTTCATGAAGCGGTACCGGTGCTCGAAGAGATAATTCGTGCCGTTCGCTCGATGGCTTCAGGAGACTGGGGGGGCGAAATGAATTTTTTGAAGGAGAGAAACGAAATTTATGGTTTTTGTTGGTGAAACTAACAGTTGTTAAACGTTGTAAAAGCTTTTAAAGGGATTACATTATTGAATATGTATTTTTCATCTCCTTATCATCATAATCTTATTCTTTTTTTTTACAAAAACGTCATATAAACGATAATGAACGTAAAGTTACAAAATTCAAAATCATTCATTATTTGATTTTAACGCAAGATTTGAATGTCTAAATAGACTATTATTAAATCTTTATAAATTGGTTTGTTTTTAAAACCGAATTTATAATAAAATTTGAAAATTGAAATTAAATAATATTAATACAAGGATGATATATTAGAAAAATTAATTACCGAAGAAAAGAAATTGCTTCAAGGAGTTCATTAATCGAAATCTACTTGAAAAGCTACTTTGTGCTTGCGGATCGGATTACTAGGGTATTCCGCTTCTTTAATGAAAGTAGGCAGTTTTACTTTCGCGAGATCGATTTTATTGTTTGTACAAAGACAAGAATTTATTGTAGAAATACAGGATAATTTTAAATTATTTTGATTTATAATGGTATTTAATTTAATAATGTACGCTGTTTGAGAATTTAATTACAAAATAAATAATTTCAGAAAAACGTGTAATTAAGGTTTTTAGAAACGTACAAACGAGTAAATGATACTATAAAAGTATCGATTCAATTTTCCATATCAACATAATTATTATTTAAAGACTGCAATATATAATTATAATTTAGTAACTTTTAGCTCTTGAAAACAGTTTCATACATCTTAAAATAAAGGGAGCTATCCACTTACAGAATACCTCTTAACAGCTAAAAAAAGTTTCTATTCAAAGCTTATTATTAAACAATAGAGAACGTACCGGTATCAGATTACAAAAGCAAGACCTTCGGATTCTTGTTACAGCGCGAGAGCGTACTTTTACTTAATTTAGAAATAATGAGAGCGTTGTCATGCGGCCACCGGCTGAAGTTGTGTAAGTATCTTTTAATAAACTGCTAAAGCATTTGTCTTGATCTCCTCGAGTAAGTGATGTCGACTTTTATGATGCGATGAAAAGAGCGAAAGAGGAGCCCCTGCTTTTATGGCGTACGTCTTTCTCTTTCCTTTTCTTCTCTTCTTTCGTTAAAGAGTAATCTCCTTAGATTACTATTTAAATCGAGCCCTTCAGCGAAGTGTCTTCTCTCTCTCTTTCTTGCTTTTTTTCTGATTTTATTTTCGAGATCTCAAATTACTGTAAGTGCAGGACGTTTTAAAAGTTACAAGGTGGATATACGAGTAGCCAAATCAGGTTTTACGCCCTCGTAAAAAGTTAAATCGGACGAAATTTTCCTTTTACACCGTCCGCGCTAAAAATGCTTACTCGTAAATAAAACATTCATATTTTCAGGATGAAACTTTTGTTTTTTCAACTTTGCGGCGGGGAACGAGAACAATTTTTCTGATTTACTAAAGTTTAAATAAGTTTCTTTCAAACTTAATTGAATGCAACGTTTTGTGTACAATGGTAATCTTTTAGAATAGCCAAGAATTACTCTTTCCTTGTTTAGCAAAGTATTGTCAGTTATTTATTACCCAACAGTAAGTTTATGCGCGAAAGAAGGAATTAATTTTTTGCAAGCAATATTCTGCCGGAGTTTCCGAATTTTTTTTCTGGGTAAGTTTCTTCGCTTCTTGCAAAAAATGTCGTTGGCTCCGATGCAAAACCGCGAATCTTTTGGCCAAACAAGAAAATCAAGCTGTAGGAATTCGCGGAAAACTTTCTTAGTACAATAGCGGGCCAACGTTCCTACAAAGTTTCCAAGCGCTATGAGAAATATCGCCGCAGAAAACAAACCGGAACTATCGCAACTGTGCATCAACTGAGGAAATCCACTTTATTTGTTAAAGAATATTGCCTTTGAATTATTGCGCCCGACAGTTTTATGTGATTCTTGATTTTAAATTAAAAATAATGGGAGCACATTCTAAAGAATTCTGTAAATTATTTATGGATCTTCTTTTCTGTTTATTTTCACGCTAAAATTGAGTAAATCGATGTTATGACAATTTTTAATCACTTTATTTCATAAATATATTATTCGACAGACATCATATTTGTTCTAATTGACGGATTGATTAACCGTGAGATTATATCATTAAATAATAAATTTTTCACCAGCAGGAGTTTATCTCACAAAGATCACAAGAGAGACGTTCCTTTCGCAAGACGTAGCGACCTCAAGCTACATTAGTTCTTATCATTTTTTAAATGTGCCTTAAACTTGAATACATAACGTTTATCAAGCCGAATGGCGGTGCAAGTATGAATCAGATCTATTTTTCGCCTTATAAAGATCCTTACGTACAACCTCCAGTGCCTCCGTATAAAGTCTCGTTCAAAGCCCAGCCTTGGGGCGCGCATACATCAGACCCCCAGAAAACGCGCAAAGTAGGAGCTTGTTTTGCGGGGCTCGAGGTTTATTTTTGTATCGCGCACGTCGCGGCTAAACTTCATTTATGGGGAATTTCGTTAAAAGGATTTCCCTCCGCTTCTCCTTGGGCTTCAAGCGTATGCATGAAAAATATGAAAGCAGCAGAGCGTCGAGACGCCGCGCCCCGCGAATGTGTTTCCTCCGGACCACTTAATGCTAAGCACTTCGTGTCTTTCATGCAAATTGCACGTACACAATTCTCGTTGTTTGTCAACGCCGTCCTACAGCAGCTTCAGAGCCCCCGGAATCGTAAATACTTGTTTAATCTAACCGTGTTTTTTTTTATGTTATGCGCCCGCGGGAGTTTTTAATATAAAAAAAAAGGGAAGCGCGTTTCGAAAGTTTATACGTATTGCGAACGGCTGAATTTTAATGGTCTTTTTTGAATTTTTGCGCAGGTAGTTCGCAGAAAATATAATAGTGTTGCGCGGGCAGTTGGTATTTTATCGAAGTTTTATTCAATTTCGCAATTTTTTACATATTTCCAAGAAAGACGTAATAATATTGTTCGTTCAAATCTAAGGAATGTCAAACATAATTTGATGAATTTAATGTAGAAATTTTTAAAAATTCTATGATATTTCAAAGAGCATTAATCTGTAAAATTTCCTTGAAAAAAGTGTAATTTGTACTAAAGAAGAAACAAATCGCAAACCAAACACATCGTATTTTAACAGTTGGTTTTTCAATTCCGTGACTCTCGATGAAAAAAAAAAAATTTGTACAAAAGTTAAACCTCCGTCAGAATTTCAAAGCCTCTCAATACTCTTTCGCTCTGCAAAGGCTTTCATCCATCAGTGCATAGGCAAGAATTTTCGAACACATGACAGGGGTCGCAGTCAGCCGTGAAACGGCTCCCAAAGGATCGTTGTTTGCCCCGTCAATCGACAAACAGCGGCGCCGCGCGACTGCAAATCAAACGACCTTAATTACCCCTTCTTCCCGCTTTCCGTCTGGCTCAAAAGTGGCTCTCGCGGGCAGTCAGACAATTGCGAGGAGCGTCGTCGTTTCAAAGATAGCGACTACGCCGACCCAATTTGCCAGACGCGGCGCTTCCGCTAATGAACGCATTTACTTGGTGATTTGAATCCTTGGGCAATACTGGGGAGATGCCTTGGACGTCAAAGACGCGCTGCTCGATCTTCAGCTTTTGGATCGGACGGCCGGGGAATTGTTCGCCGATTTCGCGAGAATCGGGATTCCTTTGAGGGGGTGCGTTTGTATTTTTTCTTTTTACATAATTATATAAATTTAACGTATTTAAAGTTATAATGTAAATTTTTAAACATCGAACTGTTGTAAATATCAATATTTCAAAAAATTTTAGCAAGAAATCAGCAGTTAGCAGGACACCAGTAATTATGAAATAAAAAGGATACAAAGTTAGTATTTTTGTGTCAAACAGTTGAAAAACGTAATTTATTAAAATTTATAACGTGACACGTAACATATTTTATGGAGTATCATCCATTTTCGAGCATTAATTATAAGTAGTACAATTAGGGGTAATTGTATTTGTGTAACGAATTACAATCGATATTGATTGTAATTACATTAGCTTATCGCTAATATACATTCAACGATACGCACTAGAATTAGAGATTGATTTGAATTTGAATATTTATCCGTACTTTGAACACCTATTATTTCGAATCCATAAAACGAAATATCCTTTTCACGACGAAACTGAATCTCTCTCTCTAACCCCACGGACCGCATGAATAAAACACAAGCGAAACAAATACTTCAGCGATGAACTTCTGCAAAGACATAAAACATTCTCATAGATTCCTCATCGAACGCGCTCGAATGCACGCCTCGAGCCACGTACTCCAAGGGAGCAGCCGCAAAATAAAACTAGCCGATCGAATTAATATTTCAGCAGCTGGCGCAGAGATAGCGCAATAACAAATATACCGGGGGCGGGAACTCGGTCCAGGAACGAGCGGCATTTCGGCATCGCGCGCCGCGGGAATAAGTAATGCCCGCCGGGTCCTTTCAATTATTGACGAAGGTGTTCGTCCGTGGCGGCACACACCGGTATTTCGCTTGCCAAGCTCGACGGCCAATTAGCGTGTGCGCCGCGCGGTGACCGCTGGCCGAGGATTTTCCCGTGCGGCCCAGTTTTCTTAACTGCGCGCCTGCTGACTCGAGGGGAATTTCGAGCTTTCCGCGGCTCTTACTTGTTGAAATATAGACGACCCAGTTTTCTTTGCTGGTCTTCGCGAGGAAGGCGCCGAGAGTTTTCAGAGGATTGGCAGGAGTGCAAAATTCTTGCCGCGGCGAGTTCGAGCGACTTTCGATGACTTCGGCGTTTTTTGAGTTTTCTCTCTTGTTCCGAGTGAAAAAGTTAGTTTTGGATGGGACGAATTACCGAGGATGTTGTTAATGAAGAACGTTCTTTGACGTAAAAGGAACTATTAACTAGACGTGACTGCGTACAAAGGTAAACTTCGTACAAAGCCAGGTGACACAAGATTTTCCCCAAGTTCGTTCGAGAGCTTCCTTTGTGGATTTTCGCATCTGATTTTACTACGGAATGCGCAAATATTTATAATCGTAATTTAAATTACTCGCAATAAATTGAAGCCGCGAAACATTAGTTTTTCATATAAATCTCTAAACGGTACACCCCGTAAACCCAGGTAAAATTACCAAAGAGTTATATAAGCACGCGCGCGAATTCCCCGGGCAAAATATCTTGATTAAGCGGAGGTAGAAGACCGCTTAAAGCTCAGTAGTATAACCATAAGCGCGCGGCAGGCGTTCGCGGAATACCAACACGCCCGCGATACGCCGCGTTACGCGGCCATAAATAAGGAGGAATTAATTACGCGGAAACGCCTTTCAAAGTCGCCTGCGGAGCGACTGCAGTGCCGCCGAGTGCCGTTAAATCCACGCGTCATTTAAATTAATAACCCAAACGTCGACCCCCCGGGCAGGAAGTGGCGCGAGCTTGGGAAAAGGGGCCTACGAAAGATCGGACCGCTTATTTGGCTATTTAGCGGTCGCGTGTTTGCCCTCTTAACCCCCTTATCCCTCCGCCGCTTCCACCGGCAGGAACTGCCGGGAGTTACTCGCCGCTCTTTGCTATTATGTAAATTTAAAATACTGGCTCTGCCTGCCGCTCCAGCTTTTTAACCGACTTACATCCGCTGTCCCGACCGTTCCTTAACACACTTATAAAATTAAGCCGCCCGTCGAATTCTTTCCTTTTTACCCCCCGGTGCTCCGACGGCGGCGGCACGTTTTTCCGAAGCGCTGGAATTACACTCGAAATGGGGGGAAGATGGGGTTCGGGCACCGTTTGATCTCGGGAAGGGAGAGACTCCGGGATAAAACCGCGTGGCCCGGAACAGGAGAAATGAGGGCGTATGGCGGGGAGTAAAAAAATAAGAAATCGCCAGTCGTAAAGGATTAGCGCACTTGAGGATTCCGTGCACTCTTTTTACTGCCCCGTAAATGTGGTTAAGAATATTGAAATTGATAGTTTTATGCTCTCGGCGCGAGAGGGCTGAAAAAATTGGAGCTTCAATTTCTTATTTAACTATTTAGTTATTTAATTATTTTCATTGGTTTAATTATAATTTTCTCCCGTCCGAGGAAGCTTCTTTATATTTGTCGCGCAGATCTCGAATTTAATTACCTAACAAAAGAGTTAACTGACGAAAAAAGGAAAATATCCGATTTCAAGCTCGTCTCGACAACAGTAAAACCTGGAGTGGAGAGCGACAGAAAGAGTAAGCAAAAAAGAAGGAAGATATAAAGAAGGAAAACGTAAGATACAATAATAGAGCTAAAGAGGAGTAAAGACAAAGAGCGAGATTAAAAGGCTTGAGATCTGAAGTAGAAAAAGAAGGAGGGAAGGTAGGGCGAGAGAGGGAGAGCGAGGGGGAGGGGGAAGAAATCACGAAAAGTCCCGTCCTTCTCCACCTCCTCGACGCTTATTCTCCTCATTACCGCGCACTAAAGAAGTTAATCGCGCTATGGACTATGGCCCGAGAGTCTTTAATTATGCTCACTAACTTTGCATTTTTAACGACTTTTACGGCGAGCGTCCTTCGTACTCGCTTTCTCACTCTCTTTCCCTTTCAACGACTCGGGCGCTGCTTTCTCTCTTTTTTTCTCCCTTCCTTCCGCTTCTCGGCTCTCTCCCTCTGTGCAGTTTTAAGTATCGGAAAGAGGGAGAGGCCACGGAATTTCGTTGCGATACGTGCGGGAGGTGGAGCGTATTCTTAAGTGGGAATCTTGATTGAATTCGTTTGTAGCACGACGATTAAATAACTTGATTCTCTAAGCGATTGCATTAAGATTAACTAGCCGGAGATCTGAGTGATTTAGCTGCTAATGAAAGTATCGTGCTTTTAGTTAACCCGGTTAGATTTTCAATGGACTGTCGTCGCACCGACGGAAGGGACGGCTGAATTTATTTGCATTGCGGAGTTTATTCAGCTTTTGGAATACTTTCGAAGAGTATTTTGAAGTATTTCAAGTGGAAGTGAGTGCCGAGATTTAATTTTGAGAATTCTTTAACGTAAAAGTTTAAGTACTTTACAAAGAAATACATTCTTTATTGCGAGCTAATTGCCGACGAATAGCGGGATAAACTTCGTAACTATATACGACATGAGATTTATCTTTAAAGTTTTGAAGTGTTTTGAAGATTTTGTCATACTAGAACTGCTTCATTCTTCATTCGTGTAATCGAATTAATAATTTTAATATTAGTTCCGTTTAATATAGAATAAATATTGCTTATCTTCTAATGTGTGTTTAAATTAATATTAGTAATTTCTATTTATTAGCTTAGAATATTGATCACTATAAGCAATCTAGTTATTGATTAAATTCTTCAGTACGTTACACAATGCAGTATGATTGACAAGATGATTAACTTTAAAATAATTAAACTTGCAGCGTAGATTAAATTTCGAATCCACGTCAAAGTTGATGAATAAGTTTCTCTATATTTTCGCGCACCGTCGACGTCTACTAGTTTTGAGTACAAAATATCTCGTTAAATATTGGAAAAAGTATCCATTCATTCAACGCGATTCACAGAAATCCAATGAGTCCTTAAGAAGTCAATCCTCGGCAAGCGGACGGCACATACGCCGGTTGAATCCTCATCGAGCACCTGAAACGTCGCCGGCGTGCGGTTAGTATCGCGAACACGCTCACGCACAGCCGGACTTCGGAGGGGGTCCGTGCACTGATACTGGCAGCGACGGGACGGGACGCTGGCAGCCGGGCATCGCTCTTGTGCACACGTTTACCGATCGTATACACGTCTGCGCCCGCCGCCGTCCGCTGCATCTGTCTCTCGATGCCTCTATTGCTCTCTCTCTCTCTCTCTCTCTCTGTGCTTTTCTCCTGCCTACGTGGAAAGTGTCGAAGAAACTTTATTAGGGGAAAGGAGAAGGATTTTTTGGAAGTCTTTGTGGAGGAGACGTTGGGCATTCGTGATGCACATAAATGTTTTTCTTTTATCGTGCGTTGGTAAAATTATAGATTATACTTACAAGGAAGTTACATCAGAGTTAAGAGGGAAGAAGTTACTTAAGAAGTTAACTTTAGTGTACAATTATAGTGTTTAGAATATATTTTTTAAGTAATTGCGATACTTACAGTTTGTATTAACTGACAAAAAGGTCAATAATTGCATATAAATCGATGAATATATTTTGCTTTAAATCAGACTTCTTAGAATAAAAAAAGAAAAATCCAAAAAAAAAAAAAAAAAACGAAAGAAATTAAAGTCCATTTATTTTTCCCCGGTCCTAATACGCGAAAATTGCACACGTGCGGCGAGCGTATTTCGTTTGACAGTGATGAATTTTCGAATTTATCAAATCTGCCCAACAAAATGAGAAATTTGGCAGCCGGGTGCTATTCGGTCCTAATTTGTTTAACAAATAAATTTTCTCCCATCGATCGGCATAATTTGCTCGCGTAGAAAAGGCAAGCCGATGCATCAGCTGTCCAAATGCGTTATTTCGCGCGGCGATTATTCCGGCTGTTAGTGTATCGATTACTTTTGCGGTAAATGTTTGCGCGGAAGTTTTGTTGATCGCGATTGAGTGAATATTTGCACCTTCAAGCTTTTTATTTATCGCCCGCGGTGTATTAGTGTCCCCTGCATTCGCTCACTGCATTTTAAACAATGATTCTTTTTAATTTTAGTAATATTCAAATTCGTACGCTCGCTTTGATTATCAGTTTACGCGCTTGAAGCTTCTAAAAATGTACTTTTAACGGAATTACGTAGATCGAGTTGGTCGTCAAATTTTATCAACCGTTGTTACGTGACAACAAGAATTCTTTAGTGAAGGAATGCGCGCGCAACGGTTTAATGTCATTTGAATGTAATTTGAGCTTGATGTAAATTAAACACAATAAAGTATGTATTATAAAAGACTTTTTAAATAAAAATGATGTGTCTGGGAAGTGAAATAACTTGTATTTTACAAATGCAGATGAAAATTTAAATGAAAACTGGAGAAGCTTTGAACGGCGAAAGAAATAAAACGGATGATCGTTTTCAAAAAACGCTTACACTCGAGCTCTTTAATTTTCGAATCAACCCGACGCAATGCGCCTTGAGTTGAGATTTACACGCTAATGGAAGTTAACCCGTCAAGACAACTCAGATGAAAATTATAATTTTACCAAGGAGCGAGTCGTCTTGGCCTCGCAGAAATATGCGCGCTAGACTGTAAACGCAAAAGAAAAGTACTGGATGGGAAAATTAATCCAATTTGCTGGGTTTGTTAAAATTAAAGAGCTAAAATAAGTAAAGCACATTAAATCATAAAAAATTATTTCTAGAGATAACGAATATTTTATTTTTCTGATTTTGAAGATTAATTGTACTTAAGTTTAGCCTTTTAGAAATCGTTTTCATCGAGTAAGAAGAAACGTCAGTTGGTGAACCTATAATTTTTGTTTAAATGCGACATTGTTTAACCTGATTATTCACACGAAGAAAATTCTATAAGGTTAACTATACATCCCCGACGACAGAGTATTTCCTTTTTCGCATTACTAATTTTCCGCCGCTGCTGATTAAAGCGCAGATAATTAATCAGAGACAGAAATCAAGAGGAACGGCGTGCAAGGGAGCTCGAAAGTGAGCAGCAAGAAGTGGGTTTACTCTCTCTCTCTCTCTCTGCCTCGCGCTCTGCAAGTAAGGGGAATGATGCCCCGGGGTGCCGACAGGGCCCCGGTAGGATACTTCCGCAGGGGGGCTTGGCGCCCGGATATAAATGCATTAATACGATCCGAAAGGAAAGTAATTCGGCCCCGGGAAACCGTGAAATATTCCCGATGCTCGCAGAGAGTCGCGAGGCTGCGCGGCGACTGTTTGTTTTGCGCCGCGAGTACCTACGCGCTCGATTTTCACCGAGAAATTAAATAATGGCTGTTAGTCGAGGCTCTCTCTCCGCGGAATCGGAGCCTCCCGGCTGGCTAACAGCTGCTGCTTCCGAGTGTAATGGGAATTCATAGCGTGAGGGAGATGTAATACTTTGATTTATTAAGGCGAGCCGTTCGGGGTCTTGATTTCTGCGGAGACTCGGGGGGATGAACGCTGCGATTTCTCGGTTGGGCTCGGGGTGCACTTTGTAATTGAAAGATTAATTAGAATTATGTAGTGTCGTTTTAATTCGAGGCTTTTACAATCGGTGAAAAGTGAACGATTCGTTCTTTAAAGAGAAAAGGGATGCTTACATTGATAATAGTATAGGTAAATGGAATTGGACGCTGGTTTGTAAATAATTCTTTGAATGTTTTCCACGTACAAATAGTTGATGTTTTCATTCGAATGTAACAAATAAACAAAACAAGCGAAATAGTTGTAACATTTTTTTCGTTGCAATAAAATACTTCTGTCGTGTCTGACTGTATTTGTCACGAATCTACTGATGAAAAAAAAGCCCTTTTTTATTTAGGAAACAAAAATGTATCACTGCGATTTTTATCGCAAATGAAATAAATGTTGCCTTTCTACAAAGTATAATAAAAGATTGTCCCGAATATCATTTTTCATCGATCCTGAAATCCTCGTGCGCGCGAAAAGCCAAATCCGGCAAATAGAATAGTAAAATAGAGTCACGTCAGGGGCCAAATTGACTAGTGCGCACGGATAAGGACGCGCGAATTCGAAGGCAGTTTGTTTTGAATAGATCTCATCATCCGCTCGCGAGATCCGATGTCGGGGAGTTTAGGCCATCGTAAAATTATTGTGCCCCGTCGGTGCGTCGCTGCAGCGGCGGCGGCGGCGGCGGCGGCGTCGGCGGCAGTGCAGCATTGTAGCCTCTATATCGGCTCTAATTTTGGCGTCGGCGCGGATCCGCCCCGGTAACTCATTCACAATTACGCGATCGCCGAATCGAATATGAATTAATTGCACGCGGTTTGGCAAGAAATTAATTAATCCTCTAGAAACTGCGCCAATCGGATGCGCGTCCCTTCCTTTTGCGTTATACGCCCGCGGAATTCGGATGTTTGCGCTCAGTCCCGGAAACTTCGCGCGCCGCGCATTGGCAATTATTGAATATCGGATTAAAGGGTCGCCTCGCATCCCCCGTGGCCGGTGCGCGCGCGGAACTCAACGGCAAAAACTCTTATTATGTGTGCTTACCTGGAGATCTATGCATTTTGTTGGGTAGGATTATATCGACCGAGTTCCGTTTTAGTTGCGGATACCGCTGCGGCGGAAGCTCTCGAAGCGTTCGAATCACTCGTCGGGATTAATAGATTATTAAAATTATGCGGAAACTGCTTCCTTTATTCGAGACTGAGAAAATGTTTACGCCGAGCTTTTTAGATCCGGATTATCACTTTTTTTTCACTTCTCGGTATTCCAATATTACGAAAGCCTGCTTGTACTTCCTTTACTCTCAGCCTCTTCTGCAGCCCGGAAGTTATCACATTCACGTTTCATATAAAAATGATATATTTTTCATTTTGTGTTTACGTGCGCTCTTCTTTTGAAAGTATGCTTCAGTCGCATGACGCTATTAAAAGCGATGTAAATATTGTTATTAAAAAACGTTATGAAAAATACTTTTCAAATTTTTAGAAGCTCTGTCTTTCAACTTCAACGCTCGTCTCGCTTCAATACCTTCTTCTAAAAAGAAAAGCAGAAGAAAAGCTCAAAATGAAATCCAAATAAAAGAGAGAGAGAGAGAGAGAGAGATCGTCAATCAAGTCTAACGATAATCAGCGGTCGGCGGACGAGAGACGCGGAAAGAGAGAGACGTCGTGCGCGACGAAATTCGTTCGTAACTCGTCGGAACGAGCGTCGTCGCTAATGCCGCGGGGGCTGCTGCTGCGGACTGCCGCAGAGAGAAAGACCAGGGAAGAGAGAGAGAGAGAGAGAGAGAGACTCGGTACAGCAGATTAAAGTAATTAAGTCCAGGGAGTCGCGTGCGCTCCGAATCGGATGCGCGACGCGCACGCCTCATTTCCTCCTCGGGGGATCGCAAGCAAGGAGGTGGAGAAGCAATGACCGCTATTATTCAGGCCCGCGGGCGCGCCGACTATACGTATACCTGAGCCGATGTTTTCCGAGGAGGCAAACCGACGCTCCCGACCCTGCCGAAGAACCGGACCGGCACGTGATGCTGATTTCAATGCGGCCCGGGCTATTGAGTGATTCAAATATTTAGGATGTTGCGCAATTTTGAGGATAAACTGCGTAATGTTTAATAATAATAATATTTAATAAGTTCATTGTATTTTTAGTGACGACTCGAAAAAAAAAGATTAGCGTAATCATCAGTAGCCCAATAATTGGAAGAGCATCCGTCGTGAAAATGGAAGGTTCAATACCTAGCCGAGTAAAACCACGTGCTTCTTTTATTCGAGTCTCTCTAATCTCCAATCGATTAATTACGTAAGACAGTTAATTTCAGTTTTACTACAGTAGAAGATTTTCGCTTGTGCAAAATGTACATGGGTTCTTCCGATTTTATCTCTTGCACTCTTACAAAATGTTTGCAAATTCTGAAATTCCATGACTTTCCACGTCGCAGAATGGACAACACAACAATTTAGGTTATTAAAGAATAGAAAAGATAAAGGAAATGTGACGGAACGTCAAACGAAAACACTGACAGGATATAGAAAACATGTAGAAGCGGAGTTAGCAGAAGGAAGCAAGAGATGAGAGGGGGGAGCGAGATAGAGAAACGCTGTTTTATGCATGATTGCAAGGTGAAACATGCGAGCCCCGGAAAAGTACGGCTCGCGCGGAAAAAAAGACATGGGGAACGGCGGAAAGAGAGAACGGAAGAAAGAACACCCGACAGAAAGGCCGAAAGGGCTGTGGAAAAGCGGGAGAGGAGAGAGAGAGAGAGAATACGGAGACGGGAATGAAAGATTGTCGGAAATGGAGAAACAAGAAGCGAGGTCGAGCGGACCCGAGTAAAGTGTATCCGCAAAGTCGGTTTCAATGCTTCTCGAACTTTCTATGCATTTCAATTCTTAAAACCTTCGAAATGCGATACGAAAGCGAGTGCAGGTTGTGGAAAAACCGTTTTCTGATGGTTCTACAGGACTTTTATTATAAGGTTGAGAAGAACGTGAAATTAAATTACCAAAGCTGGAAGACCCGATAGTCAAATTGGTGAAATTATTATTTAAATTGTTGATAACCGATCAGTTTGAATTTATAATTATTTTTCAAGATATAATGTGATTATTAGTTTTTATATTACAAATACCTGATAAAAGTACTAAAACTCGTTGCACTATATATTCTCACTCAAAAAGATGAACGTTATTAGATAATTCACACAGCAATTGATTTCGTAACATTTAATTAGCATTAATGAACTTTTTATTTTGTTAATTTCGAATCATTAGATTTTTGTTAACTTTCTTTTTATGACAATCCTACCATAACAATGATTATGACCGTAAAAATGTTTTACGTATCACGAACCACTTAAACGAAGTTGGAGGCGCTTTCATTTCACGCACGTAAACTTGCAAGCACTCGCGGCGTAAAGCGAAACTTAGAACGGAATTGTAAAATAAGGACAACAGGAAGCGAAAGAGGTGAGAGGACGAAGATAAACAAAAAGCCTAAAAGACAAGCCTGCCGAAAGGGAAAAGGCTTCGAGTACACACTTCCTCGTGTACACAGCCAGAGATACCAAAGGTATAGAGGCGAAGGATGAATACCCGAGAAAATGCAACTCGAGGAAGAAGAGTTAGACAAACAGGCACAAAAGCTCCCTCCGAGCGCTTGGCTTCGTTCTGATCATTCGCAGAAACGCAATACGCAGCCTCTTGTCCTTCTCCCTCTCTCTCTCTCTCGGCTGCAGCTCCTCTCCTAACAGTATCAAAGATATTTTCACAATTCTCCTTTTACAAAGTCGGGCCGTTTTCGCCCGACTTCAGCGGCGCTATACTTTTTTTTACGGGCGCGTTTATTCCGCCTTCCCTTCTCCTTTCTCCGTTTCCCCTCCCTTTTCCGCGCGTGCATCTCTTATTTCCTCTCGCTTTTTTTTCGTCGATGAGAAAATGCCTTATCTCTCTTCCTCTGAAGATATTATTCCTCCTTTCTTCCCTCTTCTTTTTTTTTCTGCGAAGGGATTCAAGCCTCGGAGAGGCAAAAGAATGCGTTTTACGGCGGCGATAGCGCGAGAGGTGCAAGTGTTTCGTTTGCCGGTATGTCGGGGCACTCAAACTTTCGAGCGGAGATGATAAATGGCGAGTTGCACGCGAATAGCAGCAAAGGCCCATAACTCGATGGAGATATAAGGAAAGGCTTTAAAACGGATTGATTTGCATCCAAGTCGAAATTTATCTTGTCAGCAGATGAAACTTTCCCGATGCCGAGCAACGGCAGATATATAAGTTTCATTGAACGAAAGTTATCCTCTTAAGAGCTTTAATTATTTTAGTAATGACTGACAGCATATTTTTCACTCGTTAAAAAAGAGCTCTTTACCGGGTCGACGTAAATACGACGAAATCTGCATTTTATATAATATATCCAATTTACTAAGCTGCGGGGCAGATTTGCATACGCAGCAGCAGCAGCAGCTTTACGCGCAGAGCCATAAACCTAAAAACGTAAATCGGAAAAACAGCCTCCCCCTTCCACATGTGTAGAAACACGTACGCATAACAAGTGCAGAGGTCCGAACAAAACCCCCAGCCCCCCCCCCCCGGCTCTCTAAAAATTTGTTATTTTAATTCGCGAAGTCACAATTTCTCCGCTCCTTCGCCGCGCATCGCGAATAAATTAACGATAAATCCGGTCGCTTGTCCCGGGCCGAACAAACGGAAAAAACAAATAACAAAAAAAAAAAAAAAAAAAAAAAACAAGCGGGGAGGAAAAAGCACGGGGAGTGCAATCGTTCTCGCTCCTTTTGTCTCGTTTCGCAAAATCGCGGCGAGAGTCTCTCTTTCTAACTATCCGCCCACCTCGACGCCGCGGAGCTTTTTTCATTTCAGGAGCGTCCGGCTTTGTTGCCGCAATATCAGCCTGCTTGTTTGAATGTTTTCCCGGGCTTTACGAACCATACACGCAGGTTTGAATTTTAACTAAGCTTTAAATAAGACCGCGATGAAACGCAACAGGAGCGCAGGACTTACGAAGCGAGCTGTCGACGATTCGGGTTATAAGTGACCGCTGTGGAATTGCTTCATAACGCCGTATGAGAACGAAGATTACACTGTCTGTTCGCCTGATTTATACAAATCTTGTCTTTTATTATATATATCTTTGTGTACAAAAATGTTCTAAATCCTAATACCCCCTGTAATAATAAAAAAATCGTAATAAATTTTTTATTATAATTAACTTTTTATTATAACAATAAAATTATAATAACAGCACTACGTTTATTGTATTGTTAATTATATAAACGGAATGTAAATACGTCGGTTGATATATTTAAATGTATGGCTGACTAAAATTTGAGATGTACTACTTTCAAATTGTTTATAAAATATTCTAGAGATAATTGAAACTGATCTTTATTTTTTGCCAAAAAAAAATCGGAGATCTTTAAGTCCTGGAGAAGATATAAAAGCTCAGGTAATATAAATACTAAAAAGGACTGAAATCTCTAAACAAATTAACTTTGAACCAAAGTAAAAAGTTACGCGAGTTTAATGTATTCCATATTACCAATAATGTCAATCATATAGTAAAAATATAGTTTAAATGTATAAATATTTTACTAACAGCAACTGCAAAATATATCCAAAATATGTTAGTGTTAGTAAATAAATAATTTTACAACGAAATCACAGGTTAAAAAAGTAATGAAATCAAAGTAAAACAGTCAAGTTTTCAATTCATAAATATTTTAATAACCAAAATTACAACTTATATCCAAAATGACCTATTCCACACTCATACATATCAATCACATACTTTACTTAACTATTTTACACTACATATACAATGATTTGTTATATTCTTAACAAACTAATTTTTAAGAAAGAAATTATGTAGACTTAAGGAGGGTCTTGCACGAAATATAGAATATATTTGCTAATTTTATATTTCAACTATTTAAGATTTAATAATCTGACTGGTAATACATATGTTAAAGAGGTGTTCCTACGCATCGAATAAAAATTTAAAAGCTGTAAACATCGGCAAGGTACGGTTTGTACACATAAGAATCATGCACATATTAATTGTGCACAATTTAGGATAGCTCGATATATCTATATATAATTTTCATCAATGTTAAAATGTGTACAATTAATATGTGCAGGATTCTTATGTGTAAAAACTGCACCTTGCCTAAACATCATTCAACAAAGGCAGATATAGTTCATTAAAAAAATAATTGTTTAAAACATGGGAATGTTTTTTGTTTTTCATTCAATTTTAATTTGGAAGGTTTCATTTTTTTCCTTATTCAATTTCAGGGGGAGTCAAAAACAAAAACTAGGGTATTTTCAAAACCGGTAAAATTATATTCACTTTTTTATAGATTTCTTAATCTTCAAATCTATGAAATTCGACGAGAAATCTATAAACAAGTGAATATAACTTGAGGGTGCGTGTGCCCGCACGCTCCCCGGAGCACGTAGCGTGGCTATTTCCGCGAACACTATCTTTAGTGTGAACATTTTCTTCTTTTCTTTACACAAACACGTGTATTAATAGTTTAAGCATAGAGATTAATAAATCTCTGAATTTACGTTTTTGTTAACTTTTAGTCGCAAATATTCATTACGCCTTCTACTTCCCATCCCGACCGCGTGGTAAGCTAAATTTTTATTAAAAAGTTTTGTGTCCCGATAAATCTTTGCATTGGGCAAGACTCGAGCTCGAACACTGTTATTAAAATATTTATATATTTAAACTATATTTTTACTATGTGATTGACATAATTGGTAATACGGAATACATTAAACTCGCCTAACTTTTTATTTTGGTTCAAAGTTAATTTTTTTATAGATATTTCAGTCCTTTTTAGTAATTGATTTAATATTTTGGAATATTTTAGATATATTTTGTAGTTGCTGTTACTGAAATATTTATATATTTAAACTATATTTACTATATGATTGCCATCAATGATAATGTGGAATACATCAAACTCAGTTAACCGTTGCTTTGGTTAAAAGTTAATTTTTTTACGGAGATTTTTTAGAAATATGTTTTTTTCAAAGGTTTTAGATTAATTTTATAAAATATTGATTGAACCTGTTACCGAGCACCCTTTTCTGTTTAGTAAATTTTTCATTTGAATTTACAGATATTTCATAAATCATAAGTTTTTAAAACTAGCTCCAATTTTGTACTTTGATAAAGCCAAACATTTTTTAAATAAAATGAAATACTCAAGAAAAAGGTACATTTGTTGACATAAGTAAAGATAGCAAAGCGTAGTCATTGTGTACCTACATTATAAATAACATACTAAAAATGTAAAAACATAAGCCACTAAATGAATTCTAAAGAGGCATTTGGAAAAATTAAAAGTGAATTTTTATATATTCATCATTAAGATACGAGTTTACGGAAAAATATATACAAGCGAACCTATACAATGAAACCTTTTCACAGAGTATGAATTGCTGTTGGATTTTAAATTTCAACCAAAGCCTGACTTTGACGGCCGCTAATCCCGACAAAAAAGTTGTGCCGTTTTATATAGAAAAGCTTTTTACGATTTACGCTGCTTCAACTGAATGAGACTGGACAGATTACTGGCGCGAAATGAAATAACGCTTCAGTATACAACTGCATCTGAAATAAGCATTTTCATTTTCTGCGATTCCAAATGAATCTTTATGCCGGCGGCATGTCATTATTAAAATGTATTTTTTTAAAGATTCATATCTGTTTTGTTTATGCCTGTTTTATTCTGAATGTAAAGCTTCTAAAATATTGAACATTTCGTTATCATTTTATTTTGTAAAAATGAAAAAGAATTGAATGGACATTTATGTTAATAAATACATTTATTCATCTAATAATAAAAGAGATTCAATCCTGTATGTTCAGTCAAAATAAATATCTTTCTTTCAATGAAGGCTTTGAGATTCTCTTCTGTCGGTGTGAATGAAGTGGAAATATTTCAATAAATAAGCTTAAATTTTAATATATAATGTATAATAAAATGAAGTAATATATTAGAAAATTATATGTATACATTTTTTTAATTAGGAAGAATTTGAATAATAATAATTTTAGTATTGTATTAATTTGCTATAAGTAAACGGAATAGAAAAATATTTTTCTATACATTTCTCTTTGCAACAAAGGCTATATACGGTTTTGACATTTTACTTGCCCTCGTGTCATTCTCATTTTTACTTTCAAAAAGGTTCTGCATGGATAATTTTTCATTTCCGTTGCCACCGTTACGCCAAGAGACAAAAATTACGAGCCTGATAAAAAGAAGTTTCTTTTAGTGAAAATTCATGTATTCGAAAGAGACGCACCAGTCTGGATAAGCCGCAGTTAGGAATTCGCTTTGTAGTTTGATGAAGGTCCTTTGAGAGAAGAGAGTCAAGTGCTTCGTCAAGAATATGCATACGTTGTATGATGAAACAAAGGTGATGAGCTGATTGGCATAAAGGCAAGTTTCATAAGAATACATCATTTGAGGAAAATTTTGAACCGCGAATTACACTCTTCATCCAGAAGTTTATCGAGGTGTACTATAAAAAACAAGGTTACGGGAGTCGATTATGCAAAATCCTAAAGCAGTATTTTATATACATATATACTAATCAATATGTATAGATATGCGACGCATATTAAACTAGCGCAACCCCTTCATAAGCCCATGATCAAGCCATACGCAGATTTTATTGCTAATTTATTGCTAATTTGTTACGCCCGATTTTGTTGCTCCATCCATTCTCAAGAAATAATTTAATATTAAGCTAGCGTAGCAACTCACTGTATCTCCTGACCTTATAAAGATATCAATACGACACCGATGGCATAATTTATTGCTAATTTGTTTCTGTTCAGAGGTGCAACCATCAATTGCCAAAACCCAACCCTAACAAAGGAATAAACCACCACCCATTCTAGAAAAGCCACCGCTCTCGTATTGATATGATTATAAGGTCAGGAGATAGAGTGACTAGACTTGCTTAATATTAAGTTATAACAATGGAGATGCTATATCTCCACTGTTTCTTGGAAACGGCTGGAGCAACAAAATCGGGTACGGCGTAACAAATTAGCAACAAAATATGTATATGGTTTGATCATGGGCTTATGAAGTGACTACGCTAGCTTAATCTACGTAAAAAATTAACAAGAAGTATACGTTTATGAATTTCAATTTTTGAAATACTTATACAGACTGAGGAAATCACAACTAAATCCATACCTACTATAAATCCGAACTTATTTCATTACTAATCTTTTATTGTATTTCGAGCCTCTTCCTCGAGATCACTCGGTAGTGCCCACACTCCATGCCGATGTTGCCACATATCTACAGC